>OX104066.1:54501261-54515093 GCA_944474145.2 Dicrocoelium dendriticum | reverse complement strand
CACTACGGCGTCGAGACCCACAACATCTGGTACCTACCGACGAGATCAGGACCTTGCCGTAAGACCCCGAGGCAGAACCACCGAAAAGCTACGCTTACTCGTTCTGCGCAAACCCGTGAAACCCGTGAGAGAATGTGGCCGTGTATGGAGACGACAACGTGATATATAGTGAGTCGGAGACAGAACACCACCGTCATCGAAAGTAACGTTGCAAAAAATACAGCAATCGAGATCGCGAGTAAATGGAATTTAATCTCAAGTTGGGAAAACGTCCGTGACACAGCTTGATGTTAAGATGGGTCAGGGTGAACACAAGCTGTTGGCGGAGAAATTCTTAGCATTTAGGGGCACCCCGTTCCGACCTCAAAATGCAGTCTTCAGGCATTTTTGGGCCGCGCCAGATACCACAGTAAGTTCGTTAGGAATTTTAACAGCTTGACATTACCTTCGTACGAGCCGACAGGAGAAAGAAAGGCATGCACTCAGAAGGCAGAAACTCAGAAAGCGTTTAAGGGAATGCAGGAGATGGGTAGAGACAGAAACTGACGTTGAAACTGCTGATCTCCGGAGACACGTTCATCGTGGCCACAGACGCAAGCGATGTTGGAATCGGTGCCGAGCTGAGGCAGAAGCATGGGAGGATGGAATATGCCAGCATGAATAGGACATCATCAGAATGCAAGTCAGCAACAGTGGAGAAGGAGCGTCTGGACAAGGGGGCAGTCGTACTTGTTGAATCAACGGTTTCACGTCGAAACAGATCACAAACCGCTGGAATGGATTAGGTCATCTGAAGATCCCAGGGGCAAGGTGGCGAGATAGGCGCTGTGCCTACAAGAATACGACTTCCCGAGAAATCCCATATCAGAGAAAAACAACGGAGCGACTGATTTTTTATCGAGCATGACGAACGAGGATGATGTGCCGAGCTTCGCTTTCGGGGTCAGTTCTTTCGTGCTGGAGCAGGATCCGATGAAGTTCGCGGCTGAACAAAAGGAGACTACTGAACTTGGTAATAACAGCCCGAAGAATGAATCAAGCTGTTGCAACCACAAGACTATGCGAACAATTCGGGCCGTTCGTGCGGAATCTGGAAAAGCTGCACCTCAAAGAAACCGGAATCCGGATGTGGACGCAAAGGCCAGACGCTACCCAAGTGCTCGTGATCCCTTCGAAATTGAGGAAAAGGTTGGTAATCTCTTGTTACGTGATGACGCACACTGGGTGCTTCAGGACATAGATTTGCTTAGACAGTGAGCCTATTGGTCTGGTATGAAAAAGGCGTCGATTCTTACCTACTCTCGTGTCAGCACTTGAAAGGAGACAAATAAAGAACACCACAACATTTGCTCTTGATTCCAATGTCCGAGATGGGTGAGTTTGGGTCAATCGATGTGATTGAGCAATTTCCGTTAACAGGATGGGGCGATTAGTGCATAGTCCTGATGATAGCAATTCACCAGATGGTTTGGAGCCGCGGCAATTCCGGATCAAAGGGCTGGCACGATAACACATGCCGTGATGAAACACATGAGAGCGAGCCACGGGATACGAAAGGTCAGACTGGCAGATCAGGGCGTATGTTTTGAAAGTGATGAATTCCGGACATGCTTGGAGAAACCGGGCACCAAGAAGATACGAACCAGAGTTACCACTCGCAAAAGAACGGACTAACGGAGAAATAATAGAACGATTAAAGAATGGTTGGCGGCGAAGGGGGGAGATTGGGAAGAAGCATTATCACTATTCTCGCTAGTTTGTTGTTAGTCCAAGGAAGTAAGCACTAAGGGACCCCCATCTCAGTTAATGTACGGGCCGGAGACATCGAATTACTGTAGATCTGCCAGTTACCGCCAAGGGAAATAAGGAACAATAGATAGTTAGCGAACCGAAATCTGAGGGCAACTCAGGAGCGGTGTGCAGCACAGACGCTTCGCTGCTACGCGTCCACCATCAGTGGCTAGAGAAACTACGAGGTCGCAAGCGCTTAGCCTCTGGGTCACGAGTGGAACAACCGATCCCATAATCATTATCATTGTCAAGTCCAGACAGTACTTTAAAACCTTTCCTAAACTATAACAGCTATTCATAGACATAGTATCTCAATTCCCGTATATTCCCCTACATGTCTAAGCATTTAAAGTTTTGTTTTAGCACCGATAATATACTTCAGATACCTAAAGGTCAAACAGTTTATCTGACAGACTACCGGCTAGCAAAATGCTATGCCATACCGTTTCCGCATGCTATCGCCGCCCACCGTAGGTGTCCGCCCTCTTGTATTACGATTGCAAACCTATGCACAGGTCGTCTGCTGCCTTTAATACAAAAACGCGGTAAGAGGAATCTACGTTGTCTTTCCACCGTCTAGACCTTGTGTACAGTTTAGGTTCACTAGTTTACAGCTTTACATTCCAGACTTTGTATAGTCGCCACAGAGGTGAAGAGCACAATAGTGTATGTTTCTGAAGTTGAATCTGTTGATGTAACTAGTGTTGAGAAACTTCACAATGCTGAAACCCAGATTAGAATACTGGAATCGGCCTTGACTCATGAGTTTGCAGGACAAGCCGTATAAGGATGATGGCTCTGTTGGACACGATGCTACGCTGGACCCGCCGATTAGTAAAAGAACAGACATTTTGCAAGATGATGTGTGTGACCAACCCATCTGATGTTATTCCTTGTTCCACTGCTCTGTAGTCGGTCACTTAGAGCCGTCGAGTGTCGTTGGTTGCATGAGACTGCGCAGGAGATCCAAATTTGAATTAACAGGCCGCCAGCAGCAATTGCTTTCCCGAACCCAACACTTCAATACGACATATCTCTAGACTAGACATATCTCTAGACTAGAGCTGATTACATTTGCTGGCTGATCCAGGTCGCCATTGGATATTTATGCAGGGCTTTGAAGCCAGCGAGACCCGAAAAACCTCAGATCCGAATTTCATATCTGACACAATACACAAAAAAGCCATTGAAAGCTGTTAAATATTCGAACCTGCTGAAGGTTTACAATAAGAGATGGGTATTTTGCACAGGCATCAAGGAACACCTCGTATGATGAACTAGACCGACATCAACGACCTGATTGGTGACCCTAAGATCTAGTCGAATAATAATTTGTTACGCTGTGAAACTGCGCTCCAGTTAATTAACATTTAAACCGTTGAAATACAAAGCTGATGTGAAAGCATCGCAAACAATGAGCTCTACAGTCAGACGACTGCCCAAGCAAGTGCAGTTCAAGTGGGCAGAGCATCCGGACGGAAAGGGAACCACATTTTATTCATTTGACGGATATCGGGAATGAAACATCCGACGTCGTCGACACACCTGTACTTTACATTATGTCGCTTTGGAACAACTGTCAGCACACAAAATTAGTGGTTTTAATCCCCGATGTCATACAGCTTGCACGAACGCAGTAACATCCGTAGAACGGCTCCCTCAAAATGCGTTTCCAGGAAACGACCTCATTATCCAAATCAATGCTAAGAATTTCGAAATGTAGCTGTCACAAGCCTCTGTAATCACATTGGTCTCACAGGCTGGGCCACCCGGTCGTAAACTGTACGATGACTTACAAAGCTGCAGGTTAAGAAAGCATTGTGGGTTAGGTAACTGTAGGTTACTTCACCAGAGCTACAGAGTAAAAGAAACGCAGATACCCCGAATACCGAAGAATATAGTTCCCCTTTAAGTCAAGGTGAAAAGCATGCTGTTTCTCTGGGATGCCTGCAACCAGTAATAAGGCGATGAAAGCCAATTAATATAAGCAAACTTATCGCTACTGGTGTCAACCTGATTTACTCGTAAATACTGAATACTGAAAAAAGAGAGTTAGTAGATGTGATAAGATTGTGCAAACAAGCAGCTAGCGGGCCGCAAGCGAACAGAGCAGGTGATTAGACGCCTGCGCATATTTTGTCTACGCGCTGATTGGCGCGGGTTTGTTTAACTGATTCAAAGAAGGAATCGCATTAGTGCAGCAGCGTCGTTAGTTATGGAAGCGACTTCGCTATTTATACCGAGGTTGCTATATGCTTGTCAGGTTGTCATTTTTGCTGAGTCTGCTTTGCCAAATAAACCGTTCATCTCTGAAGCACCGAGTTCTACGACATGGTGTCAGAGAAAACCAAGCCAAAATCACTCAGGGGTGCTCAGTTGCTGATCGGAGCGCAACCAACTGTGCAACCACATGCCCCACTAAACATAGAAGAACAGAATTTGGCTAATAATTCGAGAATCTGGAAAAGCGAGTGGATTAATTTCTGTGTACTGGTGCGACTGAAAGAAAAAGTGATGGCTATGTTTAGACATGCGATCAAAATGAAGCATACCGCGTGTTGGAAACGATGCAGTAAGAAAAGGACGAGGACCCAGGTGATTCCTGCGAAGGCCAGACCAATGAGATGTACCAGCGGTACCACTTTTTAATCCCAAAACCGGCGCGCAAACCAAACTATCGAAAGTATGTTACGGAGCTAAAGACCTTCACTCGTTCCTGTAATTTTGCAATTGTATGGCTGACAGCCTCATCCCAAATAGAATCGTGCTAGGGATCAATGATAAAAACATCACCAAGCGGCTGTTGCGGAAACGGCCGTTATCACTCAGACAATGTCTTGTTATATGCCACAGTGAATCACCAGCTGCACACCACATCCAGCAAATGCGGTTGCCGACTGAAGCAAAGCTATGTGCAGTATCCAGTTTATCAGACAAATCTGCGAAGCCTGTTATAAAGAAACACGAAACTTGCCAATTCTGCGTCGTGCGACACCCGAAGGATCGTGATCAACGTCCGGCGGGGGGCCGATTTTGCGCCAGATGCAGCAGACGGAATCATTTCGCTCGATGTTGTCAGTCTTTAAAGGTGAATGCCCTCAATCGTGACACAACGTTCTCCGACTGAATAGTCAATCACCAACGTGCCGCGGACAGGACCAAAGAAGTGCGTCTATGCAAAGTTTGTTGGTTGGTGACGAGATGGTGCGTTTCCAGTTGGACTCGGGTGCCACCATAAACATAATTACAGCGAAACGGTGCCTAGGAATTCATGTGACACCTGATCAGGGAGTGCTGCGCATGTGGAACGGTTCCAAGCTCGAGCCGAAAGGTTTAGCCACAATCAAAGTGATCAATTCCAAAGACGGCTCTTCACAACAGGTGGATTTCGTGGTCGTGGAGGAAGTGCTAATGCCGATTCTTGTCGTTGATTCCATCCAATGTCTTGGCTTTATTCATTTTAACCATGACCGTGTTGTGCATGTATGTGAAGCGGAGACAGATGTTAGTGGACAGTATCCGTCCATGTTTAACCCAGATTTGGGGAGAAGGTTCCGTTCATTTGTCGACTGATCCGTCAATACGCCTGATTGCGCTGCCAGCTAGAGGGGTTCCGTTGTCTCTACGTGATCAAGTCCCCACGGAACTAAGTGATTTGATGTAATTGTGTGTAATTGCTAAGATCGACGAGCCGACAGACTGGGTTAGCCAAGTCGCGATTGGAACGAGAAAGAAGGGTGCTTTGCGTCTGTCCATAGATCCTAAGCCGTTGAATGAAGCATTTCCTAGAGAACACTACACACTGCTACGTTTAGCTAAGGCGAAGTACTTTACCAAGGTTGATCCCTCATCGGCGTTCTGGCACGTGATCCAATATGAGGAATCCAGTTTCCTGACAACGTTTGCCACACCCTTCGGGCTTTTTCGCTGGCTACGTTTACCGTTTGGTTTGAAAGTTTCGAGCGAAATTTTTCAAAAGCGGTTACTGAAAGGTATTGATGGCCTAGACGGTGTAACGTGTGTATCAGATGATGTACTGATTTACAGCTCAACCGAATAGGAACATGACGCCAACCTGCACCACATTTTGCAACAATACGTGCAAAAGAACATAAAGCTCAAACCTGAGAAAGTTGAGCTCCGGAAACCCAGCACGAGCACGTTCTGACATCCGAGGGAATAGAGATTGATCCCGCAAAAACCAAGGCAATGCAAGAGATGTCACAACCTAAGGACGTCAAGGTTGTTAGTCGTTTAAATGGCATGGTGACTTAATTGAACCGGTTCTTGCTAAGACTTGCTGAAATCATGATGCCCATCCGAAGACTGACTCACAAAGGTGTAAAGTGGAGTTGGGGAGAAGAGCAGAAGAGAGTCTTTACAACCATCAAGAGTCTTATTAGCTGTACACCAGTACTTTGTTACTATGATCCAGCTCAACCTTTAGAAGTGAAGTGTGACAGCATTCGAAGCGGAATAGGTGCCGTTCTCTTGCAGGATGGTAAACCCTTGGATTTCACCAGTCTGGCGCTCACAATGGCGGGACAGCGCTACGCAGATCGAAAACGAGATGCTCGTTGTCATCTACGCAATTGAGCGATTCAACGACTACAAATCTGGAAGACTACAGTGTATACTGACTATAAACCGCTAGTGTCAAAAGCTAGTAAACCGTTACACAGTGTTCCTAGACGTCTTCAACGGATTCATATCCGGATCCGACAAGAATCTGGTGTACACTCCGAAGACGCAAATGTTCATCGCGGTCTGTCGAGAGCACATGCTCCGACAGTCGAACAACAACAGTAAGAACTCGAGGCAGTCAATCTCGTACAACATCTGGCTGTAAGGACAGACTGCCTGAAAGGGTTAAAGCATCATACGGAGACAGATGTGACGTACGTGGCGTTGCGCGACGTGATTTTTAAGGGATGGCCAGATACATAGAAAAAACTTTCGGAGGGATTAACGCCGTTTTCAACTTTCGGGATGTACTAACGGTGTATGACGGTCTGCTGTGTAAAGGAAATCGCATTTTGATTCCATCGCCTCTTCGCAAAGAAATGCTAGAACACGCTCATCGAGCCCTGCTGGGCGTCAACTACAGTATTAGTGGAGCATGCGAATTGATGTTCTGGGTCGGGATGGCAAGTCAAATCCGAAACCAAGTATCAAGCTGTTCAGCATGCCGGTCCCACTACGCTCGTAAAGCCAGGGAACCAATGATGTTGCGTGAGATCCCCGATCGACCATGGCTGAAAGTAGCGGTGGACTTGTTTGGGACAACGGGAAGGACTATTTAAGCACGGTGGAGAATTACAGTGACCATTTTTGAAAACGACACACTCACCGCTACCGTCGCAGAAGCAGTTATCAACAAGATTAGATGTCACTTTTTCAGACACGGAACATCGGGGGAACGGAGCTCCCATAATCGCCCACAATTTACAATTGCTGCGTTCCAGAACTTCGCGAACAAGTGGGAATTTTCGCACCGACAAACGAGCCCGAAGCACAGTCATGCTAAGAGAAAAACAGAGGCAAAGGCCAAACAAGCCAAGAGACTGTTGTCGAAAACCAGAGTCACTCATGAGGACCCGGATGTAATGTTGTTGTAGATTCACAATACGTCATTACCGAACATGGATCTCAGTCCAATACGCTCGTACGGCAAAAGGACAAAAACCCTAATGCCTGCCACTGCTGAACTCTTACACCATCGTATGATCAAATGCGAAGGGGTTTAAGAAAACGGATGGCAGACCAGAAACGGTATTACGACCGCAGGACACGGGCGTTACCGGAGGTATCAGTAAATGATGAAGTGGAGAAACAACCAATACCGAGTGTCAGCCAACAATGGAAGAAAGGTTTAGTGACTGCGAAGGTCGGAGAAAGATCATATGAAGTCAGTACTGGAGGGAAAGTAATCAGAAGGAACCGCATGCGACTGAGGCGACACCGGGAATGGAAAGGTGAACCAGCAGCAAGACAGTTGACGACCTGCAGAAAGGTCACAACGACACAGGTAGCAAAGACGATACGAGGCGGAAGAGCGTACAAAGTCTTCCGCGACACCCATGCAGCTGATCCCGAAAAAGTGAAGGATGTGATAAGATTGTGCAAGCGTGCCGCATGCGAACAGTGCGCGCTGTTTAGCTCGCTGGAGCTGATTTGTTTAACTGATTCAAAGGAGGAATCGCATGAATGCAGCAGCGTCGTCAGTTATGGAAATGACTTAGTTAGTTCTATCGAGGTTCCTACATGCTTGTCAGGTTGACATTTTTGCTGAGCTCGCTTTGCTGAATAAACCGTTTGTCTCTGAAGCACCGAGTTCTGCGACAGTAGACATACCTCTGTGTTGTTCCATCGTAAGCAGTTCAGGCACGTACGCGAATTCCCGTCACTGAAGTCTGAGTGTCTGCTGCCATTACAGCTGCATCGCATGCTATTCGGGTGTGATGCGCTCCCTGTATCTGAAATCCGCTAAATGGGTGTAAAGTAATCGCTTGAATTCCGACACCGATTTTGCCTCAACAATTTTCGCAGGTTAACTGTTCCAATATTCCACACGCAACGCATGAAGCATAGTGGATGAGCTATCCGCTTTAGGTCCGGTACCACTAGCTTGTACCGGTAACCGCGAGTGCTGCTTTGTGTGCACAGGTGAAGTGGCGGCAGCATGGGGAAGTGCCCAGATGCTACAGCCGATGCGTCATAATGAGATCAACGCTAAACCGACGATACGACAAGGTGTACAGTCCTAGTCGTCTGCGTCAGTCTTCGTACGGAATACCCTGTAAACTGGATCAGCATGGTGGCCACATGTTGAACACGTTCCAGTATTTGCACCTCGCCACGGGTGATCGGACAAGAGATGGGTGATCCGTACTTGAGCATCGGTCAATCAGCGTCCACGGTTTGCCAAGTGATGGGTGCTTTCATCACATGGCGCAGTAGCACCAAGATCGCTGAAAGTTAGTGCCACAGATGGATGCGTCGAGATGGGTGCAAAACCGAAGTAGACGATATCAGTTGTTCAGCAAATAAGTACCATAGCTCGGTTGACCAACGACCTCGGCTGCATCAATATAAAGTTCATCGACCAGCGCGTTTAATTTTCCGAAAAGCGCCACATTGCACGTGAGACATTTTAACAAGTAGATCGCTAGGCTGAGTGTAAGAACGCAATTTCTACCAGAATAGCAGATTGTGATCCGCTAGAATATAGCATCCGTAACAAAAAGCAGCATCTGCTAGCCCAGAGGATGAATGAGCCAACTAGACAGTACAATCGACTTGCATTAAGTCGAACAGCGTTGCTTCTAGACTTGTGCTCAACACAACCGCTAAGACGGAATGGCCAATGGTCGCATGCAGCCGTGTCACCGAACAGAGGTTAGGTGAAGGTGTCAACGGAAATTATAGACAGTGGAACCAGTGAACTGTAGTGCCTTGCTAGAGATCCTGTAAGATTCCGAAGTGGCAAGTAATGTACTCAATAACGGATTGCAGAGTGCGAGTAATATCAGCATGTGATTTGTTCAGTATCAAAATCCGAACATGAAAGTTTTCGGCTTGAATTCAGAGAGAAGAGCTAGAGAAGACCATAACGCAACCGTGAACCATCGACTCGTATAGTGAAAACTTTCGCCGAAAGCTGCGCGGCGCTGAGTACTCGAAAAATAAATGGGATAACTAAACATAGGAGAGTTGAACAAATGCGAAAATAAAGTGGTTGGTTCGTGGCGCAGTAGAATGTGGCTTAGAAGATTTGATTGCCAGCTTGGCCGCTGACTGCGTTTTCAAAGAACAAGGATTCATAGGTTTTGTGGGCAAAGAAAATCTTACCTGTTCTAGCAGAGATGAACGGCCAGCTTAGGCGACCGTGCTCAGAGCGTTAGACCCTGAATATGTGAGACAGCAGGACGATTAATGTATATCACAGGCTATTAGGAACAGGTAGCCATACGTAAGTTGAGACGGTTTCCAGGTGACGTCACAGTGCTTAGAACAAACAGAGTACTGTCTTGATATCGTCACAAGAACAATGTACTGGACAAACAAGCATACAACCATGCCCAAATACGGTTGACCACTAGGTGGCAAATAATGCTTTCATCTTGGCGCTCGTTGTGTGAATGGATTGCAATGCGTAATCGCAATGTAGTTCGCGACTGACATCGAAGTGAACGTTTGTCAATGCAATCACTGGGATCGTAGCCGAAGAAGAGTCAAAACACTGCAGTGTTTCCTGGCGGCCAACACTCAATTTGAAACTCCCTTTCAGTGCTCAATTGATGAGTGTATACTGATAAGGTGAGCATGGACCTTATTCAATAGTTTATGTTGCGCACTCACTTCAATCTGAGTGTGATGCTTCCGTGACTTTACAATCACCCCCATTGCGTCGCACGAATAGTGTCACATTCAATAAAGGAACAGGTGCGCAGCCTGTGAACCCCGAACCCTAGGAAACTGTGACAGCTGTACGCGACTACTTATTCATTTGTTATAAGAAAGAACCTAGAATTACCCAAGGTTACCACTAGGAAGACAGTATCTTCTGATCCGTAACTGTCAAACTTTCCATCAGACGATATCCAGGTAAACAACCATTAGTAGTTCTGCAAAACCATAAGCCCGACTGAAAAAAAATACAAATCAAGGACATTTCGAACAAAAAAAGCGTGCTACCACAACGCCACCAAAACAATGTGAAGACCAGGTTACAAAAGCTGGTCGTATAGATTACTTGGGTCCGGTCAACCGGTGCACTAGAAATCAGACTAGTAGGGTCGAGACATGTGTCTCACTAAAGCAGTGTCGCGTTGCATTTGCTGGTGAGCAAATCCTGGCTTTCAATACTTCAATGTTTTTTAAAAGCCCTTGCTTTTTCCTTCGGACACACCTCCTAAGAAGACGGCTGCAGTGTAGGATAGACCTTGTGTTGTATTGTGGCCTCTTGGATGTTGTTCCGTGTGTGCCAGCCCATCGCTCTACCTGAAGAGATCTAGCAGCGGATCTTGTGATCTGCGGCTGAAATGCACTGTTCGATCGACGGCAGTCCTTCATAGCCTTCTTCGGTAAGTTAAAGCTTTCTATCAACAAATCAAACGGAAGTCTGGTAGTCTCTGTTGCTTTCGGCCGACAAAGCGTTGCTTGCAGTTGGTTTATGTGGTGTGCCTAGATGTGCGTTCTAACAAGCACCTCATAAGTGACATTCTTGCGTTTACCATTGATCGTGCCAACGTCCGTTATATGTCGTTCACGATAGTCAAGTACGAATAGTAACTGTCCTGTCTTGAACGAGCGCAGTTTTCCTCCATGCCGGCAGTTGAGCAATTGTTTCATCTTGCGATTCTTTTCACTATCGAGGTGCTCTGCCTGTAGCTTCAGTACAGGAAAAGGAAACACTCGATTAACTCTTTATACTCCTTCTTGTTTTTAGGACAGCACGCCTGAATTCATCTGCAAAGTGCTTCGCTTGGTAGTTCGATTATGGATGGGATGCCAGAGAGCGATTGGTGCATGATGGCGCAGCATCTACAGAACTCCGTGAATGCGGCCGAAACTAAATTATGCGCCTAATCTGTTCGAGGTGTTTCGGAGCAACCAAGGCTGCTCAAGATCTGTTGCAACCTTAAAATCTTTGCGACAGTTGTCGCGTCGCACATAAGAAGCAGTTCAGGCCATAAAGAGGTAAGAGAGTCGACAACCATCAGAAACCTGTGGCCCTTCACGGGGGCATGTTAAGTCGACGGGAACATGACACCATGATTTCGGTCATAAATGGAGTTCCGACTTCAGTGGTGCCTTTGAAGAGCTAGCACAGCTGCCGCAACTATAAGCAAGCTTTTCCAACTGCCTATCATAAACGGCCAACACACCGTTTCCAGGCGAGTCTCATTCGGATCGTTCTGGGATATACTGTATGGATGTTCCGCAATACGCTTTTTTGCAAGATTCCTGTAATAATCAGTCACCCCTGGAAACAAGATGCCGTCGTTCACAATGGACAACGAAAGTCGACTTTGATAGTACTACTGCAATTGAGCTGTAAAACACAAAGGTGGCCAGCTGATTATGTGGAAGCGCGGCACATCCTGCAGCAGTGGGTCTCGAAGCATGTCAGGCAGTATAACATTAGTGTAAATGCGTCGTTGACATTGAAATTGACGGTAGGCCCGATCACAATGAAGCTTGTGATTGTGATCTTGTTGCTGGAGACAGGTGACTCACTAAACGAGTGTCACGTTGGTAGGCCGGAGAGGAAACCTAGACTCAGTACTACACCCTTATTCAAAACAAGTAACTGAGAGACCCGCCTATAACGCGAAATTCCGCATGACTAATTGCTCACGGGGTGCAAATGGATCCCAATAAAACCCTATCGCATCTTATATGCGGGTGATTTCCTCATGCTGAGGCCTCCGTCTAACTAGCGAATGTAGTGCGGCACGCGTAGACTCCGGAGAAGAATGTCGGATCTGAAGCAAGTTGCTCACTTCCTGTGCTCCGAAAAAAGAGTGGTCAATATTGGGAACAGTTTTCCGGAACCTGTGCAACAGCTCGAAACATTGCTGGAATCACAGTTGCCGATATTCAATTCAGAGAAGGGAGTGTCCATTAAAAATGACATCTCATGCCCACGGCCATGTGTTACAAAAGTCTACAATTTTTAAATTTCAATTAAGAATTTAAATAGCGATTAACAAGTGATGGATACTATTTCATCACTTTTGTACATGTTTTGTTGTTGGACAAAGGTAAATTTCTAATTGTTACCGCAATACAGTGCTCAGTTTTTACCACTGTCGACCAATGGGAGTGTGCATAACTCTGAGATATATTTGGTCGCTGTACAGATTAGAAATATGGGCAAATGATATCGAAAACACTGGAAGTAGCAAAGTTTCTTTAACGGCATGTGGGAAATTTTGCTTATATCAAGTAGGGTAGCCAATGAGAGCTGTTGAAGTTCATCGGCAATCGGTACCTTAGTGGAGCTGCATAGCTCGTCTGGAGCATAACACTCGTAAACTCGTCGATCTTCCGCAGCGGCGAATGTTAGCATTACTGTATCTATTTAGGTAAAATCAAGGGGCGGGTAGATGGTGGGATGGAAAATGTATGAAAGAATCGATTGAAACTTGAAGTCTAGAGAGCCCCTTCGACATTGCGTAAGTACGGAGACAATGGCAATCCAATACACGTGTTTGAAGAAAGTAAACTCAAATCAAGTTAAACACGCTGTGAAACATGCTTACAACCGATCGAGAGCATGGGATTTCAAAAGGCACTTAGGCGCATGGCGAGAAAATACAATGAATTTGGTAAAGTGACGATAAGCCAACAAGAATCTAAATTGCCTTCACCTGCAAAAGCCGACTGAACGCCAGGAAACTTCGTGAGGAAGTGTTCAGCATCTCTGAGAGGGGCAGAATGATCGCGCATATCTGTATTGTCTGAAACAGGTAATTGATCTTCCAATTTATTTGAAGAGGGAGAATTTGTTGGTCGATAATGCTGATCACCTTCATCCGACTCCAGCTGAAAGTAAGATGTGTCTGTTTCACTAGTCAGTCGTGGTTGGAAGGGGGCACGGCAGGCCCTAATATTTGTCCAAGACCAATCGACCAAAGACAGATCTGTTGAGTCCAAAAGACCTAAGGATTTTTGAGTTAGAGCCCAGTCAGGAGAGAACCATGGATGACTACAAACACGAACTGCACCATTCGGACCACTTCCAAGACGAGATTCGCGATCGCGGAGGAGCTCTGTGAAACGTACAAAGTGGAGAGGTCACGTGATAACAACCAATAGCTTAGTTGTCACATAAAAGTATGGATGACATAAATCTCCTGACAGATGAATAGTCGCTTGCACTCGCGATCGGATCAGATGGAATTCAGCATAGATTTTCGACATTTAACGTCACGTTTAAGGAATCCTTAATGAATTATTCTGACCATATGAGGAGTTTGACTAACGTTCCGCTGAATGTCAGGAAAGTAAAATAAAGTATAATTAATCGCTTT
>OX104066.1:54489614-54501162 GCA_944474145.2 Dicrocoelium dendriticum | reverse complement strand
CAGACTTCCCAGGAGGGTGAGGCCGGTCTTGTACCAGAAGTGCTACTTTTCTCTCTCTCCCCGGAGGGTCATTTGTTGGAAGCGAATGAGTGCGAAATCCCATTGCATCTGTTTTTCCATGTTCCGTAATATCGCACTGCTTTTGCCGACGAATATTGACGAGTCAGTTTATAAGAATGAACGTGGGATAATTTTCGATATTTAATTACCTTTTGAATTGTAACGGCACCTTGTTTCACCACTGGCGACATCCTACGCAGTTTATTGACTATGACCTACGTATGCGGTGTTACTGTTTTGATTTTGTTATGTCCTTTTAAGATAAGTTTCAACAAAGCTTTTTTAATACTACCAAACTTTGCACTACTATACCGTATCCACTGGCTAGTTTACAGTCTCACATTTATTACTGTATTTTTGTTTATGCGTCTTATCCCTGAAAGGCTATGTGATCTTGTCCATCTGTGCGCCGAGTGATGTAGACAGTCGACGCATCCCAGACGGTGTGATCAGCGTAACCTAAATGTGCATACGAACCTTTGAGCTCTCAGATTCCTTTGTAAAGAAATCTTGTTCCTCCATAGATCTCTCAAGATGGTCCTTAACGCATTTGAATTGTATCCAGTGGACACTAATGCTCCTAATATATATGGTCAGTTCGCCGAATGACCAATCTCAAATTAGCATATACCCTAACAGATGAGTATCCAGATTCGGATCAGTTTGACTGACTTGGGTGATCACTCATTGAACGGTGCAATTTCGCGGCGTTCGCACACGTAGGGTGTAATTTGTAAGATTTAAAGTCAACCTTGAGAGATCTGTGGAGTACCATGATTTACTTTCGGACGAACTTTGAAAGCGCTATGAATTCCTTTTACTGGGAAAATGTATGGTGAACCACAAGCCTAAGATTGATCGTATCTCAAACAAGCTGCTAACAGAACTCATCTCATTAATTACCTGCTCTCACCGTGCCAATTCCTATGACGGAACAAACCTAAACTTTACACTTAATGGCAGGCAATGCGTACCGACAAATAGTTTGTGGTTCTCTGATGTGTGTTCTTTTAGTCCCATGGTTTTGATTATTCAAACCCTCCCGGTGAGGTGATAAACATTGGCTGTTGCGTCAGCAGAGCAAATGAAGCTAGTTGCGGTCTTGGGAGGGAAAATCACTGAACTCGAGTTACAGACTAGGTATAGACAACAACTAACAAAATTGCTGCACAGTCCGGCGAAAATGAAATTCTTTAGTTACAGGCAGTACTGACCCCAGACTGGTTGAACGCTCTCCCAAATCTCAATCGGCCGGTGGCCGAGTGATATGCGCGCCTGGATTGCAACCATAAGGTCACCGGTTCGAATCCGCGTAGGGGCGGGCGTTCTCGCGGTATACCCAGCCCAGGCGCGACTGGTGGTGGTCGCGTGGCAGCGAAGCGCCGCTACGGCGTACAGCTGGCGATTAATTTTATTTATTATTATTACTCCCAAATCTCATAAAATGCCACAAGTCATGAAGAGTTATGCATAACTTTCACGATCTACTCAGCTATTACCAGAGCCACAACACTTAACCCCCACAAATAATGTGACTAACGACGTTGCACATAGGCGGTCTTTACAGTCTTGGTCTGTCTTGTACAGACACCCACACGACCATTCACCGCTCTCGAAGAACAACAGAACAAGCAGTTACCAGGCATCCAAAAGGGGATGACAGTTATGAGTTTAAGCGTTGCAGAACCTAATAACCAATCGTTGAAAGGTAGACGAGTCAAAGAGCAAATCCGTTTGACGTTGATAAGCTGTGCACTCGGACTGAACGTTCTCCCAACTAGTATTACACGCTTTTCACAAAATTCATCATGTCCGCACGTTGGGATACCTAGGTTATTGTGAGTAGCATTTGGCAACACACATATCTGGGAGATGTTCTCTTAACAATCCACATTCTAGTGAGTTCTTCTATCATTACCCGCATTTTCCTAACAAACTATTGGAATAGTGGTTGAAAACAAGCTGAAGGATTAGATTTGGTTGTCCAACTTACCGTAGTGCGCATGGTTCTCATAGTCATACGGTGAATATTTTAGCGGCGGTGATTTATCAGTAACTATCCGTTGTTTTGATGTTAGACTTGGCTATTTGTTAAGATGCGACCGTAGATTTTACTGTTTTTATGAGAGTTCATCGGAACTAGGCTATACTTCCAGAAAAACGATCGTCCGAGAAGCTTACATACCATCTCAATAGTGAGGTAGTGTGTACCGACCCAGTAGGATCCTGTTAATGTACGCAACTGACGCGTCCTAATTGGACGAAACAATAGTTCAGTGCTTTTCTGGATATATAGTGACAATCTAACCGAGTATGGCAGCTGAAGACCTTCTCATAAACTTTCTTTTTCTTTGTTTGTATATTCCTCTCTGCTTGCATTTCAAAAGTGTGTTGGTCTGCTTGGGCTGGTTGGTGATAGGCTTGTGCGTTGGCGCTCGTGAACCATTGGAGAAACGCCGCGATTATAAGGAGTAAGACGCTAATTGAAGGTGGGTATGATGTAATACCTAAAGGTATTACGTAATCGTGCAAGATCTCAGTGCACTCGCTTTACTGACACCGCGTTCTCACGAAGATCTTGTTCTCCCATGAATGTAAACTGGCATCAGCACTACACCATACGTGCTTTTTTCACCGCCTCGCGTCATATTCAGAGACGCTCCATCGGCTAAGACGTTAACGCACGTACGCCTCTTCTCTATGCATGTAAACTTTCGATATTAGCATTTGTTGGGTTGTTCATATTCTAGCAAAGAAGACGCGACGGGAAAACAGTAACCTAGCCTTGTGATTATCAGCTCCATGTTCTGCTAACAATCAACGGTTTCTTACCTTGAGCTTTGTATTATTCTCAGCAGTCGGGAAGCCTCCAGTGTTCACAGCTATCTTATTTGTTGATCCAAAGACCTTAACGGATCATCCCTATCTTTCACTCGCTTGCTCCCCTGATCATCGCGGATTCGTCTGTACCACACCGCACGGGCAATTTTTCCGAGGCATTGGTGATCAACTCTTCAGGCCGTAGAAGTCTCGATGTGGAAAAGGGGAACGGTCTTCACCATGACCCTGTCCACATGTTCTTTGAGACCACCAAAAACCTTTTCTAACGTTATCGACTCTTCCCATCACGTAATCTTTTGTGGACATTGAGAGCACAATATGAGTTCGCTTTCGACCCAAAAGCCACTAAAGCTGATCGACTTTTGTTCTAGTGTTATACGGAACATCTAACGGACGGCCACTTTTCCGACTGACAGCAAATGTTTTGTTGGATAACGCTTCCATGAGCCATTGCCCATAAATTGTATTGACTATTCTTGCTGTGAAAATCTGCGAACAGCTGCATTCCTTTTTCCTATGAATCCACAAGCGATTAATTATACTTTATTTTACTTTCCTGACATTCAGCGGAACGTTAGTCAAACTCCTCATATGGTCAGAATAATTCATTAAGGATTCCTTAAACGTGACGTTAAATGTCGAAAATCTATGCTGAATTCCATCTGATCCGATCGCGAGTGCAAGCGACTATTCATCTGTCAGGAGATTTATGTCATCCATACTTTTATGTGACAACTAAGCTATTGGTTGTTATCACGTGACCTCTCCACTTTGTACGTTTCACAGAGCTCCTCCGCGATCGCGAATCTCGTCTTGGAAGTGGTCCGAATGGTGCAGTTCGTGTTTGTAGTCATCCATGGTTCTCTCCTGACTGGGCTCTAACTCAAAAATCCTTAGGTCTTTTGGACTCAACAGATCTGTCTTTGGTCGATTGGTCTTGGACAAATATTAGGGCCTGCCGTGCCCCCTTCCAACCACGACTGACTAGTGAAACAGACACATCTTACTTTCAGCTGGAGTCGGATGAAGGTGATCAGCATTATCGACCAACAAATTCTCCCTCTTCAAATAAATTGGAAGATCAATTACCTGTTTCAGACAATACAGATATGCGCGATCATTCTGCCCCTCTCAGAGATGCTGAACACTTCCTCACGAAGTTTCCTGGCGTTCAGTCGGCTTTTGCAGGTGAAGGCAATTTAGATTCTTGTTGGCTTATCGTCACTTTACCAAATTCATTGTATTTTCTCGCCATGCGCCTAAGTGCCTTTTGAAATCCCATGCTCTCGATCGGTTGTAAGCATGTTTCACAGCGTGTTTAACTTGATTTGAGTTTACTTTCTTCAAACACGTGTATTGGATTGCCATTGCAATGTCGAAGGGGCTCTCTAGACTTCAAGTTTCAATCGATTCTTTCATACATTTTCCATCCCACCATCTACCCGCCCCTTGATTTTACCTAAATAGATACAGTAATGCTAACATTCGCCGCTGCGGAAGATCGACGGGTTTACGAGTGTTATGCTCCAGACGAGCTATGCAGCTCCACTAAGGTACCGATTGCCGATGAACTTCAACAGCTCTCATTGGCTACCCTACTTGATATAAGCAAAATTTCCCACATGCCGTTAAAGAAACTTTGCTACTTCCAGTGTTTTCGATATCATTTGCCCATATTTCTAATCTGTACAGCGACCAAATATATCTCAGAGTTATGCACACTCCCATTGGTCGACAGTGGTAAAAACTGAGCACTGTATTGCGGTAACAATTAGAAATTTACCTTTGTCCAACAACAAAACATGTACAAAAGTGATGAAATAGTATCCATCACTTGTTAATCGCTATTTAAATTCTTAATTGAAATTTAAAAATTGTAGACTTTTGTAACACATGGCCGTGGGCATGAGATGTCATTTTTAATGGACACTCCTTCTCTGAATTGAATATCGGCAACTGTGATTCCAGCAATGTTTCGAGCTGTTGCACAGGTTCCGGAAAACTGTTCCCAATATTGACCACTCTTTTTTCGGAGCACAGGAAGTGAGCAACTTGCTTCAGATCCGACATTCTTCTCCGGAGTCTACGCGTGCCGCACTACCTTCGCTAGTTAGACGGAGGCCTCAGCATGAGGAAATCACCCGCATATAAGATGCGATAGGGTTTTTTGGGATCCATTTGCACCCCGTGAGCAATTAGTCATGCGGAATTTCGCGTTATAGGCGGGTCTCTCAGTTACTTGTTTTGAATAAGGGTGTAGTACTGAGTCTAGGTTTCCTCTCCGGCCTACCAACGTGACACTCGTTTAGTGAGTCACCTGTCTCCAGCAACAAGATCACAATCACAAGCTTCATTGTGATCGGGCCTACCGTCAATTTCAATGTCAACGACGCATTTACACTAATGTTATACTGCCTGACATGCTTCGAGACCCACTGCTGCAGGATGTGCCGCGCTTCCACATAATCAGCTGGCCACCTTTGTGTTTTACAGCTCAATTGCAGTAGTACTATCAAAGTCGACTTTCGTTGTCCATTGTGAACGACGGCATCTTGTTTCCAGGGTGACTGATTATTACAGGAATCTTGCAAAAAAGCGTATTGCGGAACATCCATACAGTATATCCCAGAACGATCCGAATGAGACTCGCCTGGAAACGGTGTGTTGGCCGTTTATGGATAGGCAGTTGGAAAAGCTTGCTTATAGTTGCGGCAGCTGTGCTAGCTCTTCAAAGGCACCACTGAAGTCGGAACTCCATTTATGACCGAAATCATGGTGTCATGTTCCCGTCGACTTAACATGCCCCCGTGAAGGGCCACAGGTTTCTGATGGTTGTCGACTCTCTTACCTCTTTATGGCCTGAACTGCTTCTTATGTGCGACGCGACAACTGTCGCAAAGATTTTAAGGTTGCAACAGATCTTGAGCAGCCTTGGTTGCTCCGAAACACCTCGAACAGATTAGGCGCATAATTTAGTTCGGCCGCATTCACGGAGTTCTGTAGATGCTGCGCCATCATGCACCATCGCTCTCTGGCATCCCATCCATAATCGAACTACCAAGCGAAGCACTTTGCAGATGAATTCAGGCGTGCTGTCCTAAAAACAAGAAGGAGTATAAAGAGTTAATCGAGTGTTTCCTTTTCCTGTACTGAAGCTACAGGCAGAGCACCTCGATAGTGAAAAGAATCGCAAGATGAAACAATTGCTCAACTGCCGGCATGGAGGAAAACTGCGCTCGTTCAAGACAGGACAGTTACTATTCGTACTTGACTATCGTGAACGACATATAACGGACGTTGGCACGATCAATGGTAAACGCAAGAATGTCACTTATGAGGTGCTTGTTAGAACGCACATCTAGGCACACCACATAAACCAACTGCAAGCAACGCTTTGTCGGCCGAAAGCAACAGAGACTACCAGACTTCCGTTTGATTTGTTGATAGAAAGCTTTAACTTACCGAAGAAGGCTATGAAGGACTGCCGTCGATCGAACAGTGCATTTCAGCCGCAGATCACAAGATCCGCTGCTAGATCTCTTCAGGTAGAGCGATGGGCTGGCACACACGGAACAACATCCAAGAGGCCACAATACAACACAAGGTCTATCCTACACTGCAGCCGTCTTCTTAGGAGGTGTATCCGAAGGAAAAAGCAAGGGCTTTTAAAAAACATTGAAGTATTGAAAGCCAGGATTTGCTCACCAGCAAATGCAACGCGACACTGCTTTAGTGAGACACATGTCTCGACCCTACTAGTCTGATTTCTAGTGCACCGGTTGACCGGACCCAAGTAATCTATACGACCAGCTTTTGTAACCTGGTCTTCACATTGTTTTGGTGGCGTTTTGGTAGCACGCTTTTTTTGTTCGAAATGTCCTTGATTTGTATTTTTTTCAGTCGGGCTTATGGTTTTGCAGAACTACTAATGGTTGTTTACCTGGATATCGTCTGATGGAAAGTTTGACAGTTACGGATCAGAAGATACTGTCTTCCTAGTGGTAACCTTGGGTAATTCTAGGTTCTTTCTTATAACAAATGAATAAGTAGTCGCGTACAGCTGTCACAGTTTCCTAGGGTTCGGGGTTCACAGGCTGCGCACCTGTTCCTTTATTGAATGTGACACTATTCGTGCGACGCAATGGGGGTGATTGTAAAGTCACGGAAGCATCACACTCAGATTGAAGTGAGTGCGCGACATAAACTATTGAATAAGGTCCATGCTCACCTTATCAGTATACACTCATCAATTGAGCACTGAAAGGGAGTTTCAAATTGAGTGTTGGCCGCCAGGAAACACTGCAGTGTTTTGACTCTTCTTCGGCTACGATCCCAGTGATTGCATTGACAAACGTTCACTTCGATGTCAGTCGCGAACTACATTGCGATTACGCATTGCAATCCATTCACACAACGAGCGCCAAGATGAAAGGATTATTTGCCACCTAGTGGTCAACCGTATTTGGGCATGGTTGTATGCTTGTTTGTCCAGTACATTGTTCTTGTGACGATATCAAGACAGTACTCTGTTTGTTCTAAGCACTGTGACGTCACCTGGAAACCGTCTCAACTTACGTATGGCTACCTGTTCCTAATAGCCTGTGATATACATTAATCGTCCTGCTGTCTCACATATTCAGGGTCTAACGCTCTGAGCACGGTCGCCTAAGCTGGCCGTTCATCTCTGCTAGAACAGGTAAGATTTTCTTTGCCCACAAAACCTATGAATCCTTGTTCTTTGAAAACGCAGTCAGCGGCCAAGCTGGCAATCAAATCTTCTAAGCCACATTCTACTGCGCCACGAACCAACCACTTTATTTTCGCATTTGTTCAACTCTCCTATGTTTAGTTATCCCATTTATTTTTCGAGTACTCAGCGCCGCGCAGCTTTCGGCGAAAGTTTTCACTATACGAGTCGATGGTTCACGGTTGCGTTATGGTCTTCTCTAGCTCTTCTCTCTGAATTCAAGCCGAAAACTTTCATGTTCGGATTTTGATACTGAACAAATCACATGCTGATATTACTCGCACTCTGCAATCCGTTATTGAGTACATTACTTGCCACTTCGGAATCTTACAGGATCTCTAGCAAGGCACTACAGTTCACTGGTTCCACTGTCTATAATTTCCGTTGACACCTTCACCTAACCTCTGTTCGGTGACACGGCTGCATGCGACCATTGGCCATTCCGTCTTAGCGGTTGTGTTGAGCACAAGTCTAGAAGCAACGCTGTTCGACTTAATGCAAGTCGATTGTACTGTCTAGTTGGCTCATTCATCCTCTGGGCTAGCAGATGCTGCTTTTTGTTACGGATGCTATATTCTAGCGGATCACAATCTGCTATTCTGGTAGAAATTGCGTTCTTACACTCAGCCTAGCGATCTACTTGTTAAAAATGTCTCACGTGCAATGTGGCGCTTTTCGGAAAATTAAACGCGCTGGTCGATGAACTTTATATTGATGCAGCCGAGGTCGTTGGTCAACCGAGCTATGGTACTTATTTGCTGAACAACTGATATCGTCTACTTCGGTTTTGCACCCATCTCGACGCATCCATCTGTGGCACTAACTTTCAGCGATCTTGGTGCTACTGCGCCATGTGATGAAAGCACCCATCACTTGGCAAACCGTGGACGCTGATTGACCGATGCTCAAGTACGGATCACCCATCTCTTGTCCGATCACCCGTGGCGAGGTGCAAATACTGGAACGTGTTCAACATGTGGCCACCATGCTGATCCAGTTTACAGGGTATTCCGTACGAAGACTGACGCAGACGACTAGGACTGTACACCTTGTCGTATCGTCGGTTTAGCGTTGATCTCATTATGACGCATCGGCTGTAGCATCTGGGCACTTCCCCATGCTGCCGCCACTTCACCTGTGCACACAAAGCAGCACTCGCGGTTACCGGTACAAGCTAGTGGTACCGGACCTAAAGCGGATAGCTCATCCACTATGCTTCATGCGTTGCGTGTGGAATATTGGAACAGTTAACCTGCGAAAATTGTTGGGGCGAAATCGGTGTCGGAATTCAAGCAATTGGTGGACACACTGTGGATTACAGATACAGGGAGCGCATCATACCCGAATAGCGTGGGTAGCAGCTGTAATGGCAGCAGACGCTCAAACTTCAGTGACGGGAATTCGCGTACGTGCCTGAACTGCTTACGATGGAACAACACAGAGGTATGTCTACTGTCGCAGAACTCGGTGCTTCAGAGACAAACGGTTTATTCAGCAAAGCGAGCTCAGCAAAAATGTCAACCTGACAAGCATGTAGGAACCTCGATAGAACTAACTAAGTCATTTCCATAACTGACGACGCTGCTGCATTCATGCGATTCCTCCTTTGAATCAGTTAAACAAATCAGCTCCAGCGAGCTAAACAGCGCGCACTGTTCGCATGCGGCACGCTTGCACAATCTTATCACATCCTTCACTTTTTCGGGATCAGCTGCATGGGTGTCGCGGAAGACTTTGTACGCTCTTCCGCCTCGTATCGTCTTTGCTACCTGTGTCGTTGTGACCTTTCTGCAGGTCGTCAACTGTCTTGCTGCTGGTTCACCTTTCCATTCCCGGTGTCGCCTCAGTCGCATGCGGTTCCTTCTGATTACCTTCCCTCCGGTACTGACTTCATATGATCTTTCTCCAACCTTCGCGGTCATCACACCCTTCTTCTATTGTTTGCTGACATCCGGTATTGGTTGGATTTCCACTTCATCATTCACTGATACCTCCGGTAACGCCCGTGTCCTGCGGTCGTAATACCGTTTCTGGTCTGCCATCCGTTTTCTTAAACCCCTTCGCATTTGATCATACGATGGTGTAAGAGTTCAGCAGTGGCAGGCATTAGGGTTTTTGTCCTTTTGCCGTACGAGCGTATTGGACTGAGATCCATGTTCGGTAATGACGTATTGTGAATCTACAACAACATTACATCCGGGTCCTCATGAGTGACTCTGGTTTTCGACAACAGTCTCTTGGCTTGTTTGGCCTTTGCCTCTGTTTTTCTCTTAGCATGACTGTGCTTCGGGCTCGTTTGTCGGTGCGAAAATTCCCACTTGTTCGCGAAGTTCTGGAACGCAGCAATTGTAAATTGTGGGCGATTATCGGAGCTCCGTTCCCCCGATGTTCCGTGTCTGAAAAAGTGACATCTAATCTTGTTGATAACTGCTTCTGCGACGGTAGCGGTGAGTGTGTCGTTTTCAAAATGGTCACTGTAATTCTCCACCGTGCTTAAATAGTCCTTCCCGTTGTCCCAAACAAGTCCACCGCTACTTTCAGCCATGGTCGATCGGGGATCTCACGCAACATCATTGGTTCCCTGGCTTTACGAGCGTAGTGGGACCGGCATGCTGAACAGCTTGATACTTGGTTTCGGATTTGACTTGCCATCCCGACCCAGAACATCAATTCGCATGCTCCACTAATACTGTAGTTGACGCCCAGCAGGGCTCGATGAGCGTGTTCTAGCATTTCTTTGCGAAGAGGCGATGGAATCAAAATGCGATTTCCTTTACACAGCAGACCGTCATACACCGTTAGTACATCCCGAAAGTTGAAAACGGCGTTAATCCCTCCGAAAGATTTTTCTATGTATCTGGCCATCCCTTAAAAATCACGTCGCGCAACGCCACGTACGTCACATCTGTCTCCGTATGATGCTTTAACCCTTTCAGGCAGTCTGTCCTTACAGCCAGATGTTGTACGAGATTGACTGCCTCGAGTTCTTACTGTTGTTGTTCGACTGTCGGAACATGTGCTCTCGACAGACCGCGATGAACATTTGCGTCTTCGGAGTGTACACCAGATTCTTGTCGGATCCGGATATGAATCCGTTGAAGACGTCTAGGAACACTGTGTAACGGTTTACTAGCTTTTGACACTAGCGGTTTATAGTCAGTATACACTGTAGTCTTCCAGATTTGTAGTCGTTGAATCGCTCAATTGCGTAGATGACAACGAGCATCTCGTTTTCGATCTGCGTAGCGCTGTCCCGCCATTGTGAGCGCCAGACTGGTGCAATCCAAGGGTTTACCATCCTGCAAGAGAACGGCACCTATTCCGCTTCGAATGCTGTCACACTTCACTTCTAAAGGTTGAGCTGGATCATAGTAACAAAGTACTGGTGTACAGCTAATAAGACTCTTGATGGTTATAAAGACTCTCTTCTGCTCTTCTCCCCAACTCCACTTTACACCTTTGTGAGTCAGTCTCCGGATGGGCATCATGATTTCAGCAACTCTTGGCAAGGACCGGTTCAAATAATTCTTCATGCCATTTAAACGACTAACAAATTTGACGTGCTTAGGTTGTGACATCTCTTGCATTGCCTTGGTTTTTGCGGGATCAATCTCTATTCCCTCGGATGTCAGAACGTGCTCGTGCTGGATTTCCGGAGCTCAACTTTCTCAGGTTTGAGCTTTATGTTCTTTTGCACGTATTGTTGCAAAATGTGGTGCAGGTTGGCGTCATGTTCCTATTCGGTTGAGCTGTAAATCAGTACATCATCTGATACACACGTTACACCGTCTAGGCCATCAATACCTTTCAGTAACCGCTTTTGAAAAATTTCGCTCGAAACTTTCAAACCAAACGGTAAACGTAGCCAGCGAAAAAGCCCGAAGGGTGTGGCAAACGTTG
>OX104066.1:54420685-54489224 GCA_944474145.2 Dicrocoelium dendriticum | reverse complement strand
CACACAGACTGTGAGTAACTCGTCAGCACGCCAACTTATACCAAACGCTGGACTGATTACGGAAATTTGAACCTTCTCATTTCCGCTAACAACTGGTCACCCGAGCCCCAATCGAGTGCCGACAGTGTGTGGTCAAGCTTTTGCCTTACCCTACGTGAACTCTGCTCCACTACGACGACGTGCAAAGAAGTTTCCATAGGGAAGAGTCGCCCAGCACTCATACGAAGTCGTACACGGAAATGGATTGCCTCCAGGATCACGGCATGGAGAAACTATCGCTCCCATCCAACGGCCACTCAGTGGGAATATTACCGATCCATCCGTAACCAATGCGTCCATCTTGTACGAGAAGATAAGAGTGAGCACCAGCGTCAGCTTATGCGTAAATTTTCATCCAATCCCAAAGCCTTGTATAGTCACGTCAATAGTCTTCGACAAGTCAAGCACGGTGTCACCGCATTGACAACCCCCTCAGGGCTCACGAAATCAGCTAACGAGGCAGCAGAAGTCCTGTGCCAGCAGTACGCATCCACATTCTCCGTTCCATCAATGCACACAAGGACGGTACCTTCTTCGGTTTCACTCCCAACTTCCCTGACGACTGTTCATTTCACCCCGGAGAAGGTCCTGGCGAAACTCAAATCCCTGCGGCTAACGGCCTCTCCTGGCGCTGATGATTTCCACCCACGGCTCTTGCGAGCGTGCGCTGCAGCTCTAGCTTTGCCCCTAGCGGAGCTGTTCACCCACTTCTTCTCGCAAGGCAAAGTTCCCAATGATTGGAAATGTGGGACTATTACACCAATCTACAAAGGCGGTACTCGCAAATATCCGGCCAATTACCGACCGATAACTCCCATCTACGATCTCCAAAGTGATGGAATCGATCGTCGCAGACGCTTTAATGGACCACATGGAGGCCCAGAAACTGCTCTCTGATTGCCAGCACGGTTTCCTGCTTTAGCGGTCATGCCTGAGTAACCTGTTACTTGCCAGGGACAGCAGGACGACTGCTGCTGACTCTGGCCAAGAAACGCATGTTATCTTTCTGGATTTCGCCAAAGCCTTCGACAAGGTCGACCACAAGATACTGCTGCGGAAACTGTCATCTTACGGCGTTTCAGGGGACTTGATGGACTGGATCCGGAACTACCTCCAAAATCGTACCTTCCAAGTACACGTCGATGGAGCGTTGTCTCCCCGCATCCTTGCCACAAGCGGAGTTTCACAGGGGTCTGTTCTCGGACCGCACCTCTTCCTAACCTTCATTGACGACATCACACCGCAAGTGGAATCTTCGCTGCTACTATACGCGGATGACGCGAAGCTGTGGCGCACAATTAACCTTCCGGACGATGCCCACGCACTTCCGACGGACCTCGACCGTCTACATCAGTGGTCCATAGGAAATAACCTTCCATTTAACGCCTCGAAATGTCGCGTCCTTTCTACCCGCCCTTCCGCTTTTTCTCCTATATATTGCCTTAGAGCGTCTATCCTTCAGATCTCTTCAGCCGAAAGAGACTTGGGTATCATTACCCAGACGAGTCTTTCCGTGTCCGCTTCCTGCCGGAAAGCATCTGCTACTGCTAACCGCATGGTGGGATTGTTGAAACGAGCCTTCGGTCAAATTGACCCCAGCAATTTCCGTTTCCTCCTCAATGCTTTTCTTCGACCCCACTTGGAGTTCGCTATTCAGGCTTGGAGCCCTTGGTTGTTGAAGGACCAACGCATACTCGAAGCCCCACAACGTCGAGCAACCAAACTGGTCCGAGGTCTCAAGCACCTAGATTATCCACAACGACTTCAGTGCCTGGGCCTCTACTCGCTTAAGTACCGACGTCTACGGGGCGACCTGATCCTCGTATTCATGATCTTATTCAACCCTGGACATCCCTGTCGCCACCTACTCACACTGCACCAATCGGGCTTTCACGTACGTGGCCACCCACTGAGGCTCACATATCAGCACAGTCGGCTGAACTGCAGACGACACTACTTCGCTTTGCGAATCTGCCGACCGTGGAATGCTCTGCCTGCCGATTTAATCTTGGCACGCACTGTGGCGGACTTTAAGACCCGCTTGGACTGTCATCTGGCCGAGTTACCCCGCGATATTCCCTAATTTAACTACATTCTAATGGATGGAATTTCTTTCTTTTTTTCTTCTACCTACTTCCTTTCCAAAGCCGTTTAGAAGGGCGTGGTGGGACGTCTCGCTTTGAGCCGGCGTGCATTCTGTTTAAATGCCACATAAGCCCGATGAAGATACGGCTAACACGCGAGTCCAACCCGCTATAAGGTTGCTTGGCCTTTCATTAGATCCGACCCGAACTCTTTACCCTATGGGTCATGTAAAGCTCGAGCTTTTATTCCCATTAAATACAATGTTCCAATACAATGAACGTAGATACTGCTTCCGCGCAAGCCGTCTCTAACTCGGACAGCGCGACACCTATCTCCTCAGTGTGTCTTTCCTCGTCTGGGTATTCTATACCGAGAGGGTAAAGAAGCCGGGCGTCCTCCACCACGTTGGACTTAACACCGTTGCCCACTGAGAAGGGGAATGGGCTGATGCATAAGCCCAAGTCCTATGCCGCAGTCGCGAGCGCTAGCACCTCAGAAAAAACGAGGACAACCATAGCTGAGAACAAGACGTCGAAGAAGATCTCACGACCCGATAAAATAAAACACGAAAAACATGGAACTAAAGTTCGTCTTAAATAGAGTAGCGCAGCTTGAGGAACTTGTCAGAGAAAAGAAATGTCCACCAAAGCCAGCATCACCGGAACGAGACAAGCCACCTGCTCGCAACCGGTGCCTGATAATCATAAACGTCCCAGAATCCAACAAAGAGACTCCGGCTGAAAGGATGCTGGAAGACCAAGCCTTCCTCAAACGAATGGTCTCCATGTTGTTTGATGAGCGCCAGCAAGGAATAATCCTAATCTCTGCTTTTCGCCTTGGTAGAAAGCAAGAGGACTCAGCCAAGTTTCGTCCTCTAAAAATCGTCTGTCAGGATGAAGAAGAATGCCAACGCATCCTGAGACGGACCCTGCGTCTCAAGTGAGAAACCTACGTTCTGAAAGATCTTTTCCCGGAGGACCGAGTCCGAATGAGGCAAGCTGTCTGTGAGCTGCGAACACGACGCGCAAATGGAGAAACAGATCTACACATAGTGGATTTTCGCGTAGTCAAAAGAACTCAGAGAGCTCGATGGAAGCCAATTCTCCTTCCAGGACCTCAAACATAAAGAACGGACTACGGGTAACACTCGCGAATGTGCGCAGTTTCAGAAACAAGCTAGATGAGATTCCACTCCTTATCTCTGAACAGCAACCGGACCTAATAGCGTTCTCTGAAATCTGGCTGTCATCTGATATCTCCGACTCAGAGGTTCATGTTTCAGGATATTAGCTACTTTCCGTCGCAACGAGACTGGACCTTAACGTGGTGCGACGGTTTGCGTCTGATTCCGTCTGATTCTTTCTCTAGGCCATTGGAATACGTCCATCACAGTGAGCCCAAGACAAAGACATACGCATCGGTTGTAAAAGAAAGTACCACCGCATCTGGTGGTATGTATAACGCTAAGACTAAGTCGAAGTCTAAATCCAAGACTTCCTCCCCTCAGTCTCAGTTCAAATCTGTCCTTGACAAGATTAACCATTTGGAGTCGCTGATCAAAGACAGCACAAATCCTTCCCAACCGCAGACCACCAGGCCTACCCTACCATCCTCCCGTGACCGATGTTTCATCATTATAAATGCGCCTGAATCGACCAAAGATGCCCCAGCCGGAAGGATGTTAGATGACTAAGTGTTCCTAGGATGAATGGTCCCTGTGTTATTCGACGAAGACGAACAGGGAATCAACATTATATCGGCTTTACGCTGGAAGCGAATACAATGAGGCTCGCAAAAATCTCAGGGCAAAACTACGTGCTAGCCTAAAGAAGGACCACGAAACCTGGTGGTTTCATCGTGCCTCTGAGATGGAAACAGCCGCTGCCGTTGGTAATCATCGTGTTATTCCGTCTGATACGGGAAACAGGCAGCAGGAAATCTGGTGTTAGCGAGACCATACGCGACGAGAATGGGCAGCTGATTCACAGCCTGACAAAACGCTTGGAGCGTTGGGCTGAACACTGCAAGACAATTTAACCAACATGAGTTATCGCTTTCTTCTTCAGGCATTGAGCGCCCTCCCTGGGCCGTCTCCTTGGATCCGTCCTCATGCGCAGAAGTCGAACATGAGATCAGGCTGTTGAAATTGCAAAAGGCCGCAGGGGCTGATAGAATTCTCCCAGCCCTCTTCAAATTCGGGCTACCTGCTCTAGTAGATGATTTACACGAGTTGCTAGTAAAACTTTGGGAGCAGGAGACAGTCCCGACAGACTGGAACCGCTCCGTCATTGTCCCAATTTTCAAGGGAAACTCCTGTTCGGAATGCGGCAATCATAGAGGAATCAGTTTGATTTCGATTGCCTCTAAATTGCTTGTCTCTGTCATTCTCCACAGACTGACTGGCACTCGTGGACGCTAGGTTCGTGAAGAGCAAGACGGATTCCGTCGAGGTCGGGGCTGCATCGACCACATCTTCACCTTGCGTCAAGTGTTGGAGCATCGCCATGTTTATTGGCGACCCGTCGTTATGGTGTTTCTTGACATAAAAGGTGCCTTCGACTCAGTCGATCGATGGGCCCTTTGGGACTGTCTGCTGAGGAAAGGTGTGCCTGCTAAATATGTAAACAATATCAAACCGCTGTACGCGCATAGTTCGGGTAGGGTGAGGGTTTATGGCAAACTGTCGCCACCTTCCAGTATCTCCAGCGGCGTGAGACAAGGATGCCTGCTGTCACCTTTCCTCTTCAACTTCGCTACTGATGAAGTCATGGAAACAGCGTTCTCTGGACACGACCTAGAAGGTGTAGAGCTACTTCCTGGTGAGCGACTTCTTGATTTGGAGTATGCGGACGATATTGCCCTAATCTGTGACAGCTCCCAAACATGTCAAGCAGCACTGGACCGATTAGCACTGGCTGTCAATCGTTTTGGGCTATGCTTTGCTTCATCGAGATGCAAAGTACTTCTCCAAGATTATATATAATAATAATATAATGTGTCAGCTGTACGCCGTAACGGCGCTTCACTGCCGCGCGACCACCAACAGTCGCGCGCGGGCTGAGTATACCGCGAGGACGTCCACCGCTACGCGGATTCGAACCGGTGACCTTATGGTTGGAAAGCAAACGTGCAGACCATTCGGCCACCGGCCAAGATTGGCAGAGCCCCAACCCTTCGCTAACGCTTGGTGGTGATCTGCTAGAAGTCTTTCTGGAATTCAAGTACCTGGGAAGCTATATTAGCACCCGTGGGATTGAAGATGAGGTTACGAACCGTATAGCAAAAGCTCGGGGTGCTTTTACCAATCTCCTGTGGCGCAGAGGCGACATTACTCTCGCCCTGAAGGGCAGCGTTTACAACGCAGCCGTCCGTTCAACTCTCCTATATGGTTGTGAAATCTGGCCCATCAGGTCGACAGACATAAAGAGGCTCGTCATATTCGATCATCGCTGCCTCCGCAGCTTAGCTCATGTCTGGTGGGAGCACTGCGTGAGCAATGAGCGTGTTCGACGTCGCGTATTTGGTGCAGGAAGAGCGAGTGAACCGATCAGCACCATTATATCACGCACCAGGCTCCGATGGCTGGGATTCTAAGGACGGTGAACACGTTTGGTTGGATAGACTTGCTGATATGGCTTGGAGCCGGCCCCAATGGCGTTTGTGTTGTGGGTTCCTTTGTCCATCCCCCTCCTGCTTAGCATCCCCCTCCAATCACGATCTCACTTGTTAGGCATAATATGACTCTCTTTTACGGCAGCCAGCTGTTAGCCCTCCGGAACGATGTTCATCTGTTACTGGGGACTCAGCGGGCGTGCCACTGTTTGTTTTCCTTTTCTTGTCTTTTGTATTGCGGCACAATAGCTGAGATGTTTTCCACCTCCAGCTAACGTGTAATGATGATGATGATGATGATGCGGCTTTCCGCTTAGGTAGGAAACAAGATCCCCTTAAGACGCGCCCCCTTAAGGTTGTGTTCCTAGACGAGGAAGAATGTCGACGCATTCTCCTACAACTCTCACGTCTCAAACGCAAGCCGTTTTATGTGTTGAGAGATCTCTCCCCGGAAGATCGGATCAAAATGAAAAAAGCTGTTGATGAGCTGAGGACCCGTCGGGCGAGTGGTGAAACGGACCTTCATATTGTGGATTTTAGTGTAGTTCGGAAAACTCTGAGAACCCGTTGGAGGCCGATTTTTGTCACCACAGGACAGTAACGCAAAAGAACGGACTGCGTGTGCTGTTCGCTAATGTTCGTAGTCTGCGAAATAAACTTGGTGAGATCCAGATGCTTGCCGCAGATGTTTGTCCTGATTTAATGGCCTTCACTGAAACATGGTTATTCCCTGACATTGTTGACTGAAGTATCTATCCCTGGATACCACCTTTCTCGGGCCGATCGTCATGGGAGGAAGTCGGGAGGCGGCGTAATACTCTACTGGAGGGCGGATCTGAAGTCCCATCTAGTTGAGGTCTCATGTGACAATGACAGCGATCTCGATGCCCTTTGGTGCCTCATTCATGACGGGTGCAGATCTTCCTTGATTGGTGTCATCTACACAGCGCCACTGGGCGCGGGAGCTCGCCTGTTGGAACTGGTCAAGAGGCACGGTGCTGGAAAGAATTGTCTTATTCTGGGAGATTTCAATGCTCCTAGTATCGACTGAGACCTCTTTCTTTGCAATCGTCCACCTGATTCCTTTGATGCCGCCTTCCTTGATACTGTTCCCGACCGCAGCCTGTATCAACATGTGTCCATGCCGACTCGTATTTTCGCCGATCAGTCGCCTCATATCCTGGGTCTTTTGCTCTCCTCAGCACAGTCAGACGTCATGGACCTAATAGTCTTTCAACCCATTGGTAAAAGCGATCATTGTACTATTTTATTCCAATGGACTCGTCGCTTTACCATTCACAACTCATGTGCCGTCCGCCGAAATTTCTGGCGTGCTGATGCCCTTCGTCTTAAAACGGCTGCAAGTATTATGGATTGGTGTATTCCCGAACATCTCAATGTGGACGGTGCCTGGAATCTTTCGTACTCAGAGCTGACGTCACTCATTGCACAAGTTGTCCCCATTTCCAAAAAGCGACCGCTCTCTAGAGGCCCTCCGTGGATCGATCGTGAACTGAAATCCCTAATGAACAGAAGACGTAAGTTGTCGGACCGCTTTAGGATCACACGATCACATCGGTTAAAAACGGTTAGGAATACCTGTACCCTAAAAAACGTGAGAAACCTCAACAATATGAACTCTCCCTCGCCATCCTTTCTAGAAACACTCCTAAGACACTTTTCTCCTACCTCAAACGGAGCACTAGAGCGGGCAGTGGTATCCCTGCCCTGTGTTCTTCCGAGCATGGGGATCCAGTTCACGAAGACACCGACAGAGCCAGCCTCCTGACGCGGCAATACTCTTCAGTGTACTCAACATCAGCGTCGTTCTCTGACAGAACAGTGTACACTCCCCCCTCTCTGTTAGAGCACGTCGATATAAACACTGATGTCATGTTGAAACTTCTCTGTGAGTTGGATCCTTACTCATCGCCTGGTCGTGACGACTTGCACGCCTTGTTCCTCAAGACTGTGGCTCAGTACATTGCTTCACCTGTCACGCAGGTTTTCCGTCGATCGTTTCAGTCCGTACTTCTCCCGACCGTTTGGAAGATGTGCATCATCATGCCCATATACAAAGGAGGAAACCGGCAAGACCCAGCTAGCTACCGTCCCATATACCTTACATGGATAGTGTGCAAAATCATGGAACGGGTCCTGGAACGGACGCTTCGGCTTCATCTCGAGCGGTTGGATTTGATGTCGGGTGCCCAACATGGTTTTCGTAAAGCTCGTTCATGCTCTACCAACTTGTTTATGGCTAGAGAAAAATGGGCAAATTCATCGGATGTTGGCAAACGCCTAGATGTTGTGTTCGTGGACTTCAGTAAAGCTTTTGATAAGGTCACGCATGAACAGCTTTTCTACAAACTCCGAGGAATCGGTGTCACTGGAAACTTTCTCTCGTGGTTTTCCGATTTCCTGCACACTCGTTCCATGCTGGTATTCCGATCCTGTACATATGACCAGCGGTGTTCTACAGGGCTCCGTCCTCGGCCCGGAACTCTTCAACATCTTCATCAACAATCTACCGTCTGAGCTTCAATCGGATTGCTTGATTTATGCGGATGATCTAAAGATATGATAGGAGGTATCCTCTCTAGAGGATGCTGATCGACTACAAGTGACGCTTGATCTCCTGCACAATTGGTCGATTCAGTGGCGCTTACTTATTAATCAAGACAAATGTTCCGTCCTGCCTATCGGCGCTCCTGAACCATTCGGCGCTTACCACATAGGTGGTTTCTTGCTCAAAAATGTCACTTCAGAGAGAGATCTGAGCGTGATTGTTTCCCCGGACTTAAGATCCACTCAGGACAGCATGAAGAAGGTTGCCGCTGCCTACAGGATGTTTCATGCCACCCGAAGAGCTTTCTGTCACTTGACACCGGAACTTTTTAGACTTCTGTTCACCTCGCATGCGCGCCCGATTCTGGAATACGGCCTTCCTGCTGCCTACCTGCTTTCCAAATTTGAGCGCGACTTAATCGAAAAGGTCCAGCGGCGTAGATCGAAGTTTACCTCAGAGTTACGTGACCTGCCGTATCCCCTTCGGCTTTGACATTTGAATATGTTTCCTATGGATTACCATCGCCGGCGTGGGGACTTGCTTTTTACCCGTCGTATCCTCAGGGGAGAACTAGGGAGAGAGTTGCAGGAATTCTTCCACCTCAACATCGGGAGTTCGACTAGAGGACACCAATGGACAATGTTCAAACCACTTAGGCTCAAAGTACGGCGCATTTTTGCTCTATCCACTCGCGTTGTGAATAATTGGCACCGGTTACCGCCGCCCGTCGTTGATGCCCAGACGGAGGATTGCTTCAAACGACTACTTGATTCACACCTGTTGAAAATGCCGGAATTGTGTTGCTTCGGCTACGAGTGCGATGGCTTCTCCGGAGTTTCCGGTGCGCAATGCTGAGCATCCCAGCAATGGTCGGGAAGTGATGGAGCTGACAAGGGATCTCCCCTCCTGCTTTCTACTACCCAATGAACCCAATCACCATTTAGGCTGCCGTACCGGAACACAAAGCCCCTCCAGGCCAATTTTTCAGTACAAAAGTTAGCCCCTCCCTGCTGTCTTTTGGACTTTTTACTTTCAAAGGGCGGTTTTGGAACAGTGTTTACAAGTGTCGTGCAAAAAATTTGCCCTTTGTCAAATTTCTCTTGATCCGAATTATTTTGGATCATTGTTTTCCCCGGATTACATCGTACCCGTTTTCCGGTACTTACCAAACTTCGCCCAGCTTTTTCGGGTTCAGCCTCTGGCTTTTTTCCCGGTATTTTTATGTTTTGTAATCCGTTTTGCACCTTGTTTTAACCCGTAACTGTTTCTCTTGGCTGCCCTGCAGGTAACAGCCTGTCGGTTTTAAGTTTTGCTACTTGTTTCAAACTCTTTGAAGGCGTCATGCCGGATTCACTGAATACCGGCGCTATTGTGTCTTCGGCTGCGTTTACCAGCGAAACTAATGCTGTATGCGCCAATGGGTGCTGCTCAAAGCCCGTGACAGACGAGTCTGGTGACATGCAGTGCTATGTATGCAACTTCTGGTACCATGAGACCTGTACCGATTTGAGCCCTGATCAGTATGCAGTGCTTTCGACTAGCGATAGCATTCTGTTCGATTGTCTTCTAGGCCGTCGCCGTCTATCTACACGTCTTGAGGTCAATGAGGATACATCGAGCAACATCGGGCCGGGTAACCAGCAGTTGTGGTTTTTCCCCACATCTCTTGATCCGAAAGTGGAGTTACTGATGAAGCATATTGGGAGTCTCTATTGATATCGGCTCATTGGAAGTAGACACGCAACTAAGCTTAACTGCTGTCGATGAAATTCCGACTGAGTTGTTGCCTACCGTGTCATGTGTCCCAACGGCCCAGGATGCCTCTAAAGAGGCCTCTTATCTCGTACTGGAAGACGTCCAAAACGAGACCGAATTTACAGCCCCTGTGCCCAATAAAATCAAGAGGAAGAGGACTAAGAAAGTCCGTAAGGCTCCCTCAAAGCCTGAAGGTACTGAAAGCATTAAGGTACTGGAGGTGGAACACAAAGCTCAAACTCTAATCACCCCAGTTCCATTGGCGAAGCAACGCGCCGTGTCGACTTCGGCCACACCTGCAAAGTCTGAAAAGACTAGACCGGTGAGGGAGTTGGAGGTAGAACATAAAGCCTCAATCTCAATTACTCCAGCTCCATTGGCGAAGAAACGCGCCGTGTCATCTGCCAAATCGATCGAAACTGGGGTCGAGTCGAAAACTCGTGGAGTGAATACGCCTCGTCGAGGTGATTCTTTTACTGATAGTAGCGTTATCTTTCGTAACGTTACTGAATCCGCGGCAGCTCTCCCAAAGGAACACATGCTGAATGACCTCCATTGATTCAAGCTCCGCGTCAACAAGATGCTTCCACCTGGTTTCCCTGATGTCACTATCAAGAAACTAACCAGATTGGGGAACGTCCCTGTTGACACGCCAAATCCGCGACTCCGACTACTTCGTGTAGTCCTCTTAACCCCGGAGGAACGCAAAGCATTAATTCGCTTTACATTCAAACTCAAGGATAGTAATGTCAGCGTTCAGCCGGACCTCTCACTTGCAGATCGACTGAAGTTAAAGGAAGCCATCAAAAACCTCAAGAGCAGGCGGGCGGCTGGTGAGCAAGGCCTTCGTCTTGTGGGTTTTCGCGTGGTCAGCTGGAAGTCAAATTCTGCCCTACCGGAACCCCTCCTGGTAGCGTACGACCCAGGGCCGGTCGTGCCAAGTTCCTTCGGGTAGTGCTTAGTACTGTGCGTAGCCTAAGGAACAAGGTACACTAGGTGGGTCTACTTGTGGACAAATCTCGTCCCAACATACTTGCTACCACCGAAATGTGACTGTCCCTAGATATCACAGACGGTGAAGTGTTTTCCGGGCTACGCACTGCTTAGATGCGATCCCTCCGTTGGCTGCGAAGGTGGGGGCGTCGTTCTTTATGTGAGTTGTAAACTTGATGTGTTGAGGACCTGTGTGTTCCAGTCACCGGACCAAACTGTTGAAGCCCTCTCGACTATTGTGTGCACTTCCTCTGCTCAGTTTACAGTTGCAGCGGTATATCGAAGTCCTGGAAGTATCTACAGGGAGATTGTCGAATTTCTTCGTACTCAGGCTACCAGTAGTTGTCTAATACTGGGTGACTTCAGCTTCCCTGAAGTCCGCTGGGCTGATCTATTTTGCAGTTCGGCGGTGGGCACTTTCGGTTCGGATCTCCTTGAGCTAACACTGAAACTGCCTTTGCATCAATTCGTGGACCTTCCGACTAGATATATGCGCAACCAAACTCCGTCTACCTCATTTTTGCGAAGTCACACGATTTCGTAAGTGATATGTGTGTGTATCTCAACAGTCTATTAACTAGACATAGAGCCAGCAAAAAACCATGATCAGCAGATAAACAAGATTCGTCGTGTATTTCAACCATCGTGGCATGCTAGTTTAAGGTGAGCAACACACTTCAACTAATATGCCGCAAGGAAGAATGGAACATTTTGATAAAAAGTAGAACAAAACATTTTTAGTTTGTTTTTTACACGCCGCTTTTGCTCATTTTTCGTCAGTTTAATCTTTATAGTATTAGTCATGTGAATCAATACAATACTGTACACAATTCTTCTATTGATTCCGGTTGCGGGCCATATCTTCAAGAGTGATAAACCATTGGCACTCATCATCTTTGGGTCCCCATCCTAGAAGACGTACGGATCCAACAGCGGCTAGACACGACGTCAACGATCTCATGTGCTGCCGCCAAGTGGCAGACTGACCACCACGCGGTCGCCTCCAGCCAGGTCCTTGACGAGCGAATAGTGCGCGATGCCGTAGACGCTCAGGTGCCATGCGTAGGAACGCTCAGGTGTCATGCGTAGGACGTAAGTGATATTACCTACGACTGTCCTCTAGGAGCCAGTGACCAAGTCTGCATATCCTTGCGATGTGCTCTAAGTGTCATCAAGCTACCGCTGAAGCATGTCCAAATATTTGGCGGGCAGACTTTAACGCAATGCGAGACAAAGCTTCAGTTCTGCGTTGTGCGATCACCGTGGCTGACACCGTTGAGACAGCCTGAGAGAAATTTAAGGCATACCTCGCCGAGATCTCTGCTCCCCACACGGGCGCAGCCTCCATGGATAGATCATACAGGTAAATACCTGCTCAGGAAGCGCTCTAAGTGCTGGCGAACCTACCAAGCGGCTTCAGCAACCAGCACCTACGAAAGCTATCGAGCGGTTAGAAATAAATGTAAGCATTATCTTAGAACTCTTCGCCTTCAGTACGAGGAGGATTTGGCTAACGCAACCGTAACAAATCCAAAGTTCTTTTCTTACGTAAAGAGGCGTAGCGGTACAAACTCGTCTATCCCAGCTTTACTACGAGCGGACGGGATCCATGGGCATACCGACTATGATAATGCTCGTATACTTAGCGAACAGTATACTGGTGTCTTTTCTCATGAGGCCTCTCTATCTCAGGTTGAGCTGGTCACAAAGTTCCAGAGGATTGTTGCCTAACTGAAATCAGCATAACGGAAACACAAGTCTTCGGGCTATTGCAAGGACTAAATCCTTCCAAAGCTTCTGGCCCTGGTTCAATTCATCCGAAGCTGATGCATGAATTGGCCGCTGAGCTAAGTGGCCCTCTGACACGCATGTTTACAGTATCACTCGACAGTTATGCCTTACCTTCGGACTGGAAGAAGGCAATCATCTGTCCGATTTTCAAGGACGGGTACAGTGCTCTGCCCGCGAACTACCGGCCTGTCAGCTTAACAAGCGTAGTAGTTAGGTTTGAAAAGTTGGTCAGGGATTCGGTGGAGAATCACCTGACTAAGTTTAACCTTCTCAGTGCGGCCCAGCACGGATTCCGTAAGGGATTTTCATGTCTGACAAATTTACTTGTAGCTCATGAAAGCTGGGCTGAGGCAGTAGACAACGGTCACGCCATCGACGTGCTTTTCGTTGACTTCTCGAAAGCCTTTGATACTGTCCCACATCAACGACTCTCATTGAAGTTGAGATCGTATGGGATATCTGGAGCCGCCCTTAAATGGGTTTCTGCTTCCCTAGAGGAGAGAGAACAGTGTGTACACGTGGGGCGGGGCCTTTCGCTTAGACAAGCTGTTCTTAGTGGCGTTCCGCAGGGCTCGGTCCTAGGGCCGTTGCTTTCCGTCTCAACGAGACTGGACCTTAACGTGGTGCGACGGTATGTGTACCTCATTGACGCATTGAGCTATACTGGGTGATGCCTCCGGGCACCTTGAGAGCTACTCCTACCAGGTTGATCAATGGTGAGAGGTCAGACAAACTCAGTCTCCTGGTCCTCCAGGTTGGGGGTTTGAAATGGAATGGCGTTCATTTCTGTAAAACTAAATCACTGCCACTCCGCTGTCTTGCGGATAGGCTTTTGAGCCAAAGCCTTTGGATGAGGACCCTAATCGTCCTCCTGTCTAGGTCTTGGCGCCCTGGCAGTATCCCAGCCCACATGCAACCATGACATTTTCTTCAAACAGAAACTTCATCCTGCATCGGCCGTCGCGCAGATTATCAAGGGTCGCCTTATCTGCTGCATATAGCAGGGTGGATAAGCGAAAGCATGCTACTGCTGGCGCCTCGCTTCTTTCTTTTCCACTTTTTTTCTTACTCCCATCCCGGCCCCCATTACTAACCTTCCTTCTATAATTCCCAGCTCAATTGACAGCAACCGAAGTGCTGCTGTAGTAGTACCATCTGCAGCCACCATCTCACTGCACCTATCGGACGCCTATCATGAAAAGTCCCTTATAAGGCCAAGCTGTCCCGTTTCCATGGTGACATTCAACGTCCGCACTCTAAGACAAACAGGTCAGCAGGCTGCACTCGCATGCACCTTGGACACATTGGGTACTGATGTGTGTTGTGTGTCCGTAACTAGAATTAATGACCCTAACGGGATTATTGAATTGACTGCACCCGGCTTATCCTCTCGTTATTGGTTGCACGCATTCGGAGACGCCGATGCGGCACTCACGGGTCAAGCTGCTCCAAGGCTGAGTCATCGTTGGTTGATTGGATTCCGGTGAACAGCCGTTTATGTGCAGCCCGTTTGACGACACCAGCTTAAGTTGATTCACGTAGTAGTACAAAACGCTGTTTGTTTGTGATTTCCGTTTATGCTCCCACCGACTGCAGTTCTAATGCAGTCAAGGACACTTTCTAACACGAACTGAGCACGTTACTACGCAGTGCTACTAGTTCAGATATTATAGTACTTGCAGGGAATATGAACGCACATGTAGGGTGTCTGAGCTCTTCAGAAGCTCAGCTGGGTGGTAAGTATGGACTTAACTCCGAACGGACTGACAACGGCGAGCGTCTGCTGCAACTGTGTGCGGAGCACCAGTTGTTTCTTACTAGCACTGATTTTAGACACAGTGGGCGCCGAAGTGCCACTTGGCGTCCATCTAGCTGGCCAGCGATGGACCCAAATTGACCACATAGCCATAAGTTACAGGTGGCGCGGTTCCATTCTGGATTGCCACTCGTACTGGAGTACCTGTATTGACTCTGATCATGCTTTGGTGCGCTGTCGTTTCTCCATGAACTTTATCGGAAGGCACACAAAGCGTCTCCCCCGATTGGCAACGGAGAAATTGTCGCAGCCCTCTGTCAGGCAAGCCTATCAAGAAGCACTGCATAGTGAACTCTCGCTGTCTTGTCCCAATGACACTGAACTTCAATGGAATAGGATCTCGGCCGCTATGCACGACGCAGGAGCATCTGTTTGTGGTACTATCAGTCGTCACCGCACCAGTCACTGAATATCCGCGAGGTCGGTGAACCTGTTGGAATCTAGAAGACACCTCCCGGCTGGTTCTGAACACAGTGTGATCAGACGGGCTATTAGACGTGAACTAAAGCGGAGCCTACGTGCTGACAAGAAAGCCTGGTGGACCAGTCGGGCTCAAGAAATGGAGCAGGCAGGAGCAGTATTCAATTACCGCAAGCTCTTCCAGCTAATCCGCACCACTGGTCCCAGAAAACCAGGCGTCCGTGAGACAATCAGAGACAGCGCGGGTGCGCTGGTACACAATAATGAGCACCGTATGACTCGTTGAGCGGAACACTTTCAAGATCAGTTCAGCTGGCCCCCTGCTCCCGGACCTCTTACTACTCAGGTGATGCAGGACGAGCCATGGACGGTTAGTTTAGAGTCTCCGTCGGAGGCCGAGGTCCGAAACGCGATTACAGCCCTCAATCGTTTTCGTGCTGCTGGCCCGGATTCCCTCCCACCTGCACTATTTAAGGATGGAGGTGAGGTTCTCTGCAAAGCACTGATCTCCCTTTTCGAACGTATCTGGAACGAAGTGTGCCGGCTAATTGGAGCGAATCAATTATAGTGGCAATATACAAAAAGGGCAGTCGCACAGACTGCGCGAACCACAGGGGTATTAGCCTAACGCCAGTTGTGACAAAATTACTGGCCTCGATTATCGTTCGTCGCCTCACTGCAGAACGGGAATCTCGGATTAGAGAAGAGCAGGCCGGTTTTCGCCCAGGACGTGGATGTATAGACCATATATTCACTTTGCGGCAGGTGCTAGTGCAGCGCCACGCATACGGCAGACCGACAATAGGTGTGTTCCTCGCTTTCAAGAGTGCGTTCGATTCAGTCGATCGATCGATTCTGTTCGAATTACTTGCGCGAAAAGGTGTTCCCACGAAATATGTGAACATCCTTCGTGCTCTATACTCGAACACTAGAGGCCGCGTCAGGGTCTATGGTGTCCTATCGGATAGCTTTTCGACCACAAGTGGCGTTCGTCAGGGTTGTCCGATTTCCCCGTTTTTGTTCAATTTCGTCGTGGATTCGATCATGGAGTGTTCCCTTGTGGTTGGTCAACTCACTTATCTTGGCAGCTGCAACAGCAATGATAAGCGCATAGAAACTGACGTGAGCTCACGCATTGCAAAGGCCAGAGCTGCCTTCTTGAACTTGCGTCATCTTTGGCGACAGAAGGGAGTTTCCCTCCGTCTGAAAGGCCGTGTATACAAGGTCACAGTGAGGGCCGTTCTGCTGTATGGTAGTGAGACTTGGCCCCTTTGGTCTGAAGATCTGAGGCGCCTTCAAGTCTTTGATCATCGTTGTCTGCGAAGCATTGCTGGTGTCGGATGGCACCGGCGTGTCCGCAACGATGATGTGCGTAGGCGAGTACTAGGTGGTGATAATCATGCTAGCTCCCTAGAACAACAAATAGCACTGAATAAGTTGCGTTGGCTGGGGCACGTGCTACGTTTGCCTGGTCACCACTTACCTAGGAGGGCCTTGTTCAGTCTACCAGGTGTAGGATGGCGCAAGGCTCGAGGTGGACAGAAGTTGACTTGGCAGCAGGAAATGAAGTCACTGACGACCAAACTGGGTGCCGTTGGTCCGTCTCGCCTTCCGGGTTGGAGTCCACCTGACTCGGCCTGTGCTTGGCTCGAGACTTTACAGGACATGGCTCGCAACCGACACCAGTGGCGCGTCTGCTGCCGTCTCCTAATCGGATTGTCTGTTTAAGGCGTGTTTGGTGCTGAGTTATCTGCGGGGTAATGGCTGATTAAGACGCGGGGTGGTGAAAGCCGCAAGGAAGCTGTCTCGCCGATGCCGCCTTATCTTTGCACGATAGCCAGCTGTTTGTGACGGTGTTGTTTACACAAGATGTAGGCACCTTGACCCTGAGTGTTTGCTTAGGGCATTGAGGTTTTCAAGTAAGTCCCCCTTCTCTCCTTCTTCTTATTCTTTATTTCATAGGTCCTCATGGTTGTATAGCAGCGAAGCATGTGTTCAAATGGCTGATGTACTGTTGTTGATGCTGATGATGATGATGCCGTTGCTTTTCGCAATTTATGTCAATGACCTACCCCAGGAGCTTGAAGTACCATCCTATTGTTTGCTGATGACCTCAAGCTCTGAAATGTTGTGGATATCCGTGGTGGATCTGATGCACTTCAGAGTGCCTTGGATAGGCTCTGGGATTTGTCAACCTTATGGTTGATGCCTAAAAATCAGGCGAAATGTTCTGTCCTCCTCATTGGAAGTGCTTGTCCTCCCACGCGCTATGTATTTGGTGGAAGTGAACTCCCTGTTGTAATTCAGCAGGTTGATCTAGGTCTCGCCCATACCTTATTGCTTCACTCTGGGGAAAATTGGAGGAAGGCTGCTTGTAGAGGGTTCCGTATGATATGGTTTACTCGTCCCTCCTTCGATGTCCTAACGGCCGATATTTTTGTGAAGCTGTTCTCAGCTTTTGTGCGACCCCAGTTAGAGTACTGTATCCAGGCTTGTCCACCTTGTCTTGTAAGGGACAAAATGGAACTAGACAGGGTTTTGCGAGTGGGTACAAGGTTAGTGTTGGGATTACGGGGGCAAACGTATCCCGAACGTTTGCTTAGCTTGTTTATGTACTCAATGCACTACCGCAGAATTAAAGGAGACTTGATCCTCACTTACTGTATCCAGACTTGTCCTGGCTATTTAGTCCCGCCAAGCTGCCTGGTCTCCGAGGTCACCCGTTGAAACTGCACAAACTGCGTTCTGACCGGGTAAGGACGGAAACTCGCTGGTCGCGTCGAGTTATTGAACGTTGGAACTCGCTTCCGGAGTACGTCGTTAGGGAGTCTACGGTAGGGGGTTTCGAGCGTCAGTTAGATGATCTTGGGTGGCAGTACCAAACCTTCCCCTTCTCCTAACCGACTTTTATCTTCAACTTTCCCTTCGTTTTTTTGATTTTCTTCTCACACCTTGGTATTATCATTATTTAGCTGGCATTCCTCCTCTTGTGTTCTTAGCTTACCTTCACTCTTTCACTTCACACAAACCGGCCTGGCAGGAACTGCTGGGCAGGAAAAGGTGGACAGTAATTGGTTGGACAGGGTGTGATTCGGTCTTTGTTTTAGGCTTTTCAACATCTCAAGCAGACCTGTCAATTCCCGATCCGACGATACGCTAAAGAAGAAACATTTATGGGATTATCCTATCGCTCCGGTCCCAACTGAACTTCTATTCCTAATGATCTCTATACGCTAATCAGACTAACCGGCCTATACTTATTGGGGCGGAATTTAGAATCACCCTGTGCATCAGTGCGCTTCATTTGGGTGGCCAACACGGTGTAGGCTCCCGTAATGATAACGTTGAGCGGTTATTACACCTATGTGAACATGATCATCTTTTTTGCGAGCACAACCTTCGGGCCCAGCACGCGCAGAAGGGTGGCATAGCACCCACCAGCCTCGAACCAGTCATGGACGCAACTCGATCACATCGCGATCAGTTACCGCTGAAAAGGATGCGTTCAAAACTGTCACTTGACTTGCAGCACGAGCGTTGACCCTGACTACGCGCATATTTGCGCCGACCGGGTGCTTTTCGCTAGACATCCACAACGGCAATGTGAGCTTACCAATACTTGCCAGCTGAGGAAGCCATATGCTCTGAATGTGTATCAAAGGACGATGGTATCTGATCTGAGTAAACGCTCACTAAACACCGTTGAATATCACTGGTCACATATCCGCCAAACGTTATTAGCAGCAGACATCACTTCATGTGGCAGATCAAATCGTCACACGTAACATTGGGTTTCTAGACAGTCTCTGGAAGCTATGGATGCTCGTCGACATGTTCCTTCTGAAAGCGAATGCAATGAGACATGCAAGGCTCTCAGGGCGAAACTGAGTACTAGCCAGAAAAGAGACCGCGAGGTTTGGTGGTCTCATCGTGTGTCGGAGATGGAGACAGCCGCTGCCGTTGGTAACCATCGTAAGTTATTCCGTCTTATACGAGAAAAGGGGCAGCAGGAGAACCGGTGTTAGTGAGACTATATACGGCGAAACTTGGCAGCCGATGCAGAGCTTACCAAAGCGCTTAGAGCGTTGGGCCTAACGCTTTGAAAAGCAGTTCAATCATTCAGAGTTGCCAGCTTCTTCATCGGTCTTTGGTCGCCCTACTCCTTGGGCTGTCACTCTGGATCCGCACGTATGCACAGATATGGAACACGAGATTCGGCGGCTGAAATTAAATGAGGCCGCCGGAGCAGATGGACTTTATTTAGCGCTCTTCATGTTTGGGGCCCTGCTCTTTTGGACGCTTTACATAACTTATTGGTGAATCTATGGGTGCGGGAGACTATCCAAACAGAGTGGAACCGCTCCGTTATAGTCCCAATTTTCAAGGGACGCTCCCGTTCGGAATGCCGCAGCCGTAGATGAACCGGTCTGATCTCAAATGCCTCTGTCTTTTTCCGTAGACTAACTGGCACCCGTTAAAGCCAGATGCGCGAAAAACAGGCCGGGTTTCGTCGAAATCGTGGCTGCATTGACTACATCTTCACATTGTCAATTGTTGGATCACTACCATGTTCTTTTGGCGAACTACCCTAGTCGTGTTCCTGGACATCAACTGAACTTTCGATTCATTTGATCAATGTGCCCTTTGCGTCTGTCTGCTGAGGAAAGGTGTGCCCGAGAAACATGTCAACTTTATCAGAGCTTTGTACGCGCATATTTCGGGTAGAGTGAGGATTTACAGCAAACTTTCGCCACCCCTCAATATCACCAGCGGTGTTCAACCAGGTTGCATATTGTCACCTTTCCTGTTTAACTTCGCCATTGACGAGGTCATGGGAACAGCTTTCGCTGGGCACGGCTTTGAAGATGTTGATCTGCTCTCAGGTGACCGACTTCTTGACTTGCAGTATGCCGACAACATTGCGCTCATCTGTGACAACTCACAAACGTGCCAAGCTGCAGTGGACAAGTTAGCTCTGGCTGTCAGTAACTTCGGGCTATGCTATGCACCGTCGAAATGTAAAGCCCCTCTCCAAGGTTGGCAAGCGCCCGATCCTGCGCTGACCCTTGGCAATGATCAGTTACAAGCCGTCCAGAAATTCGAGTATCTGCGCAGGTACATTAGCGCCCGTGGGATTGAAGATGAGGTCGCAAACCTTATAGAGAGGTCAAGGTCATTCGCCGATCTCCGCCACCTGTGGCACCGGCGTAACATCACTCTCGCTCTGAAGGGCAGCGTTTACAATGCAGTCGTCCGTTCAATTCTCATGCAAAATCTGACCCATTAGATCAGCCGACGTAAAGGTTTTAGTTACGTTCGACCATCGCTGCCTTCGCTGCGTAGCTATTGTCTGCAGGGAACACCGCGTGAGCAATTAGCGTATTCGGTGTTGCGTATTTGGTGCAGGAAAAGCGAGTGAACCATGGTTGGGCCGCATGTTGCGCATGCTAGCACACGGCCTTCTGAGTCATACGTTGTTGACACTCCCGGGGTCCGGATGGAAGAAGAGGAGGGGAGGCCATGCGCTAACTGGGTCTAGAGGAGTAAAATTCCTCACTTCGAATCTGGCGTCGATTGGTGCATTCCGACTGCCTGATTGGGGTCCCATGGACGATGTACACGCCTGCTTGAATACACTAATTGAGCTGACGAAGTGCCAACCTCAATAGCTTTTGTGTTTAGAGTCAGTTTTTCCCTCCAATCCCCTTTTCGCCTCCTCTGGTAACGATCTCAAACCCCCTGCATAATGTGATTTTAGCATTATGTTGCTATTTTAGCTTTTGTGATCTGTAATGGTTAATCTGTTATCTTTTTTGTATTGCGGCACATTAGCTGAGGTGTTCCTCACCCTCGGCTAACGTGTATTAACTGACTGACAGACTGCATTCGAGTTCAGTTCTCTCACGCCATTTACTCTTCTTTTGTCGCATTTTCAGATAAGAATGAATAGGTCAATGGTTTTTTTTGGAGGAGTGTGTGCTTGTACTTGCGGTTGATACAAGCCAGCAACTCGGTTTTCTACAATCTGTGACGTACTGCCGACTTGCTTTCAATCGCACATTCATTAGTCGTGTGTAGCAAGCACGTCTAGCTTTATTGAGTAGTAGAGGAATTTATTTTGTTTTTTTGTGGCGATTCGTCACAACTAGACTCAGACAGCGACTTATGCCACTGAGCCATGAGTGATGGCAGCGGACCGCCATGACTGAGATCTGACTGCGATATAGCGCGACTCCTCCACTGCCATGCATATTAAAAACATGCAGAGGACAGGGCTGGCCTTCTGAGCAACGACTTCCTTAGCAAGCTGCGACCAATCAAGGTGGCATGTGAGCTGCTAAGGCGATCACTATTAAGCTGTGGTCAATAGTCCAGTGACATAACTCGCTGGCTCGTAAGAGCAAGATTGTGGGTTCGAATCCTGCGAGCGCGCGCTACTGACTAGTCCCAACAGGACGAAACGACCGTCAACCGCTTTCCTGGATGTAGGGTGGCTGTCTGTCTAACTACGACAAATCTTCACCAAAATTCTTAACTTTAGTTCTGCAGTCGGGATACCCCGCATCCTCGCCACAACATACAGCTCTATTGTAGATCTGGATCACAAACTTCTCCCTAAACTGCAGTTATACGTTCGGTTTAACTATATATTCTCTCGTGGACATTTTCTTTATCTGGCTTCATAGTCATTCATTGTCCTGAAGCACAGTCAGAAGCCCCACGTCTTCATACTACTGTAAGGCATCGTTATCGTTCGACGTCGGAGGTAATTCCGCTTAGAGGAGCAGCTGGTTACAGCTGTAAGTCTAGGGTGCTGACGCGAAACGCACTGATTACCTTGTAACTAGTCCCCGATTGATCCCTTCATTCCGCATTCCTCCAACTTTAGTAACATGCTTAGTGACATGCTTATTTTCTAACTTGTGTTTTGTCTTTATTTGAAATTATAAAGAGAAATTGCTTTTTCATTTATTCGTCCTTAATTATTACATCGAATCGTCTTTGGTTACGTTACAGATTGATGAGCGTTCCAGCAGTTGGCGAAATCGCTTGTGATGACTTGAAGGAACGTCTGATTGCTCTGGAAAAGCTACTTGCAGATCCTTTATCGGATTGCTACATTGAGCGACTTTTGGACGTCGTAATTGCTTCCGTTAATGATGCCCAGGTTCTACCACAGACTAAAGAGAATGAATATTCTTTGGCTTTCTATAAAAGGTATCCCTTCACCTTGCTGATGTCCTTATTAAGAAAAATCGCTATGTTTTCACCAAGGTACCGGGCGTTTATGTTCACTTTAACGCTATCACAGCCACCAATACCATCATCAACGACAATACCTCAGATGTTTGAACTAATACTTCTCTTCCGTACAGCTACATTGACCTAAAGACTGAAGCATAATATTAGAGGGAAGGAGGACCTGACGTAACACGTAAACGCCCTAAGAGTTAAGGCGTCCACATTTTGTCGACAAAAAGCCACAAGCAGTTTACAATCCTGTGAAGATGAGTCGGTATCGGTGCGATGGCTACTCGGTAGCTTTCGCTGTCTCACATCTTAGTCAACCATTACCCCACAGACAACTTAGTACCAGACATAATTAATACAGACTGTCCGACTAGAAGACACGCCTCCCTTCGCCGACTGTTACTCATGTCCTGGCATGTCTCTGGTCATTTGGACTCCAGGCTGGAAGGCGACACAGACCCGTTTAGTATTCAGTGGCTTTGTTTCTCGCTGCCAACTCCACTTTTGTCCACCTAGAGCATCGCGCCATTCTACATCCGACGTGCCAGGCAACGCCGTTCTTAGTAAGCGATGACAGGACATGCGTAGCATGTGCCAAAGCCAGCGCAACTTGTCTAACATTATTTGTTTTTCTAATGAACTAACTTCAGTGCCTCCACCTAGCAATTGTTTGCACACATGGTCGTTGCGAACACTGGTGAAATCCGACAACAATAATCTTTCGCAAGCAACGATAGTTAAATCCTTAGGGATGCATCAGATCCTTTGACAGAAGGGACATTGTCTCACTCCCGTAGGGGAGAATGACCCTCACTCTGGCCTTGTAAACACTATCTTTTAGACCGTAGGGGAGGGGGTACTCTCTTCTTATACCATATATGTCACAGATTCAAGAATGTATTTTTACATTTTGCAACCCGTGTTCACGCGGTTATTGTTGCTGATGCAGCTGATAAGGTGCATTAAGTGATCAACTGCCTCGACCCACGAGGAATCACCAAATGGCTAGTGGTCCTGCAATAACGCTTTGCGCTTCGAGGGTGTGAAGTGCATGCGTAATTATGAGACCAACCTCAAGAGGCTGTCAATGGTTGACTGTGCTAGTTTACCATCGCCTATCATCATCTACATAATCAAAATCAACTAGTTTTCTACAAGGCAGCACCACAACACCCTCATCGTGAGATTCCGCATAGGTTCACTTCACAATGAAATTGAACGAAAATGGAAATTGGACAACCGCGACGAATGCCACTTGTCGAAGAGGTATCCATCAAGTCACCGTATGCCATTACAGACTGGCGCTCGATAACACAACACGTAAACTGTTCACATATTGTTGTAACCGCCGACTGTTCACACCCCACAACCGCAGAGCGAACACGAAGACGAGCCAGGACTGAATTGGATGCATAAAAACCCCCGCTTCCTTATATGGCATATACTGGTGGGTGAAACAAAGCTACTAAAGCACATCGGGGCCAACCACCAACACAGGAGACACTGAATGAGTCAAGCGAATAAAAGTGTTAAAATTGAAAACCGATTGCATGTGACAGTGAAAACGGTATTACTAACTTTATTAGCTGAAATGGGACCCGAGAAAACCTCCATTGCGAACGACGTATGCCAGCCAAGCAAGTTAAAGTAGTGATGCGTTTAATCCATTGTCAAGTAACAGACGATAGCGCAGCGAAAGCAGGTAATTAAGCGCTGTCACAAAAATATATGCCCAATATGCTTCCTCTTAACACATCCCTCTTAAAAATGAGTTGCCTGAAGCATGTATAGCTCTCCCGTCGAGCGTCCACCTACTGGGCTGTACAAATCTTCTTGTTCCTTTTAGCCTGTGTCAGATCTCGTTTTCTGAACATCACAACAGCCGAACTTCACGTCTGAAAGAGGTATTATGTTTCTGATTGTCAAATAGTTCATTGAGATTCAATCCATTGTCTTTATGAACCCCTGCATCTCGTGTGTAACGTGACCACACTTGGTTAGCATGACGTCTCCATAGTTGCGTACCAATATGTACATCATAAAGCACTGTGCCACGACGCCGAAAAACCGTTCTGTCATCCAATTCGTCCGCCGTCCCCGGTTAGAAGTGGCAAACATGAAATTTCCCACCATGAAACTCATTCTCCTTGCTCCGTATAACCTATTGTACTGCTGTTCCATGGTTGAATTTGTTAGCCCTACGGCTGGGCATTTAGGAGTCATCAAATCTAGTTCTGTCTCCAAAGCATGAGAGCTTCAGCGGATAACTTCCCATTTGGTGCGTTGGGATTTGGGTAACTCGGTAATTCCACAGAGAACTTTCCAATCTTTCGTCCAGCTTCCCTTCGATACTGATCGTTTCAGAGTGTCGACAGAGCTTTCGACTTGGCCGTTAGATTGCGGATGATATGGTGCTGTTCTCACATGATCGATTCCATTTTTTGCGCAAAATTCAGCGAATTGATAGGACGTGAATTGCGATCTGTTGTCCGATACAATCGTTTCTGGCAGGCCGTGCTGACTGTAAACATGTCTCAACGCAAAGATTGTGCTGCTTGTGGACGTGTTTCGCACCCCGATAACTTCAGGCCGCTTACTGTAAGCGTCGACAATGATGAGGAAAGAAACTCCTTCAACCGATCCTGCAAAATCCACATGTATCCGAGACCAGGGTGATTCAGGTTTCGGCCACGGTTGGAATGTCGTGCGCACCGGCAATTTGGTAGCACTACGGCATTTAGGACAGGATCAACCAAAGATTTCTATCTATTTATCCATCATCGGCCAGAAGTCGTAGATCCGGGCGAGTGCTTTCATGCGAGCGATTCCTGGATGCGCCTTGTGCAATTGTCGTAAAACCTCTTGCCTGATTACTTCCGGAATAACGATGCGATCCGAACAGACGGGAATCCACTTCTAACGGAGTCACGCCGCGTAAAAGCTGAGCCAGTTCTTTTGGGCACATCTTCGGCCAGCCCTGTCGTGTAAAAGTTAATACTTCTCGAAGCAATGCGTCATGTTCCGTGGCTTGTTGAACCATCCTGGCATTTCCAAGCAAGTTGCTTAAAGCTTCACGTACCATGTAGCTGACATCGGTTTCACCTACGACTGACGCGATGGCTGCATCTTCAAACTCACGGCTACCGGCATCGATTAATCTGGATAGGGCGTCCGCTTGTCTAATAGCCTCAGTTGACAAATATCTCATGCTAAAATCTTCTCCCAAAAGCAAAGTCGACTAATCGTGTACCCTGGAATACCCTCTTTGAATTCCAAGATCGCAAAAAGTGGCTTATAGTCCGTCAATAGTGTGAACCCGTATATTATTTTATGCAGTTTCTGAACAGCAAAGACCATTGCCAACGCTTCTTTCTCAATTTGACTATGGTTCTTCTCAGATGCGGTCATGGGTCCTGCAGCATGCGTTACAGCTTTTACTGAGCCGTCTGGAAACCGGTGTGAAATGACCGCCCCCATTCCTAGCTGGACGCGTCCGTAGTCACGAAAATTTCAAGATTCGGATTGTAGTGCTTAAGCAGTAGGTTTGACTTCAGCAGATATTTCAATTTCTCGAGTGCTTGTTGACATTGTCCGGATCAATTCCATTCAGCATCTTTCATCAGCAGATACTTCAACGGATGACGGTAGCGATGCATACACATTAAAAACTCGTTATAGTGATTCACCATCTTAAGGAACGATCCAAGTTGTAACACCCGTTGGTGCAAGCAATCGGTCTACTACCTCAATGTTTTCAGCATCGGGTCGTCGGCTGCACTCGTCAAACACGAATCCCATAAACTTGATGCATTTCACGAAAAATCTACATTCGTCTGCACGTAAACGGAATCTATGATCTTTGATTCTCATCATCACGTCATCCAGTCGTTGAGATAATTCATCCTGCGTTGCGCCCATTATGATGATATCATGCAAACAAGCTGCAGCTCCAGCGGCGCCCGTGAACATGGAATCCATGATTTTTTGGAAATTTGCCGGTGCGGTTTTACTTCCAAATGGTAGATGATTGTACTGGTAAAGCCCGCGATGAGTGTTGGTTATAAGAAGCTTTCTGCCTTTCGCATCAACTTCTAGCTGCACATAGTCGTCTGCGTCATCTATGGTAGCGAAATGCTTGCCTCCGTTCAGATTGGTGAACATATCCTCAGAGAGTGGAATCGGGTCTTTATGGCGTTCCAGTGTAGCAATCAGACCAATTGAGAAACCTGCGCACAAGCGAATAAAACCGTTCGGTTTCTCGATCACAACAATAGGAGCAGCCCATGGTGAGAAGCTGATTTGCTCAATTGCTCCAGCGTGCTGCAATCGGTCAAGCTCTTGTTCAACAAGTAATTGTGATGCATTAGGGACCGGATGTCTGGTTCGGTGTACTTGTTTTGCATCCAAAAGCAGAGTATTGCCTTCATTTTTCTGCAGTGTCTAGGTTCTGACTGGAAGACGCAAGCATACTTCGCTTGAAGTTGTTCCGAAATGTTTTGACCTAGCTACATCGGTACGGCTGTGTGGTGCATAATGACGTTACTTTCAGTGCAGAAACCATTAAGAGGTACATTGAACAGTTTAACTTTTTAAATCCAATCCATTCCAAAATTAAAATCACTGCATGAAACCAAGTAAATTGTCTTGCAGAAGTGTAGATCATTGAATTTTATTTCACATGAAATCTCGCCATCTAACCTCAGCGATTCATCGGACACAATTTTCGCTGTCAGAGTTGTATACCTGAATGATGATATGCCAAGCTACACCCACGTCGATGGTGAAAGGATGGTGATATCTGGTGCCGTTTCTAGCTGCACCAATGTGAGAACATTGATTTCCACGGTTATATACTTCCGCTTATCTACAAGCTCTGCGAAATATTGAGAGAATGGCCTTCATTTTCGCCTCGTGATACTTGGTCCTGCTAAAACTGCAGTTTGCACGTATTCTTTTTAGGAAACGAGCGTCTGAAGGCATGTGCATTAAGGCAGTGAGTTTCCTTGTGGCTAGACTACCTTCGCTTTTGGCATTGGTGCATTTTGTACTTGTATTCTCTCGCAAAATGACATGCACCACAGTTCCAGCATGCAGTCTGGGACTTCTGACTTGACACATGACGGTTCACACTTTTATTACAAATAACTGTGTGGCAAATCTGGAGTTCTGTCTTGGGGTCAGCGGTATCAATCATTTTTGTATCATGCCTCAAATTGATCAATCGCTGGCATGCGGCTGCGATCTCCTGCAGTTCCTATTCTAGTTTGTGGAGAATTCGTGTTGGAAAATCAGCACCAGTATGAGATTGGGGACTGCAAACGAGAATAAGACGCTTGTACTGATCTTCAGCCATCGTGCCCAGTTTGAAGCGTTTGCGTTTGCCGTTCACGATCTTGGCACCACTGACTGTATGGTGCCATCACGTCTGATAGAGTCTGACCATTGATGCGGACCACCCCAGGACCCTTATCCACGAAGACGGCATCCACCAGTCAATGATGGAACCACATCCCCTGTAACGTATGGTAACGTGATTTATTTGAGTCCATCGCTGGCTAGCTATGTGGGAATGACAAGTGGCAGTTGGGCGCTCACTTTGCCCAAGAGCAGTGGTACTATGAAACTGTCGATGTTAAATGCGCAGTTGCAAGAGACGCTTGCTATTGTCCGCTCATTCACAGTTAGGCCATTGCTTACCACCTACCTGAGCTTTTGAGGAGTCCAGACAGCATAGTGAGCTGGTGTCAGTGCGAATCCGTATGTTCAATTCACGACAGGTGTCTTTAACAGTACCAGGGCTGCAGCCAGTTTGGGGATAATCGACAACCATAAATGAAGAGCGTCTTTTGCTACGTAGTTAATGTTGTCATACGGGCTGCGCACAAACGGCTGCTCACAGGTGCAGCATTGGAGCTGAGAACTATGCTAACCCTAGCTTGACAAGTGGTTGCCGCATCAGTGTCTCCGGATGTGTGTAACCAATAGCAAGAGGTCAACTCGCTTTCTCTTAGTCCAACAACCACGTTGAAATGTAATTTCGGTACGCAGCACACGTCGATACCAAGGATATCCAGTATACAGGCTAGTGCAACTTATCAACGTTAGATGTCGCCCGGGAACTGGGATAGCGTAGCTGTTCAAGGTGCTGCTGCCTACTGGATTCTAGTGGGTGATGCTGGAAGATAGGTCCTGATAGCATCATTACAGTGGCATCGTGGCTGCTGTGAATTGAGCTGAGTATTACGGAAGGAAGTTTAGTATTTTGGCTCTGGACATGTAAATGAAATGTTTTCGCTTATCTACCATTTTGAATGCACCGGGTTTTAAATCTTCGCGACGTCTATTTTGGCATCTAATTGCAGTTTGTTGAAGTAGTCGTGGTTATACGTTGGATGAGATTCTACCAGGGCGTCCACACATACGCAGGAGAACCTTTAGTGTTATGAACCAATGCATTTGGCTCAAAAACTTTTCCGCAAGTCATCGGGGCTATAGCAGTGATCCGGTTCTACAGAAATCGAAGATATCCTGTTTTCAACCCAAGCTTTGTGACCAGGGGACTGAGTTTGGATTTTCTCTAACCAATGACTAACCTTGTAGAAGTAGCTCTCAGTGGGTTTGTTGGCGCTGCCCAACGGTCGAAAGGCACGCAAACTTCCCTTCTTCCTCTAGGTGCATTACCGTTGCGGCTATCATGTAACGTGTATATTTGCATGCCTCCTATCCCGAGGGTATTTGATGTTTTTATTTAGTTCGACAGTTATACTATGGCGATAAGAATTTTTTCTAACGTAGGATGATGGTTTACGTACTTGCATGCTTTTGTGTTACGCTGAGTAACACACTCCGTGTGCCTTTGGATCAGCCTCTTCAGCTTGGTTCAAACAGTCTCACCAATCCGCTACGTATGTGCAAGACAGGTCGATGGAGATGGAGGCGTTTCCGTGTTGCTCCTCCCAACACCGAAACACCTCCAACTCGCATACGGTCCTAGTGATCGAAATGACCGACATCTACTTCAAAGTGAACCGAGGTCTCAATGGACGTTGCATGTCGCAATCCAACCACACGGCGAGTACTCCAAATCCAACTTTGAGGTCGACGGACCTCTTCTTTGCAAACTTAGCAATGAGAGGGAATAGGTTGCCAGCTACAGCATCACCACACAGCTGGTTTAGAACACGATTGACACACACTCCAACGAGATTGCCTTTATCTGTGACAACTACCAAACGTGCTAAGTAGCATTGGACAAATTCGCATTGGCTGCCAGTCGTTTCGGTGTATACTTTGCACCGTCGAAATGAAAAGTACTTCTCTAAATTTGACTGAGACCTACCTCTGCGCTTACTGTTGGTGGTGATCAGTTAAAAGTCGTCGAGAAATTCAAGCATTTTGGCAGCTGTTTTAGCGCCAGTGGAATGGAAGATGAGATCATGAACCGTATAAGAAATGTACTGAGTGCTTTGGCAATCTCCTCTACCTGTGGTGCCGGCGCGGCATCACTCGCCGTGAAGGGCAAAGCTTGCAATGCAATCTTCCATTCGTCTCCTGTAAGGTTGTTAAACCTGGACCTTCAGGTCGACAGATAAAAGGCTAGTCACGTTTGATCATCACTGTCTTCGCAACATTGCTCATGACTGGTGTGAACACCACGTGAGCAATGATCGCGTTCAGCTTTTTGCATTTGGTGCAGGAAGAGCGAGTGAACCGCTCAGAACCATTATATCTCGCACCAGACTCCCAAAGTCTGGCCACGTCGTGCTTTGTTTGCGCGCCGGAGGTGTGGACAGAAGAAATGGGGGGAGGCCAAGTGATGAATTGGTCAGGAGGAATGAAGTTCCTTAATTCGAACTTGGCGTCGGTTATTGTATCCTGACTGCCAAGGATGATGAACACGTTTGGTTGGATACACTCGTTAACATGGCACAAAGCCGACTTCAACAGCGTTTGTAATGTGAGTTTTTTAGTTCTTCCTCATCCCGCTTATCCTTTCCCTCCGACCAAGGTCTCTGTCTTGAAGCATGGTATGTTAGTAAGCCATATGCTATCTGTTCTTTTTTGTATTCCATTAGTTTAGTATCTCACTTTTTCATATATATTTTTGTTTAACTGCACAATAATTCAAGTGTTTCTCACCTACAACTAATGCGTAGTGATGGAGATTGCACTTCAAATCTTTGTTAGCGTGATCCAGTTGGACCGAAGCACTATACACTGGCATGAGAGTTGCATTTTTTTCTCCGCTTTTCAAATGCATTCGACCAGTTAGACTATGGCATTTTGCTCTCCAATTTACAGACCTTTGGTATTGGTGCTCCTCTCCTCGTGTGGATCAGAAGCTTTCTCTTGCGCCGGCGCTTTGGGGAAAGAGTGCGTGAATCTCTATCAGATCTCATTGTGCAACAGGCATCGGTACTGAAATTCCTGTTGTTTTAGACGCTTATCAACGACAGTACTCACCTCATTAGCTCAAACAGCCTACTCAGTGCCGATGGGATTAAAATGTGGACGGCGGTCAATACACCAGCTGATGTTACACTACTTCAAAGCGATCTGAATAGGGTTTAGGCGTTGTCAGTCCGGAATCATTTTTCAATTAAATGTGGATACATGTAGAGTGCTGCACTTACAGCACCAGCTGACACCACTTTTTTTACTTCTTTTATGTGTTCTCCAATAGGTAGCACGATTTTTCCAACGTCCCGTTTGTTGTCATTCCTTATGGACTTACTTGAATTTAAGGTTTATAATGCTTCTACCGCGGCGAGTCCTTCTGTGTGAACATACTTTTGCTGACGATTTTTCTATATTCTGCTATATTCACTGTGACTGTTCTACGGGACTGTTTTGACCCGGTAGCCAAAGTGTTGGTGGTATCGACTACTATTCCAATAGTCCCGGATTCGAGGCTTGCTTTCTTCACCCGACGCGATCAAACAAGGTCGAAACGCGTCGTGGTATGCATCAACACCCAATTTCGATCTGTTAAGCCTTATCATTTTTACCCATGTATAACCATTGTTCCATTGTCTAGTCGCGTTTCCTGTATGTTTTGCCATCTCTACTTTTTACCACATCTGTGACTGCATCGCCAAATATGGGACTGCGCGTTTCGCACTCACCTCGACCTACTTCCTATTCTCGGTGCTTTTTTGGACTTTGTCTTAATGTAGTGTCGATATTCGTACGCTATCTTCTGGGACCCACACCATTGTATACGTCCAACTATCTCATTTTTATACACTCTTACTTTACGTTCAAGGTTTGCACATGTTGCGGCCCTTTTGCAATCATATCGCCGAAAACCACAGGACTTTTCCCTCATCGCCTCCCTTGGCCACGGAGCATTTGGCCGCGTTCAACTAGTCCGCGAAGTCACTACGGGACGCGTATGTGCAATGAAAGTGCTCAAGAAATCCCGCATGCTAACACAGCACACTGACTATTGGATTGAGCGGGAAATCATGGCTCGCGCAGACAGTCCCTGGATTGTACAACTCTACCATGCTTTCCAGGTGCTCACCCGTTCAGTGTGCGTTTGTCTTTCTCATTACAGTTTTTGTTCACGAACAAAACCAAAGCCATAACTGAGGAACACTGTTTTCACACTACACTGCGTTATCATTTGGCAGGTCACGATTACATCATCATCACCAATATGCGTTAGCTGAAGGTGTGAAACACCTCAGCTAATGTACCGCAATACAAACGATAGGAGCCTTAAAAGTTACACTACAAAAGAGATTCTAAGCAAGTAATCTGATGTTAAATACTATATTATGCGTTTTGTAAGAGCTCGGGATTGGGGGGGTTGCACGAAGAAACTCACAATACAAACGCCATTGGGGCCGGCTCTTCGCCATATCAGCAAGCGTGTCCAACCATACGTGTTCATCGTCCTTAGGATCTTAGCCAGGCAGTCAGGATGCACCAACCGACGCCACTTTGAAGCGAGGGTTTTTATTGCTCTCGACCAAGTCATCACTTGGCCTCCCCTCCTCTTCCAACCGCACCCCCAGCGCGCAAACCATGCTTATCGCGGGATTCGGTGTGCTGGCATGCGCAACACGTGGCCAAGCCATCGGAGCATAAGTAAAGTAAATCGCCAGCTGTACGCCGTAACTGCGTTTCGCTGCCACGCGACCGCCACCAATCGCGCATGGACTGAGTATACCGCGAGGACGCCCGCCACTACGCGGACTCGAACCGGTGACCTTATGGTTACTAACCAGACGCGCATGCCACTCGGCCACTGTCCGACCCACCGGAGCCTGGTGCGTGATATAATGGTGCTGGGCGGTTCACTCGCTCTTCCTGCACCAAATACGCGACGCCGAACACGCTCATTGCTCACGCGGTGCTCCTACCAGACATGAGCTAAGCTTTTTGTATAGATTCGTCGCACCTAGACATAAGCATACAGCCACCACACATCCAGAAAAGCGTTAGACGGCCGTTTCATCCTATTGGAAATCGTCAGTAGCGCGCACCCGCCGAATCCTTCCGGATTCGAACCCCCGAACTTACTCTTGCGAGTCATTGACTTATGTCACTGAGCCATGGGCGACGGCAGCGGACCGCCATGACTGAGCTAAGCTGCAAAGGCAGCGATGATCTAACGTGACGAGCCTCTTTATATCTGCCCACCTAAGGGGCCAAGTTTCACAACCGTATTTGAGGGTTGAACGGACGAATGCATTCTACACTACTCTTCAGGGCGAGGGTGAGATCGCGTCCGCGCCACAGGTAGCAAAGCACCTCGAGCTTTTTCCAGACGGTTCATAACTTCGTCTTCAATATCATGGGCGCTAATATAGCTGCCCGGGCAATTGAATTTCTGAACGACTTCTAGCTGATCACCACCAATCGTCAGCGCAGGGGTGGATCCATGCCAATCTTGGAGAATGACTTTGCATTTTGATGGAGCGAAGCATACCCCAAAATGATTGACAGCCAGTGCTAATCGGTCCAGTTCTGCTTGGTACGTTTGGGTGCTGTCGCAGATTAAGGTAATATCGTCTCATCTCCAAGTCAAGAAGTCAAGACATCAGAGTTTCCCGTATCGTTCCCCCTTTTCTTCCAAACAAGCCGTGCATCTACTTGGTGCTCCAATTCTTAGTGTAGTTTGTTCACATCATCATCTATTATGTTTCACGAACTGGAGGTGTGCCCAATTGATTTATTCATCCTGGCTCAATATTTCGATTCGCAGTTGTATCAGCTCTTCTAGTCGCACCATCCAAGAGGTTATTACCGGTGGCTTTTCACTTTCTTATTTTCTTATGGAGCAGAGTGTTGTTCACTTGTCCGTTAACTGTGGGAATTAAGGACACAGCCAACCATTGTTGCGCTCTTTGAAAGAGTGGATGGCTGTGACCCTGCTACTTGCACGGCCTTGTCCATATCTTATTGAGTCGCCTCTTGAGTGATGCTTTGGTATGCATGGTTATAACGCCAAACAAAACCATGGAAATCAACAGAAGATGGAAGGTTTAATGGCCTCATCATTACCATGACACATTAGCATAAGATGAACGACACACTTCAGCTGTTGTGCCGCAATAAAAAAGGAGCATTTTTTCTCGTTAAGCATTATGTATATTCATCTAAACAAGTATGTACATCGATCTTCCACATGTTTCGATTGCGCGTTATATCCTGAATTGTTTCCAGCCATCGTCCTTTGGTCCCCAATTAAGTAGGCGTGTGAATCCAACGGCCACTATACGTGAAGCTGTCACCTGGTGAGCGGCTGCTTACCGTGTGGCCTCTTCCAATCTAGCCACGCACGGGGGCGCACTGGGGTAACTGCTCAGCTGACACACGTAGGACAGCCAAGCCATCTTAATTGACGCAGCAAAGCCCGTTGAATGGAATACTCACTTTCCCTAGGATAATGCATCTGACTTCTTCGTTGCCACCACCCACGAGGAATCTTCCTCAAGCATCCATAGTTGAAGACCGAGAGCTGGCGCATGTTATCCACACGAACTAGCCATGACTCAATTCCATATAGCAACACACTGAACGGTGACATTGTTAACACCACCTCTTACCAAAAGGAAGACATCACGACAACGCTACAAATGTTTCAGGTTGACAAGCGTCGACTGAGCTATTACGATGCGAAAGGAAACTTCCCTCTTAATGGTGCCACCAGCGGCCACACAGCTACCCAAGTAGATAATGCTGTCTATGTGCTCAAACTTTGTGCCTTCAAGAATAAGCACGGGAACGGGCGTGTGTCAATCCTGGGGCAACACTTCGACGGTGCAAAGCACCTTCCGTACTTAGATGCCTCAATCGCTAAACTCAGTGAGTCGTCACCAAGTAAAGCTGTGTCATCGGCGTAAGTCAGTCGCTCGTTTGCCCGGTAGCAGCTGCTGACCAAAATAGTGGTAACCTTCCAGAGCTCTCGACAGGACGTCTTAAGTCGCGAAGTTGAAGTGGGACAAGAGCAAAAAGCCACCCTGTCGTACACCGCTATTGACAGTGAAGGTCGAAGAAAGCGTGGCATAGACTCTCATCCTGCGGGAGACGTGAAGTTAGAATGCGCGTAGAATCTCAGTGTAGTTTTCTGCGCCATAGCGCAGGTCGATCAACCGAGTCGAAGGTAGCACGGATATCTAAGGACGCAACGATGGTAGTTCTCTGGTACATGTGGCAGTGTTTGCGGATTTAGCGGAGCCTAATGGTTTGATCCACACACCCACGGCCAGAACAGAAGCCAGCTTGTCACTGTAATTCACTGGTACTATGATTCATGAATCGGTGGTAGCGCGAGGCTTGACGATTGGCCAACTATTGGCTAGCTATTGATCCCATACAACCATGTTTCGTATATCTATATTTTTGCATGACTTATGATTGAGGAGCTTGTACTAGATGACGGAGTCATCCCACAGTTTACGTCTTCTGATTTTTCTGTTTGGCATCGGTGACAGTCTACGAAGCAGAGTGAATGTCAGTACCTTGGAGACAACCGACTTGAGAATAACCCCTCGATGATTAACACCTGGAATGCGAACGCCTTTCTTGAAAATCGGGACAATAACTGATTCGTCCCTGCAAAAAGGCACCTTTCCTTCATGCCGGAATTTTCTGAGCTAAAAAGTCAACTGGTTAATTATTGCCACGCCGCCGTACCTGAACAATTCCAGAGCAAGTCTGTCTGAGCTGTTGCCTTGAATCGTTTTAAGTGTCGAATCGCATAGGTGGATTAAGTATGACGACCCAGGGCTGTCAGTTAGCTTCGCATGGTGCACAAGTGTACAGTGAGGGCAATTAGAACTGGGAGTGAAAATGTTTGTCCTATCTATCAAAGCTCTTCTGTAGGTTTACGATCGCTGACATCACTGACATCATGCTTCCTGTGCCCAGTTGATCGAATGAACTTGCGAATATTGTCAGCGAGGGCAGCGGCATCCATTTCCTAAACACATTGAGACCACCAGACTGTGCGATCACTGCGCAGGCTTTGTTTGAGCTATTGCCTGACAGAACGGCGCGCATCATTATGATTGGAATCCGCGGCGATATTTCTGCGGCCGTCAGATAGATCCAGGGAAATCGTGGAGATCTAGTCTTTCATTGGGTGCCATTCTTGACGCATTCTTGATGCTTCTTCACCGCAGTTGGGCTAAACCAACTTACACTTAAACTAGATCTTTCTGAGTTTGCTAAATTTCATTCCACTTTATTTGGTTTGTTCTGCCTACCTGAATAATGTTCTATTAACAGGCCACGTTGCTTACACTAATTGCGCTTATCTTCGGTAATTTTGTTGCGTTTGTAGCATTTTAAGTAACTTGTGGACATTTCTTACTTTTTGCGGACTCGTTGCTAACCAACTTACTTCATTTGCTAATTTAGCGAAGAGTTATGCCACCGTATCTGTATGCATTATTGGATTTGTTTTATTTCATATTGTCGTTCCAGGTGATTGACTGTTACTTGATATCACCGGTGTGGCTGCGCTTGATGTGCATGTTGACAAGGTGCCTACCTGTTTATTACCCACTACCTCATCCATACTGGCTCCAGGAGACAGTTGGTCGTTGCTGGAGGGGACGGGGTGCATGGTCCGTGTGGCCGTGCTAAGCTCAAAGAGCGGTTCCATGCACTCAGTGTGGAGCGGACTGCGGTTCAGCCACCGCCTTGTGTGTGCTTAATTCCCCAAATACAGCGTGCTTGTGTTTGCCTGTGAAGGAGTGTGGGCCGGCTCCGTTGATGAAACGTGGCTCCAATCCACATGCCTCCCAGTCTTATTCCTTTGGGTTTACACTATATATGGGGTGTGGGGTTGGAGCTGTGGGTGGTGCAGCGCAAGCCACCCATGGTCCCTCTGTAGGTGCAGGCGTCCTGTGGCTGGCCACAGTGACAGGGAAATCCGAAACCGTATGTCGCCAACCGTACCTGTGAACCTAAAAATTAAAATGCGAAAAATAATTGGAGTTCTGCACACCGTACTTTTCGTTTCGGAGATATTTTTGTTTGATTAGAGATTTACTAATGGTTGATGCGATGCAACAGCATTGGTGCCACTGATATTTGTTGCAGACTTTGACATCCAACGTTTCTAACCACTGGGAGTCATTGTCGCGTTGTTCCCTGCCTTTATATCGTGGTCCTCTACGTGAACGTCCAGTGTTTATCAATATCATGCGATGGGTCGTAGCTAAGTGCATCGGCCAGGGAAGATTCATAACTGCTGAACCGAGGGAGTAGATAATTTATGTCTATCTTACAGTGCTTCGTTTTCAGGAACCCACCGGAGCTCATGTAGATGTTCGCACAGACAAGAACATGGTCCGAGTCAAGAAAATGGACCACGTTGATCTGCAGTGCTTTGCACTACCACGCCATGTAGTCCTCCAGGTTGGGGGTTGGAATGGGGGTGGCTCCTCATTTCATAAAACGGGCTCCGTAGTCCAGTGCCAAAACCCGCTGCCTTGCGGTAAGGTTTTTGAACCAAAGGCTTTGGTTGAGAACCCTAATCGTTCTCCTGTCTAGGCCTGGGCAACCTGACAGTATTCCGCCCACGCAATACAATGAAACTTTCCTACAACAATTTCCTGATGCTCTGGCTGTCGCAGAGGATAATAAACGGCGCCCTATCTGCTGCATCGAGCAGGGTGGATAGGGGTATGGATGCTACTGCTCAGGCCTTCGCGTTTTCTTATACCCCTTCTTGCGCTTCTTCATCCTTATCATCCCGCTCCAACTTTACTTATATCCCCCCCATTTTCAATCCCCCAATTCTTGGCCCTCCCCCAGCTTACTTCAATAGTCGCTTGTCTTCTAATTTCAAATCACACACAATCGCAGGGCCTCGCTCCAATCCAGTTGACAAGTGCATGTTCGACCAAGCGGACAACGTCAGTTCATCCGTTTCCCTTTGGAGTCCTCGCTTCTCGCAAAGACTGGCATGCCTCAACGTGCGCACTTTGCTGCAGATTGGCCAACAGGCAGCACTTGCCCGCACACTAGAGACCCTATCGATCGATATTTGCTGTTTATCAGGAACCCGCCTGCAAGGTTCGAGCTCCGTGCTTACCCTGAGATCCCCCACATGCGACACTGGCGGCACATTCTCATTGCGCCTGTCTGGCGATGATGCAGCTTCAAATGCCGGTCAAGCTGGCGTCGGCATTATTTTGAGTCCCCGGGCTGAAGCTGCCCTGATTGATTGGACCCCAATAAACAGTAGAATGTGCGCCGTTAGCTTAGCTGGTTCGCTCCGTGCTACGAAGTCGCGCGGGGACATACGTTGTCTGTTTGTCATTGCAGCTTACTCCCCTACAAACTGTAGCACTGATCCGGTAAAAGAGGATTTCTATCAGCAACTTCACGAGCTCCTTCGTTATAGAAGAGGCTCAGATACTGTGGTGTTGGCTGGCGCTCTAAACGCCGAAGTCGGAAAATTGTCCTTTGATGAGCTTCATCTGGGCGGCCAACATGGTGTAGGCTCCCGTAATGATAATGGTGAGCGCTTGCTACAGCTGTGTGAAGATGGTCGCCTCTTTCTCGCGAGCACTAACTTTCGACACAGCACCCGCAGAAGCGTGACTTGGCGGTCACCAGCCTCGGGCCAGTCATGGACGCAAATCGATCATATCGCGATCAGTTACCGCTGGAGAGGCTGTGTCCAAAATTGTCGCTCGATTTGGAGCACGAGCGTGGACTCTGACCACGCACTTGTCTGTGCCGACCTCCTGGTGCGTTTCGGTGGACGTCCGCAACGTCGATGCGAACGGATTGACACCAGCCAGCTGGCGAAGCCAGATGTTCTGAATGTGTACCAAAGTGCGCTGACATCTGGGCTGAGTAAGCGCCCAGTAAACACCGTTGAACATCACTGGTCACATATTCGTCAAACGTTACTGTTAGCAGGCATGTCTTCATGTGACAAAACAAGTTTCCAAACCGGACATTGGGTCTCTACACAGTCTCTGGAACTTATGGATGCTCGCCGACGTATTCTGGCTGGAAGCGAATACAATGAGGCTCGCAAAAATCTCAGGGTAAAACTACGTGCTAACCTGAAGAAGGACCGCGAAACCTGGTGGTCTCATCGTGCCTCTGAGATGGAAACAGCCGCTGTCGTTGGTAATCATCGTCAGTTATTCCGTCTGATACGGGAAACAGGCAGCAGGAGACCTGGTGTTAGCGAGACCATACGCGACGAGAGTGGGCAGCGGATCCACAGCTTGTCAAAACGTTTGGAGCGTTGGGCTGAACACTTTGCAAGGCAATTTAACCAACTTGAGTTATCGCTTTCTTCTTCGGGCATTGAGCGCCCTTCTCGTTGGGGCCGTCTCCTCGGATCCGCCCTCACGCGCAGAAGTCGAACGTGAGATCAGGCTGTTGGAATTGCATAAGGCCGCAGGGGCAGATAGAATTCTCCCAGCCCTCTTCAAATTCGGGCTACCTGCTCTAGTAGATGATTTACACGAGTTGCTAGTAAAACTTTGGGAGCAGGGGACAGTCCCGACAGACTGGAACCGCTCCGTCATTGTCCCAATTTTCAAGGGAAACTCCCGTTCGGAGTGCGGCATTCATAGAGGGATCAGTCTGATTTCGATTGCCTCTAAATTGCTTGCCTCTGTCATTCTCTACAGACTGACTGGCACTCGTGAAAGCCAGCTTCGTGAAGAGCAAGCCGGATTTCGTCGAGGTCGGGGCTGCATCGACCACATCTTCACATTGCGTCAATTGTTGGAGCACCGCCATGTTTATTGGCGACCCACCGTTGTCGTGTTTCTTGACATAAAAGGTGCCTTCGACTCAGTCGATCGATGGGCCCTTTGGGACTCTGCTGCGGAAAGGTGTGCCTGATAAATATGTAGACCTTATCAAAGCGCTGTATGTGCATAGTTCGGGCAGTTTGAGAGTTTATGGCAAACTGTCGCCACCCTTCAGTATCACCAGCGGTGTGAGACAAGGTTGTCCTTTGTCACATTTTCTCTCTTCAACTTCGCTACTGATGAAGTCATGGAAACAGCGTTCGCTGGACACGACCTAGAAGGTGTAGAGCTACTTCCTGGTGAGCGACTTCTTGACTTGGAGTATGCGGACGATATTGCTCTAATCTGTGACAGCCCCCAAACATGCCAAACAGCACTGGACCGATAAGCACTGGCTGTCAATCGTTTTGGGCTATGCTTTGCTTCATCGAAATGCAAAGTACTTCTCCAAGATTGGCAGGGACCCAACCCTGCGCTAACGCTTGGTGTTGATCTGCTAGAAGTCGTTCGGGAATTCAAGTACCTGGGCAGCTATATTAGCACCCGTGGGATTGAAGATGAGGTTACGAAGCGTATAGCAAAAGCTCGAGGTGCTTTTGCCAATCTTCGCCACCTGTGGCGCAGACGTGACATTACTCTCGCCCTGAAGGGCAGAGTTTAGAACGCAGCCGTCCGTTCAACTCTTATATGGCTGTGAAATCTGGCCCATCAGGTCGATAGACATAAAGAGGCTCGTCACATTCGATCATCGCTGCCTTCGCAGCTTAGCTCATGTCTGGTGGGAACACCGCGTAAGCAATGAGCGTGTTCGACGTCGCGTATTTGGTGCAGGAAGAGCGAGTGAACCGCTCAGCACCATTATATCACGCACCAGGCTCCGATGGTTGGGCCTCGGGTTGCGCATGCCAGCACACCGACTACCGCGACGTGCATTGTTTGCGCGTTGTGGGTGCGGTTGGAAGTGGAGGAGGGGAGGCCAAGTGATGGCTTGTCGAGAGAAATGAAAACCCTCACTTCGAAGTTGGCGTCGATTGGTGCATCCCGACTGCCTGGTTGGGGTCCTAAGGACGATGGACTCGTTTGGTTGGACACACTTGCTGATATGGCTCGGAGCGGGCACCAGTGGCGTTTGTGTTGTGATTTCCTTTGTCCAACCGCTCCTGTTTGGCATCCCCCTTCCAAGCACGATCTCACTTGCTAGGCATAATCCGAATCTCTTTTACATCAGCCAGCTGTTAGCTCTCCGGAACGATGTCCATCCGTTACTGGGGACTCAGCGGGCGTGCCACTGTTTGTTTTCCTTTTCTTGTCTTTTGTATTGCGGCACAATAGCTGAGGTGTTTTCCACCAGCTAACGTGTACTGATGATGATGATGATTCGGAATACTGGCAGCTCGGATTTATGGTTCAGTTGTTCATTTATTCTCCGAGCTCGGCTGTTTTATCGCAAACGTTTCAGCACCATACGAGGTGGCATCCTCAGTGCAGTGAGATGCGGCGTGCAATCTTACTGAATGAATCGTCCATCCGTGATCGACCTGCAGGTGCTTTTTGAAAGTGACAGTGTCGATTTGGGTCCCGTGACCTCTACCTACTATCCCCAAGACTCAAGTCGGCCCCCGAGTTGTTCTGCCTCAAACCGCGTGACAAAATGTTCTTCATTTTTTTCTGTCGAAGTGGTTTGTATCTTGAATCGATGTCGACGCGCATGCGCGTCGGACGATGGACGATTCATTCAGTAAGATTGCACGTCATATCTCACTCGCATGGTGGTGAAACGTTTGCAACAAAACCGCGAATGTCGGAGAACAAATAAACGATTGTACCACGCCATTTGAATTGATTGCAAAATGATCAGTCCGAGGTCATGGTTGAGTCGCAGAAGAGGGGCACCAAGTAGTGGAACATAGCGAACGTCTGCAGCCGGTGCTCGAGAGAAATAGGCGAGTCTTTACAGTGTGAGAAGTCTCTACATTAGCTGAGCGGCTCCAATCTAGCGCATGATGACCGAGGTGTTTGGAAGTAAACTCTTCGGTTTCGCATTATATTTTTTTGCAGCCGTCTATGAATAGACATTGCACCATCGGAAACCATGGAACTCAAAACAAGGTACAGAAATAGTAAAAGAAAACACAACACAACAATGTCCACGGTTTCGTCAGAGGGCGAAATACTACCCGGTTGCCCAAGCCGAAGTAGGGTGTTGATTTAGGGGACACCACCCCGAGCCTTTGGCTGAATAGCCTGTCCGCAAGGCAGCGGAGCGAATTCAGGGAATCGTGCCCATTGGGAGCCGGTGACTGATTGATCAGTTCATACGACTTTCGTTTGTTCCTTTGCCAAACTGGGGCCCAATGCTCCCCGAAATTACAGCATCAACTTGCTGGAATACAATGCTTCGCCAGGATGAAGCAAGGGGCAGTGACTTTATTTAGTGGCGAGTCACGTCCGCCACGTCACAGTGTTGTTAAACGGACATATGTGGCTTTTTATAGGGAGAACGCTTGCCAGGCGAAAACCCACCACGTCCTGGAACACTGCCGCCGAACCATTTGCTGGAACGGGAAAATCCCGAACCACCCAGCTGGCACCACGAGGAGGTTGTTCGGCAAGCCAGCCTCGGTTTCGCATAATATAGCGTTTTTGCTTTGATTTGCTTCTGTCCCTCCTATGCTTGTTAATCATCTTCCTCGGTGTGCATCCTGTTGCATGAGGTGCTGTGTGACCACCCAATGGTCACATAGATTTGTTGGCCAATGTCCTCAGAAGGACGGATGCATGCCACATTCCGGTGGACAACAGAGATTGTACAACTTATTCTACGTGGCGCAGTTTTGGAATCAGTGGCTTTTCCCTCCTATCTTGTGCATCTTGCACATGCTGCGCTCAATCCGGACACCCTACTTTCTTTGAGCCATATATTTACTGTCACCATGGCTACAAACGTCCTAATCTCACCATCAGAATACGATCTTGATTCATTTCCATTCTACTTCTCCAATTGTGGAAAAGCGGCGCGGTGCGAACTTGTTGTGTATTGGAGAACGATCGTATACATGTTATAACATTCGTAACGTAGAACAGTCGGACTCATTTGCGCACTTCATTCGTGATGCCATTTGATTCCACGCTGCGCTATGTGCTATCGACTCAACTTGTCGTGGCGGTACGGTATTGGTTCAACGCTCCAACACCATCCATTTTCAGGGCTGGTTAAATTATGCACTACGCGCCCGTCGTCCGTGTTGGTCCATTATTCTCTGCTTTCATCGCGTCTGCTCGTTTGACCATACTACTAATGAGTAGTGCACCATACAATCACTCTTCGGAGGTAGAGTATATGGATCTCACGGGAGCTCATAGTAGGCGTAAGCACTTGTCGAGGGTCAATGCCGTTCGCATTGAGAAACCCTATACGAGATGAAACTTCTAAGCCTACTCAAAATAACTTTCATTGACCGGTGAGTTAATAGGTACTTTCTTTGTAAGTAGTAGGGGGATTTATTAGGTACTTTCTTGTCTGCTGACCTAGTAAAATGAGCAGCATAGCAGAAAATTTACTAGGAAGGCTGAGTGATGGATATGGAGGTGTTGCCCACTTAATGCCGATCCTCCTCTAACCTTCAACTCAACATTCGTTCTTCCACTCCAGTCGGATAACTGAACGCTAGAATGACACGATCTACGCTTCCACTGACCTTGTTGGTCCATCCTGCACCATCTTGAAAAACGATTTTGGTTCTCAGTTTTTATACATTCGTTCTGTGAATGAGCCAGGAACAGTTGTGACAAGCATTGCCCATCGCGACTGGGTGATTTAGAGCTTGGGGCTTACTGCCGACATCCTTACTTGAATACTGTATTATAGAGCAAGTAGAAATGAATTCTGTGCAACTCTATCGAAATATGGTGGAAAACGTTATGAAAATTGTCAGCCGTGAATATCGTTATCGTCTCATGTAACATTTAAATTATCTGACTCACGGTATGGCAGGACTCACAAATGTGACATGTCTTCGTAAGTGTGCAATCGTTCTCTGAATCGAATGGTGACAAAATATAAATCTAACAACGTTTTGAACTGCCGCACAGATGTTGCCTCCATCACATGTTCTGGCAAACTGTTCCAAATGTTTGCTACTCTCAGTTCGAAGCGCAGTGGGTGGGGAACACATTTCACATCCGGCACGACAAGTTTGTATCTGTGTCCGCGTGTGTTGCATGGCCCTCGTAAGTGCAGCATTGGTCTCAGCATGGGGAAGTCACTGAGATGTAGGATACGGTAGATCATAATGAGGTCGACTCGCACCCGACGGTACGACAAGGTGTAGAGTCCTAGTTTCTCGCATCGGTCTTCATACCCCAAACCACGTAAACTCGGCATGAGCCTGGTAGCAACGTGTTGGACCCGTTCGATTTTTTGTGCCTCGCCTCGGGTAATCACAAAGTAGGCGGGTGAACCATACCCTAGCATTGGTCTAATGATGGAAGAGAAGAAATGAGTGGCAACCTCTTCAGACCATGTGCCGAAGCTACGTTTGAGCGCCCAAAGCATGTGCAGTCCGGTACGATATAGTCTGAGACTGAGACTGTATTTAAGAGCAAGTAGAAAGGTTTCTGTACAACTCTATCGAATTACGAAACATCAAAATTTACTTGTGAATTATCAGCAGTTGTGTCTGGTCCGTTAATCGTTTATCCGTGTTCGGTTAGATATTTGTACTAGCGCCATTATTTCCGGACATACATTGTCTTCTTTTGGCACTGTATGTGCATCGTTTCACAAAAGCACAGGTTTCCAAAATACTCGTCGATACGGGTTTTAAAACACTTCACAGAACCGGCTACTATTAATCCTTCTGGTAGCGTATTCCATAAGTTTACGATTCTTCGTTCGATACAAAGCTGATGTGATACTTTGTTCATACTGGGGACCCTGAGTTTGTAACGATGTCCTCGGGTGTTACAGGGTTCTCGCAGGTGAAATATTGGCCGTAGTATGGGGAAGTGATTCAAGTGTAGTACTCGATGGGTCATAATAAGATCAATTCTTACTCGGCGATAGGATAGTGTGTAGAGTCCGAGCTTTTCACAACGTTTTTCATATGGAAGTTTTCGTAGACTTGGTATCATTCTAGTTGCGATATGCTGTATTTTCTCCAGTTTTTCAGTTTCCCATTGGGTTATCGGATGGTAAGCTGGGGCACCGTATTCAAGGATTGGTCTAATGAGCGAGGTGAATAGACGAGGGACGGTTTCTTCGGACCATGTGGAGAAACTGCGTCGTAATGCCCAGAGCATACGAAGTCCCGCACGGTACAATTTCTCTGTATTTTCTAGTGATCTTAAATCATATCGTGAGAGAACTCCTAAGTCTCTGACAGATGTGTTGGGATGGAGCAACTGGCCGTCCAAGGTGTATGATCGAGTGGCTGGACGTCTGGTGATACTGGTGAACTCCGACTTGCTTGCGTTAAGAGGGAGTTGCATTTCAGTGGACCACGTTGACAGTCGTTCTAAGTCCTGCTGGAGGCGAGCGCAGTCGTCCTGGTTTTCAATGATCCTCCAGATTTTCAAGTCATCTGCAAACAGGACACATGGTGACTGGAGCTGCTGCGGAAGATCATTGATATGAATAAGAAATAATGCTGGCTCAAGTACAGTTCCTTGAGGCACGCCACTGGTCGATGGTAACCATTCTGTCAGATAGTCATTGACCTGTACTCTAAACCTTCGTCCCACAATAAACTCTTGTATCCACTGAAGTAACGTGCCACCGATTCCGTATGTCCTCAGTTTACGAAGGAGTACCTCGTGGTTCACTCTGTCAAACGCCTTACTAAAGTCGATGTACACCACGTCAACATCCCTCTGTTCATTGAGAGCTCGAACCCACTGGTGGTTTGCGTAGATCAAGTTGGTGATGCAGGATCGCCCTTTCGTAAAGCCGTGTTGCGCTGGCGTCAATATGTCCATCGATTCAAAGAACGACAGCAGACACTTTTTCACAACCTTCTCGAGAACTTTGGATAATACCGAAGTCAAACAGATCGGTCTATAGTCCTCTATTTTACTCGGATCACCACCCTTGGGAAGCGGTTTAACTATCGAGCATTTCCAGTCGTTCGGGACGGATTCTTCAGAGAGCGATCTATTGAAAAGGTTTGTCACAACGGGTGAGATGATAATCGATAGGGACTTGAGTATTAGTGGGTGAAGTCCGTCTGGCCCGGGGGGCTTTGCACCATTGAGGTTGACGAGTAGCTGATGTACTTCGACTGCATCACATTGTAGGCTGTCGAGCAAGACTTGCGCAACCTGTGCCGGTACTGGAACAGCCGCCGGTTTACTGGAAAATACAGTGAGGAAGTGCGTAGCCAGGGCGTCCGCGCGCTCCGCGCTTGAAATGAGTGTCTTCCTGTCTAAGCTCTCTAAGACCGGTAGGTCGTCTCCAGGTTTCAGTTGACGTTTCAAGTAGGCAAATATTCGCTTGGGTGCAGTTGTGGCCGAGGATGCTAGCTCCTCTTCGAACTGCCGGCGTTTCTTGATCTTTGCGGCGTTACATAAGTTACGCTGTTTCCTGTACACCGCGTAATCTTCATCACAACCCGAGCTGATATATCTATCCCAAAGTTTACGACGTCGTCGCGCTAACTGTCTGTATTCCCTATCAAACCAATGCGGTTTGACAGGTCCGATTTTTGGATACTTAAGGGGAACGAACCGAGTACAGAGCGAGTTAAGCTTCCCCTTTATTAATGACCACCACGCCTCAAGTGACGCATCATGTGGTAGTGTCCAATCAGTCTGACTTGCAGCTTGGTCGAGTCCGTTGAAGTCCGTCTTCCAATAGGTGAATGTCGGCTTCTGTTGATTGTAATATGGTAACGACAGTTCTAAGCTTGCTACAATAGAGCAGTGGTCACTGTTCGCCAGAGGTTCGATGACTCTGATCTCTTTTAGCTTTTGCTCGCAGCTCGTAAACATTAGGTCCAGACAAGATGCCGAGTACGGAGTTACGCGCGTCGGTTTGATGACATGTTGCGTTGCCCCAATTTCAATAGTCATTTTAGCGAATTGAGCCTCAACGTTGCCATGACCGGGAAGACGTCGAACATCTGGTCAAATTATCTTAGGTAAATTTAGATCCCCCATCAGTAAGAACTGAGGGCGGCTCATGTGCTTCTGTACATGTGGTATCCAATCGCAGCAACGGTTTAATGGGCTCCGGTAGATAACCCCCACAATTAGTTCTGCGCGCCTCAGGCGGATTGTGCACCACAATTGCTCGTGTTGTTTGTAGCGCGAGCGTACACCTAGGTCCTTCACGGAGGGTGTGGGATGTAGCGGTTCGGCCGTCAGCACCGTTCCCCTTGCTCATAAATACAGACTTGGCTGGGTTGACCGGGAGATGAACTGCTGCAGACCATGTGGATAGGCGGTTGAGGTCCTGCTGAAGTAGGCCACAATCGTCGTGAGCGCCAATTTCTCTCCAGATTTTCATGTCGTCCGCAAACAAGGCACATAGCAACCGGAGAAGCTGGGGTAGATCGTTAATGTGGATCAGGAACAGAGTGGGCCCCAGCACAGTGTCTTGAGGCACGCCACTTCTAGTGGGATACCAGTCAGTTAGACGGTCGTCGACCTGTACTCTCCAGTTTCTTCCAACAAGAAATTCGCGGATCCACCGGTGCAGTGAGCCACCGACACCACACATCCTGAGTTTGTGAAGGAGAACCTCATGACTGACCTTGTCGAACGCTTTACTGAAATCCATGAACATCACGTCGACAGATTTCCTCTTGCTGATTGTCTTCAGCCACACATGCCTCGTCACATACAAGTTTGTAATGCATGAGCGGCCTTGCATAAAACCGTGCTGTGCGGCGGTCAGGACCTCTTTTGACTATAGCAATTGCAGCGATCCTTTCTTTAGGATTTTCTCAGCAATCTTTGCCAAAATAGGTGTCATACGAATTGGCATGTAGTTGTCTACTTTGCTAGGGTCGCCGCCTTTTGGGATAGGCTTCACCACCAAACATTTCCAGCTATTCGGTAACGGACCTTCGGACAGCGACCTGTTGAAAGGTCAGTCACGACAGGAGAAATGATGGTCGAAAGTGACTTGAGAATCAGTGGGTGAAGCCCACCAGGTCTGTCAAGTTTGGTGTCGCCAACGTTGACGAGTAGTTGACATACTTCTTCAACACCGCAATCCAGACTGTCGACTCCGGTAAAAGTGGTACACGTCAAACTCGGAACAGCCACCTGGTCGTCGCTTCGAGTTTCAGTTCTGATATATCTGCCTGAATAGCGCAAACATGTACGCACTCGGCCATGGTGTGCGGTATTGCGAGCGGGCAACGCCTAACCCTTATCTTATGAAGCTTTTCCGGCTCGTGAGCGTTGCTCATTGCGTGTACCTACTTACAGGCGCTCGCATGCAGTATCGTAGCTTCATATCAGATAACTTGCTTTTCCGACAGTATTATTTGATGCACATGCGGTGCAGGTCAGTCAAATTTGAGCTTTAGTTGACTGTTACGTTCGTGACCCGTGGCTCTTCATGCTCTACGACCCGCCATTGAACAACACCCTTAATACTCGGCTACATGTGGTTGTACTTGTACTTTTGCATCATCTAGCAAGGCTCATCGTCATGTAACTCTTCTGAAAGAAAAGGAATGTGGATCACATCCCATTCTCCACATGGAATGAGTATTCGGTCATGTTTCTTCTGATTTCTTACCATTGGTCTATCCCAGCATTATCACTCTTTAACCATTTACGAACTTCGCTTTACGCTATTGTAACCTCCGGTATACGATTCATCGAGATTTTCAGAAGGTCCTTCCACTGCGAAATACAGGCTGAACAGCTGAGTTCCACTAATGTCCTTCCTATTTCAGAGCGTCGTTTGCTTTTCTCAGTGGGAGTTTATCTATGGTATTCGCCATCTCTGCCCAGCTCTTTTAATTCTGACTTTTCCATGCTTTTGCGATAATTATCTTGATGATTATGGTTTATATCACGACACAAGCTGCACTATCTCTATCAATGTGCTCCATTCCCCCTCCCCAGTGTCTGATTCGAAGACGCTGCGTAACCATTCCTTTATTGCGGACGGAATTTATGGCTACGACAATTGGGAGATATATGACGACCGCACTACGCGTTATGCCTGCATCCACTCCCTGTTTGGAACATGAATAGGTTAAACTATCAGTTCAACACATGCATCTACCAGCTTTCGTCTTCTTACGACACTTTTCAACTTACTAAAGGGAACTAACATCTTAAGAATTCAACACACATTGCATCTTTTGTTCAATTCCCCATGCCTTTTCTGTCAGCTCTTTCGTTTCGTTTCTTTCAGGTTCACCTAAAACTATGAATCTCGCATACGTAGTATTTACTTCGGCTCACTACATACATATGATCTACTTTCTACTTTTATAAATTCCCCAGTTATCCCGTTGAGCACGGATGGTCCTCTGCACTGCACCTCTTGCTCGCTGTACTTTTTAACACGCTAACCTGATTGTATCCCGTTTAACCGGCTTGGCGTTTGGGTTTATTTTTGAAAACAGGATCTACGATCTGTCAACCCAGCTATCTACGGCCACAAGGTTGTGGAAGTTGTGGAGACCTCATAGTTCCACTAAACTTCGCTCCTGACGCATTTATCGTCCCGAAAAGTTTTGACATTTATGTGCTGTGGAACGATTACACGATGCGTAATCGTTGGCGGCATTATCAGTTGGCAATTGTCTGTGTTACCGGATCGCTGATTGCGCGCTCCCCTTAGTGATACGGTTGTCGGGTGGTAATCACTTCACTTGGATAACTACATTCGTTCCATTACCAAGTTTTAACTACGCCACTTACCTTATAACGAAACCACGCATGCTGTACCGACCGTGTTCACCTTTGACTCGAGACATAGAAGCGCATTTCGAGTCATTGTCTTCTTCTGTCTCGAGGTCGCTAGCAGTCGTGCGTTATCCTTTTTCGTCTCGCTACAGTGAGGAAAAACTGTGGGTGGGTCGATCCGAATTCAATCAACCATTTGTCCGCCCGTGATACAGAATCGAATCGTTGTTCTGACTAATAGCGCTATACCCAAGAAAGGGCGTTACAACATTCTGAGTCCGATTGGATTACTTAACTGGCACTGAAACTACGGATGAAAAGCGGTCCCTGTATCTGACTTAGTGACAATTGCTGCACCCTACCCGTATCCTCTCCGTGAATGCTTGTTTTTTCCGCGCACACTATTTCTCAAGAACTCTGCTCCTTTGGTTCATATGACTGCTATTTTCCGATCATTGTTATCTTCATTCGATATGATATCCCGACCAGCTTTGTCGTTTCACTTTCTCTTCTGCTTAGGATGTGACGTCATTGTACATGGTTATGGAGTATGTGCCTGGAGGAAACCTTGTTTCTTGGATGGAGGAGGTAGAAATCATATCCGAGGCTGCATGTCGCTTTTACGCAGCCGAAACTGTACTTGCTCTGGCAGATTTACATGCCATGGGATTCATTCATCGGGACATAAAGCCCGATAACCTGCTGTTGGATGTTGGTGGCCACGTAAAACTGGCCGATTTCGGGACTGCTGTGCGGGTGGACCCAAACACACGGTTGGTCCATTGTGATGCCGCCGTCGGGACTCCCGATTACCTCAGCCCTGAAGTTTTGCTCTCTCAGGTGAGTCGCACAACTATTACTTAGCTTAATGCGCCTTCTATTACTACTACATCTCCACCAATTTCACCATGAACCATTTTTCCTCTAAAGAGTTCGACATTACCCGAATTCTCAGGCGCAAATTGTTTGCTGTTTCCAATCAAACTTGTCTTCGGCCGATCGAACGTGACTGTGTGTCCAGCTCTCAGCTTTTTACTACTGTGTACCCTATAGCGAATGAATTATGCGGCCATCCCTTTTGATGCGTAATGTTTATGCTCTCTGCTAATTTCTTGATACCATTATTCGTTCATTCGACATGTTGACTGCGTAAGTGAGATACCTCACCTAGCATCCTGCAAAAAATGCACCATTACGTTCCAAATAAAACATGGCACATGGGTATATCTTAAAATAGAGGCAGGTGATATTGTGCTTTGTTATTATGTTACGCTTCGATAGTAATGTGGTGGCTGAAAGGAGAGGCTAACCACAAGGAGAAGGACAATGAAATCCACACCACAGACGCCGCTGAGACTGGCCCTTCACTTTGTCGATAATTATATTTCACCGAATGTGTTCATCATCTGTCAGGCCGCAATTCGGCAGCCAGTACGCTTCGATGGTGACATTGATTGACCTCGCTCCCTCTTTTCCAACGAGCTCCTGGTCGTGGCGGTTGGTGTGTTAGCATGCATAACACGATACCACCATCGGAGCCTGATGCGTGAAATGATGATGCTGAGATGTTCACTTGCTCTTCCTGCGCCAAAAACAAGACGCCAACTACGCTCATTGTTTACGCGGTGGTCCCACCAGAAATGGGCTGATTTGAGAAGAATCCGGTGGTGGAACATGACTAGCTTCTTTATGCCTGTTGATATCAGACATGGATTATAGGTTTTGAGCACCAATTCCCCGACTTATTCCTCGCTTATTGCGATAAAACTTGAGTTTTACGCGGTGCAATGAGCTATGCTGGATGCCATTTTCCTCAAACCATCAGTCTCATTCGCAACAGCGAGATTAATTGGTAGGAGTCAGGACCGTTCAGTCCCATCATCCCTCTTCAAAGGTTGATGCGAGGTCGATCCTCTACCTTCAAAGCGTTACCACTATGAACAACAGGCTACGGGTTGTAAGTTCGGTTTAGAGTATAGGTGCCTCGCGTTATTTCTGACAGACGGGATCGCCACTCGTATTCTCTTGTTTGCCACTGCTTTCCTCAAGCGAAGCAACTCATGATCACTAGCTGCATACCTCCCAGCCCCCACCTGCATTAGATTTTGATCATATGTGCTGATCGGGAAGGATAGCTGAACTTTTATAAATTGTCGGTGGTTGTGTGCGGTACACCTCAGGCAGCCGCAGTGGGGCTTTACGGTCGCACTTACGAGCCGCACTGCAGGTAGATTCCCACAAATACAAGCTCACTTTACATCCTCGATGTTGACGTTGTATACCTGTACAAACTAGATATCCACTTCTCTTGCGATCCGGTCTGTGAACAACTCTTTGGAAGCCGCTTTGGGGTCGATGCACGCTGGACAGACAATGTCAATCGATTCATATAACCATGTGCCAACCACAGTTTTCGTATTAGCAACACTGCTTTCCGGCACAAACCTTTACATCTTATCACTTGGTACCCATTTAATTCTTCAATGAGCTGGACCCAAAGTAGCCGTATTGCCATCAGCTATAGATGGCGCACATCAAGCATAAACTGTCAGTCAATTTAGACACATGCTGGGATTCCAGCTATGGTCTGTTGCGCGCACGTCTGGCGTTTACTCTTCCTGCTTCAAAGATACGCCCAAATTTAAGTCTCCCATTTGTAACTTGTACTCTACATTTCAGCAAAATTATGACGCACTGGCTCACCAAATATCAGTAGTGAATGAGGTTCATGAGCCGCACCCTGACTAGAATCGTCTCAAGTTTACTATGAAGAATACTTTCGACACCGGTTGTACCCCACACCTGAGAAACCCGAACGGTGTATGGATCTCTGAGGCGTCGACCACTTTGATCGAAGCACGCAAACAAGTCCCATTGGCTGGTAACTTTCAGCGTGTCTGTAACGCCCTGAAACGACGATTGACAAGCAGTCTTCGAATCGATCGGGAGCACTGTTGGGCAGCAATTACTCGTGATATGGCGAAAGCCAGTTCTAATGGAAACAGCCAAGTGCCGTTCCAACTCATATGGCACACAGGTCCGCGAAAGCCATCAGTTAGTGAGACAATAGCTGTGAACTATAGTGAGTTGATCCTTTCTCAGCCGCTCCAACTGACACATTTGGCGGAACATTTTCGAGAGCATTTCAGAAGTCACTCTGCGTCTGCCGTTTGCTGAATCATCTGAGCCCACGTGGGAACTTGATGTCACTCCTCCCACTTCAGAAGAGATTTGACCTTAGCTTACCGTGTTGGAACCAGACGATGCTCCTGGACCCGACGACTTTCCCCCATCTTCGCTGAAGTATTGGTATGACACTGGATCCACGGCTCCATTCACTCTGAAGGGACGCCTTCAGACTGACGCCTATTACCTTTCATGTCTATCTCCAAAAAGGGTACATGGAATGTGTGCGAAAGCCACCGAAGCATTAACCTTCTTTCCTTTACTGTCCAACTTCCCATGAGTATCATTCTTCGACGACTTACTGTTTCCAGTGAGGACCGAATCAATGCAAACCAGGTGGTCTTTCGCTCTCTTCGAGGCCGCATCGACCACATATTTACTCTTCGTCGTGTTAAGAAAGAGACGCATACATATGACCGACTATAGTAATTTTCCTTTACCTGAAAACCGGCTTCTAGGCTGTTGATTGTGCTAGCTTACATCACTATCTGTTCGTGCAGAGGATGTCTGAAAAACTCCTTTTTAATCTGAATTCTCTACCTTGACTCACGAGGCCGTGTAAAAGTCTATGGGATGCTGTTTCCTGGGTTCCGTACGATAAATGGGATCGCCACGGTTGTCCTACTTATCCTTTCCTTTCCAACTTTGTGATCATGAATGATACTGTTGGACGTGAGTGAGGCAACTCAGCTGACGCAGCAAAATCAGCTTGTTGAGGCGAGTACTCACATTTCCCAAGACGCGATGTCGAACGTCATCACTGAGAATTCGATGTCGCCACCACACACAAGCGATCCTCCTCAAACAACCGTTGTCGAAGGCCGAAAGGAGACAAGTGTCCTCCACGCCAAAGCCAGGACTTGTTCACATACGCCAACACTGAACCAGCAGAGGCAAACGATCCTTTATCGAGAATTAGACGTCACGACGCTACAAGTGTCTCGGTTTTTTTTTACACGTTAGCTAGAGGTGGGAAACACCTCAGCTACTGTGCCGCAGTACATAAAAGGAAGACGGACAAAATGCACCAGGTGCACGCCGGTTGAGGTACCGGTAACGGATGGGCATCGTTCCAGTAAGCCAACAGCCGGCTACTATGCAGCAAAAAATTACTATGGAAACTTGTATTAGGCTAAGAAGGGAGATCGTGATTAGATGGGGAGACTAAGAGGGATGGGGTGGGACAAAAAAACCTACATCACGAACGCCACTGGGGTCGGCTCCTAGCCACATTAGCAAGTGTATCCAGCCAAACGTATTCGTCTTTCCGACCCCAACCAGCGAGCCTTGACGCTCCAACCGAGGCCAGCTTCGAAGTGACGGCCTTCATCCCTCTCGACCAAGTCATCGCTTGGCCACCTCTCCTCTTCTTCCATCCACACCCCCGGCACGCAAACAACGCACGTAATGGTAGTCGGTGGGCTGACATGCGTAACAAGTGACCGGGCCATCGGAGCCTGGTGCGTGAAATGACGGTGCGGAGCGGCTCAGTTCCTTTTCCGGTGCCGTAAACAAGGCGTCGGACACGCTCGTTGCTCATTCGATGTTCTTACCAGATGTGAGCTAAATTGCGAAGGCACCGGTGCTCGAACGTAACCAGGCTCTTTAAGTCGGCTGATCTAAGTGGCTATGTTTCACAACCGTACAGCAGGGTCCAACGTACCGGTGCATTGTACACTCTACTCTTCAGGGCGGGAGCGATGTCGCACCGGCGCCATAAATGGCGAAGACCAGCAAAAGCACTTCGAGCTTTTGATATACGGTTAGTGATCTCATCTTCAATTCCACGGGCGCTGATACAACTTCCCAGGTAGTTGAATTTTTGAACGACTTCTAGCTGATCCTCACCAAGGGTCAGTGCAGGAGGCGGTTCCTGCCAATCTTGTAGGAACTCTGCACTTCGAGGGTGCGAATCAAAGCCCGTAGTGACGGACAGCCAGTGCTAATCTGTCCAATGTCGTTTGGCACGTTTGTGAGCTGTCACAGATTAGGACAATGTCGTCTGCATACTCCAAGTCAAGAAGTCGCTCACTTGGGAGTAGATCCACATCTTCTTAGTCGCTTCCTGTGAACGCGATTTCCATGACTTCATCAATAGCGAAATTGAAGAGGAAAGGTGGCAATGGGCATCCTTGTCTCACCTCTGGAGATATTAAAGGGCAATTACAGCTTACCTTAAGCTCTCACTCTGCCTGAGCTACGCGCGTATAATGCTCAGATGATATTTACAAATTTCTCGGCGCACGCTTCCTGAGTAGAGAGTCCTAAAGTGCACGTCTATCCACCGAATCGAATGCACTTTTGATAACGAAGAACGCGACAACGGTGGGCCGCCACTATATGTGACGGGGCTCCAACAACTGACGCAAACTGCAGATGTGGTCAATGAAGCCACGACGTCGAGGAAACCTGGCTTGCTCTTCACGTATATGGATTTCACGAGTGCCAGTCAGTCTATGAAGGATGACAGGCAAGCAATTTGAAGGTGATGGAGACCAGACTTATTCCTCTATGGTTGCCGCATTCCGATAATGAGACTCCCTTGCTAATTGGGACTACGACGGAGCGGCTCCAATCCCTTGGAACATTTTCTTGCTCCCACAGTTTCACTAGTAACTCGTATAGATCATTCACAAGAGCAGGTCCCCCGAATTTGAAGAGTGCTGTGGGAAGATCATCTGGTCCCGCGGCTTTATTAACTTTCAGCAGTCCGATCTCACATTCGACTTCTGATCGAGAGGGTGGATCCAAAGGGACAACCCACGGAGCGAGGCGATCAGCGAAAAATCTAACAATCCCGACCGATTAAATTGCCTTTCAAAGTGCTCAGCCTAATGCTCCAAGCGTTTTGACAAGTTGTGGATAAGCTGCCACTCAGCACCATTATTTCACGCACTAGGCTCCGATGGCTCGGCCACCTGTTACGCATGCCAGCCTACCGACTATCACTACGTGCGTTGTTTGCGCGCCGGGAGTGTAGATGGAAGAAGACGAGAGGTGGCCGAGGGATGACTTATCGAGAGGAATGAAGGCCGTCACTTCGGAACTGGCCTCAGTTGGAGCTTCACGGCTCCCTAGTTGGGGTCCGAAAGACGATGAACACGTTTGGCTGGTTATACTTGTTGATATAGCTAGGAGCCGACCTCATTGGCGTTCGTGCTGTGAGTTTCTTGTCCCACCCCATCCTTCTTAGCCTCCCCCTCCAACCACAATCCCATTATTTAGCATTTTATAATTTAGCGTGGTAAATTGTTTCATTTTTCTGCTGCGTAATAGGCGGCAGGTAGCTCACCGGCAGGATGCCCATCCGTTCTGGTAGCTTGCACCTGTTGCATTTTATTCTCTTTTTTTAGATATTGCAGCATAGTAGCCGAGGTGTTTCCCACCTCTAGCTAACGTTTATAGTTGTGTGTGTGTGTGTTTTCTAAGCTGTCCACTTTCATCACGTATAGTTTCACTAACACTAAGTCTCATACTGCCCGTTTCCCGTATCAGCCGGAATAACTTACGATGGTTACCAAAGACAGCGGCCAGTTCCATCTCTGAAGCACGATGAGACCACCAAGATTCGTGATCTCTCTTCAGGCTCTCACGGAGTTTTTCCCGGAGCTCTTTGCGAGTTTCATTGTGTTCGATTCCCGCCGGAATTTGCCGACTAGCATTTGATAAGTTCCAGAGACTGCGAAGAGATGCAGTGTCCATGTTAGCGATTAGACTTACCATATGAGGATCTTCCTGCTACTAGTAAGGTTTGATAAATATGAGACCAGTGTGTTTCACTTGCATTCAGTGGGCGCTTACTTGAATCGCATGACAGCCTACTTTGATAGGCATTCAGAATATCTGGCTTCGCCATTTGGTTTGTGTCAATGCGGTCACAACATCGTCATGGGCGTCCCGCCAAAGCGCATCCGCAGGTCAGCACATACAAGTGCATGGTCGGTGTCCACACATGTGCTCCAAATCATGCGACAGTAAATTATCGGTAAATTAAATAAATAAATAAATTTGTATATTTACCGACGGACGGTAATCCATTTGAGTCCATAGTTGGTTCGAGGCTGGTGAGCTCCAAGTCATTCTCCGGCGGGTGCTGTGTCGGAAGTTCGTGCTCGCAAGAGATATGCGAGCATCCTCACACAAATGAAGTAACCGCCCATCGTTATCATTACGAGAGCCTACACCATATTGGCCGCCCAGATGCAGTTCGTCAGTGCATACTTTTCCAACTTGAGCGTTCAGATCCCCGGCCAGCACTACAGTGTCCGAGCTTCTTCTGTGGCGAAGGAGCTCGTTCATTTGGTGATAGAAGTCGTCTTTTACCGAAACATCGTCAGTTTGTGGGTGTATAGGTAGCGATGACGAATAGACACCTGTTAGTCCCGTGCGGCTTCGAAGTCTTGAACGAGCCAGCCAATCGGACCGCACACAACAGGCTACTGATTAGAATCCAATCAATCAGAGCAGCTACAGCCCGGGGACTCAGAACAATACCAACACCGGCTTGGTCGGTGCTCGAAGCTGCATCGTCACCGGATAAGCGCAATGAGAATGGGCTTCAGGTGTCACCCTAAAGGGGATCGCAAAGTGTTCACTGAGGTCGAGTCTTGCAGGCGGGTCTACGATAAGCAGCAGATATCGATGTTGGAAACTTTTTAGAGCATTTGACAGAACTTCTTCGATTGCGAAGTTGAAGAGGAATGGGGACATAGGGCAGCCCTGTCGCACACCGCTATTGACAGTGAATTGCGAGGAAAGCTTGCCATAGGCCCTCACTCTGCCGGATGTATGAAGGTAAAGTGCTCTTAAGATGGCGGTATATTTCTCTGGCATCCCGTTCTTTAGTAAGCAACGACATAAAGCAGGTCGATCAACGGAGTCAAAGCGTTACGTATGTCTAGGAATGCAATGATAGTGGGCCTGTGATAAATGTGGCGATGTTCAAGGAGTTGGCGGAGCGTGAAAATTTGATCCACGTATCCGCGGCCAGGACGGAAACCAGCTTGTTCTTCACGGTAGTATGATTCACGTACTGGGGATAGCCTGCGAAGCAGAATAGATGCCAATAGCTTAGAGGCAACCGAAATAAGACTAATCCCGCGATGATTTGCACATGGAGTGCGAGCGCCTTTCTTGAAATTCGGGACAATAACTGATTCGCCCCAAGAGGAAGGCAGTTTCTCTTCATGCCAAATTTTTGCGAACAGCGCGGTCAGCTGGTTAGTGATCGTTACACCGCCGTACTTGAACACTTCCGGAAGTAGTCCGTCTAAGCCGGCAGGCTTGAAGCGCTTCAAGCGTCGAATCTTGAGGCAGACTTCCGCTTCGCTGGGTGGATTCGGAGGGACTAGCCAGGGTGGACAACAACGTATACTGCATGTACTGATGGATGGTGGAGGCCAGTTGAACTGCGAGTGAAAGTGCCCGGCCTAGAGGTCCATACGCCTCTGTTGGTTGGTGATCGGCGTCTCATCCGCTTCGCAAATGACCTCACTGACACCAGGCATCCTGAGGCCAGTGGACCGAGTGAGTTGGAAAAGCCTGCGAGTGTTACCAGCGAGAGAAGCGATCTCCATCTCTAAAGCACGCTCAGACCACTATGCCTCGCGATCCTTGCGTAGGCTTTGCTTGAGCAGCCAGTTGGCAGAACGGCGCCGCTCGTTGCAATCTGCTTCCGCTGGGATATCTTTGCGGCGTTCGAACAGCTCCAGAGAACGAGCAGAGATCCAAGCCTTCAAGGGGCGTCGAATTACGCCGCAGTATGACTGTCCGGAAATGCTTATTGCCTTCCGTATACAAGTCCAGTGTTGTTCCACTTCTTGCGATGGATTGCAACTGATTGCATATGTCAGTGAAGAATCATAGCTCGCCTGGACAGAGAAATCAGTTAATCTGTTTACATCAATCCTGCGGTGCTTTGTGTTTCGAAATCCTCCAAAACACATACTGATTTTCGCGCAGACCAGAGCATGCTCTGAGTCAACGAGAGTGGACCAAAAGGACCTGCAGTCCAGTACGCTGCCACGCCATCTGAAGACACATGCAATGTAATCATTTTGAGACCACGGATGTGTTGGCGCAGGGGGACGCCATGTTGCGGACCGCTTCTTCGTACGCCTGAAGTTAGTGCTCGAAAGAAACATACCGTTGTCTTCGCACAATGTGAAAAGTCTCTTTCCGTTATCACAGCGGTTCTCATCGAGCGCATGATGACCACCAAGGTGGCGTTCGTATGGTAACAGGCGCACAACCCATGCATTAAAATCCCCAGTAAGGACAACGACATCCGACTTTTTAGCATTATCAAGAGCTGATGTAAATCCAGGTAGAGTTCGTCCTTGACGGAGTCGCCACTGCAGTCAGTTGGAGCGTACACAGAGACCACAAACAAGTTGCGTCTGTCTTCGCGGTGCTTGTTGATTCTACATGAACCCCGAAGCCGAACTGCACATAGTCGGCTGTTAATCGGGAACCAGTCCAGTAGTGCCACCTCAGCCTTGCCACTTAGTGCTATACCTACACCAGTCAAACCCGCGGAGGCTGCTTCTGGATCTCCAGAAAGACGCAGGTGATATCTGGCTTCGTGGTTAATGGGGGATGTCAATGTTAGCATGGTGCTGGGATCTTGCAATCGGGTTTCTGAACGGCAGCATACATCAATGACTAGGGAATCTAGGGTGCGCGCTAGACCGGCTTGCTGTCCAGCCTGCATGGGTGTCCGAACGTTGAAGCACGCCAGACGGAACGAGCATCGGGGACGAAGGAGAGCCATAGGTTGAACCTCTTGGTCTGCGGCGCATCCGGAACCGCAGCCAGATTGTTGAACAAATGAATCGGTAACGGAAAGGGAGGATTATTAGCAAACAAACAATTGACGTATGCTGAAGTCGCGTGAAAGTGACTAGCAGAAACAGTAGCTGATGAACACGTTGTAGTACAGCCCATGGTTTTGTGAGAGGGCGTGATACTACCCGGTTGCCCAAGCCGACGTAGGGAGTTCACTTAGAGGACTCCACCCCGAGCCTTTGGCTAAAAAACCTACCCGCAATGCAGCGGGGCGAATTTAGGGAATCCCGCCCATGGCGAGACGTTGACTGAATGATCAGCTCATGCATCTTTGTATAGTAGATTATCAAACTGGGGCCCAATACTCCCCATGAAGTCAACACACCTACTGGAACACAATGTCTCACCGAGGTGGAACATTGTCGCCGAACACTTTGCTGGAACGGGGTACACCCGAACCACCCAGCTGGCACCACGAGGAGATAGTTCGGCAAGCCAGCCTAGAGCTTAGAGCTTCTACCGGGTGAGCGCGCGACCGACTTAGATTATGCTGATGATATCGCCTTACTTGTTGGCGATCCTCAGAGTATGCAACTAATTCTGGATTGTTTGGGGGTTGAGGCATCTAAGTATGGCATAAGTTTCGCCCCATCGAAATGCAAAGTATTATTCACGAATTAGCTTTCACCTGCTCCCGTACTCACTCTCGAAGGTGCACAACTTCAACAGATAGATTGTTTCGTTTTCCTTGGGAGCTGTGTTTCTGCTGACGGCACTATCAACAAAGAAGTTTCTCTTCGTATCGCTAAAGCTCGATTAACATTTGTCAATCTGAAGCACTTGTGACGTCGTCGCGACTTCTCATTCTCACTAAAGGGCCGCGTTTACAGCGCATCAGTTCGCTCAATATTGTTGTATGGGTGCGAGTCCTGGTTGATTCGCGTGGAAGACATGCGTCGTCTTTCTGCCCTCGATAACGGTTGCTTAAGGAGGATCGCTCGTGTTTGGTGGCAACATCGAGTTAATAGTAATGATGTTCGACGTCGCACCTTGGGGAATGCGAGTATTCCCTTCAACAAACTGATTTTGTTTCGCCAGTTGAGATGGCTCGGTCACGTCCTACTCGTGGCACCTGAGCGTCTACCGCGTCGGGCTCTATTCGCTCGTCAATTACCTGGCTGGAGGTGACCGCGTGGTGGTCAGCCTTCCACTTGGCGGCAGCACATGAAATCGCTGACATCGTGTCTAGCCGCTGTTGAATCTGTACGTCTTCCAGGATGGGGACCCAAAGATGAGGAGTGCCAATGGCTTAGGACTCTTGAAGATATGGCCCGCAACCGAAATCAGTGGAAGAATTGTGTACAGAATTGTATTGATTCACATTTTTATTACTACAAGCATTAAAATGACAAAAAAATGAGCAAAAGCGGCATGTGAAAAGCAAACTATAAATGTTTTGTTCTACTTTTTGGCAAAATGTTCCATCCTTCCTGCGGCGTATTAGTTGAAGTGTGTTGCTCACCTTCAACTAGCATGCCACGATGATATTGCCCCGATCAATGTTGCTTATCTGCTGATCTCCATAGTTTTATGCTGGATCTGTGTCTAGTTAATAGACTGTGTAGATACATAGTTGGCGGCATCTGGTTTCGGATTTGCCTGTCACTGTGGCCGGCCACAGGACGCCTGCGCTTACAGAGGGACCATGGGTGGCTTGCGCTGCATCACCCACAGCTCCAACCCCACACCCCATACTCAGTGTAAACCCGAAGGAATAAGACTGGGAGGCATGTGGATGGGAGCCACGTTTCATCAACGGAGCCGGCCCACACTCCTTCACAGGCAAACAGATGCACGCTGTATTTGGGGAATCAAGCGCACCCAAGGCGGTGGCTGGACCGTAGTCCGCTCCACACTGAGTGCATGGAACCACTCCTTATCCTAACACGGCCACAAGAACTGTACACCCCGTCCCCTCCAGCAACGACCAACTATCTCCTGGAGCTAGTATGGACGAAGTAGTGGATAATATACAGGTAGGCACCTTATCAACATTCGCATCAGGTTCAGCCACACTGGGGAAATCAAGCAACAGCCAATCACTTGATACGACAATATGAAATAAAATAAATTCAATGATGCATACAGGTACGGTGGCATAATTCTTCGCTAAATTAGCATATGAAGTAAGTTAGATTGTACTGAATCCGCGATAAGTAAAAATTGTCCACAAGTTACTCAGAAATGCTACAAACGCAACGAAGTTACCGAAGATAAGCGAAATCATCGTAAGCATTGTGGCCAGCTAATAGAAGCTTATTAAGATAGCCAAAATAAACCAAAGAAAGTGGAATGAAATTTATGCGGCTTAAAGAGACTTAGTTTAAGTGTATGTTGATTTGGCCCAACTGTGGTGTTGTTGTTACCTCAATGGATCGGCAGCAGTCAGTGTTTTCGAGTGGGACAGTTTTGGTACGCTTTGGTGGAAGAGTCTTCCGGCGCGTAGTCAAGCGGAGTCTGAATATGGCGCGTAGGAGTACGTGGGGTCCGAGCCACCTTTATTGCCCGTTTCAGCTCCTCTGTACGCTCAGCAGTCATCGATGGAGGACATCCATTGGGATCCGAATCATCGTTTGCGACTGCAGTGCATCAGCCATATGAACTGATGCTTCGTTGCCATACAACCATGAGGACCTATGAAATAAAGAATAAGAAGATGGAGAGAATGGGGTGTTAACTGAAAACCTTTATGCCCCATCCAAAGTTCAGGGTCAAGGCGCCTACACCCTGTGTAGACAACATGCCGTCACAAACAGCTGGCTATCGTGCAAAGATAAGGCGGCATTGGCGAGACAGCTTCCTTTTGGCTTTCACTACCACGCGTCGTTATCAGCCATTACCCCGAAGATAACTCAGTACCAAACACACTTAAAACAGGCAATCCGATTAGGAGACGGCAGCAGACGCGCCACTGGTCTCGATTGCGAGCCATGTCCTGTAAAGTCTTGAGCCAATCGCATGGACTCCAGCCCCGAAGGCGAGACGGACCAACGGCGCCTAGTTTGGTTGCCAGTGACTTCATTTCCTGCTGCCAAGTCAACTTCTGTCTACCTCGTGCCTTGTGCCACCCTACACCTGGTTGACTGAACAAGCCCCATCCTAGGTAAGCGGTGACTAGGCATACGTAGCACTTGCCCGAGCCAACGCAACTTATTCAGTGCTATCTGTTGTTCTAGGGAGCTACCATGATTATCACCACCTAGTACTCGCCTACGCACATCATCGTTGCGGACACGCTGGTGTCATCTGACACCAGCAATGCTTCGCAAACAACGATGATCAAAGACTTGAAGGCGCCTCAGATCTTCAGACCGAAGGGGCCAAGTCTCACTACCATAGAGCAGAACGGCCCTCACTGTGGCCTTGTATACCCGGTCTTTCAGACGGAGGGAAATTCCCTTCTGTCGCCAAAGCTGCCGCAGGTTCAAGAAGGCAGCTCTGACCTTTGCAGTGCGTGAGCTGACGTCAGTTTCTATGCGCCCATCGTTGCTGATGCAGCTGATAAGGTAAATGAATTGATCAAGCACCTCGAGTTCCTCGTTAGCAAGCGTCTGGGGGTCATCAAGTGGCTGGTGGTCTTGCAGCAACACTTTGCACTTTAAAGGTGCGAAGTGCATACCACTCTAGACAGGCTATTCATGGTTGATGGTGCGGTCGCAACGTCGTCGAAAAGCATGATTATATCGTCCGCATAATCTAGATCAAACAGGCTTTCACCAGGCAACACTTCAACGCCTACATCGTGAGATTCCGCAAGGGAATTGAACGAAAATGGATAAATCGGACAATTCTGACGAACACCACTTGTGGTCGGAAAGCTATCCGATAGGCCACCGTAGTGTTCGAGTATAGAGCATGAAGGATGTTTACATATTTCGTAGGAACACCTTTCCGCGCAAGTATTTCGAACAGAATCGATCGATCGACTGAATCGAACGCACTCTTGAAATCGAGAAATACAGCTGTTGTCGGTCTGCAGTATGCGTGGCGCTGCTCTAGCACCTGCCGCAAAGTAAATATATGGTCTATACAGCCACGTCCTGGGCGAAAACCGGCCTGCTCTTCTCTAATCCGAGATTCCTGTTCTGCAGTGAGGCGACGAACGATAATCGAGGCCAGCAATTTTGTCACAACTGGCGTTAGGCTAATACCCCTGTGGTTCGCACAGTCTGTGCGACTGCCCTTCTGGTATATTGCCACTATAATCCAGTCGCTCCAATTAGCCGGGACACTTCCTTCCAGATACGTTCGAATAGGGAGGTCAGTGTTTTGCAGAGGATCTCACCTCCATCCTTAAATAGTGCAGGTGAGAGGGAATCTGGGCCAGCGGCAGGAAAGCGATTGAGGGCTATGATCGCGTTTCGGACCTCGGCCTCCGACAGAGGCTCTAAACTAACCGTCCATGGCTCGTCCTGCATCACCTGCGAAGGAAGTGGTCCGGGAAGAGGGGCCAGCTGAACTGATCTTGAAAGTGTTCTACCCAACGAGCCGTACGACGCTCCTTATTGTGTGTCAGCGCACCCGCGCTGTCTCTGATTGTCTCACTGACGCCTGGTTTTCTGGGACCAATGGTGCGGATTAGCTGGAAGAGCTTGCGGTAATTGCCTACTACTCCTGCCTGCTCCATTTTTTGAGTCCGACTGGTCCACCAGGCTTCTTGTCAGCACGTAGGCTCCGCTTTATTTCAGGCCTAATGGCGCATCTGTTCACATTGTGTTCACAGCCAGCCGGGAGGTTTCTTCTAGATTCCAACAGGTTCACCTATCTCTCGGATATGCGGTGACTGGTGTGGTGACGACTGATAGTGCCACAAGCAGATGCTCCTGCGTCGTGCATGGCGACCGAGATTCTATTCCACTGAAGCTCAATGTCATTAGGAGAATACAGTGGAAGTTCGGTACGCGGTGCTTCTTGATAGGCTTGCCTAATCGAGGGCTGAGACAATTTCTCAGTTGCCAATCGTAGGAGACGCTTGGTGCGCCTCCCGGTAAAATTCATGGAGAAACAACAGTGTTCAAAGGCGTGATCAGAGTCGACGTAGGTAGTCCAGTACGAGCGGCAATCCAGGATGGAACCTTGTAATCTGTAAATTATGGCTGTGTGGTAAATTTGGGTCCATCGCTGGCCAGCTACAGGAGGACGCCATGTGGCACTTCGGCGCCCAGTGTGTCTCAAGGCAGTGCTACTAAGAAACAACTGTTGCTCCGCACACAGTTGCAGCAAACGCTCAACGTTATCAGTCCGTTCGGAGTTAAGCCCATAATTACCACCCAGTTGAGCTTTTGAAGAGCTCAGACGCCCTACTTGTGCGTTCATATCCCCTGCAAGTACTATAATATCTGAACTAGTAGCACTGCGTAGTAGGGCGTTCAGTTCGTGGTAAAATGTGTCCTTGAAAGAATTAGAACTGTAGTCGGTGGGAGCATAAACAGAAATTACAAACAAACAGTGTTTTGTATTACTTCGTGAATCCACCTTAACTGATGTCGTCAAACAGGCTGCACATAAACGGCTGTTCATCGGAATCCAATCAACCAAGGATGGTTAAGCCTTGGAGCTTGACCCGTGAGTGCTGCATCGGCGTCTCCGGATGCGTGCAACCAATAACGAGAGGATAAGCCGGGTGCACTTAATTCCCTAACCTCGTTATTGTCATTGTTCCTAGTTTGGGACACACAAGGTGCGTGCGACTGCAGCCTGTTGACCTGTTTTTCTTATAGTGCGTACGTTTAATGTCGCCATGGAAACGGGATAGCGTGTCCTTATAAGGGACTTCTGCCGATAGGCGTCCGATAGGTGCTGTGGGATGGTGGCTGCAGATGGTTCTACTCCAGTGGCACTTCGGTTGCTGTCATTGAAGCTGGGAATTATAGAAGGAAGGTTAGTAATGGGCGTCGGGATGGGAGTAAGAAAAAAAAGTGTGGTTAATACGCAGCCCAATCCGGCACATTTAGCATTTTTCCTCATCATGTAATGTTTGAGTCTGATGAGAATTGCCAAAAAGAATTCTTTACTCAAATTCTGCCTCCCTTGATTCATTCTAATAAATGGAAAAGAAAGAAGCGAGGCGCCAGCAGTAGCATGTTTTCGCTTATCCACCCTGCTATATGCGGCAGATAAGGTCACCCTTGATACTCTGCGCGACGGCCGATGCAGGATGAAGTTTGTGTTTGAAGAAAATGTCATGGTTGTATGTGGGCTGAGATACTGTCAGGGCGCCAAGACCTACACAGGAGGACGATTAGGGTCCTCATCCAAATCCTTTGGCTCAAAAGCCTGTCCGCAAGACAGCCTGGAGGTGGCAATGATTTAGTTATACAGAAATGGATGCCATCCCATTTCAAACTATCAACCTGGAGGACCAGGAGACTGAGTTTGCCTGACCGCTAACCATTGACCAACCTGGTAGGAGTAGCTCTCACGGTGTCCGTAGGCAACATCCAGTAAAACCAAGGGGTCAATGAGGTACGCAAACCGTTGCACCACGTTGAGGCCCAATCTCGTTGTGACGGAATATGTTGTAATCTTTCTGGCTTGCTGTACGACCATCGTTGGAATACCATGTCAGAAGATGTTTCTTGGGATACTGGAAGCGAGTGTTTGTTATGCTCAACAGATTAAAGTCGACGAAGTTAAGCAGGCATTATTGCATTGCTCTCCAAAGAGGTACCTCTTGAGTATGTGACGGGTCTTATCGTTCCTCCGCCCGGTTCGTACATTCCACTTCCCAGCCATATTGAGGATGTCTTGTTTTGGAACATGGTTCACCATTGTCTGTAGAATATCGTAAAAGTCGTCTTTCTCCCTTTCCGCTGATGGTAGGGTTGGTGCGTAGACATAGATTATGGTGAGATTCGTTGGATGACTTTTGAAGCGTGCAACTGCTATTCAAAATAATACTGGCTTCCATGAAAGGAGAGCATTGTGTGCATGACAACTGAGAGTCATGGCGACCGTATGATTGCCAGAATTATCTTCCGGACCATTGTGGTAAAGTCACAATGAGGTGTCTACACCAAGGACTTTAGTTCATCGAGAGCCCTATCCGGGTATTCGAGATTCGTGCAGGCATGCTATGTCGATCTGGTAGTCATGTATTGTGTGCATGGCCAATACTTGGCTACCGACATCCAACAGGTTTCTGACATTCCAGCATCCAATGACCAAGGGCTTCCTGGGATTGAGGGACCCAGTTAGCTTACTTGTCACTCTGGCCACTGGGTCAGCTCAGAGCGCGTCGCCTACCATGAACACCGTAGCATGAGAAGCATCGCGGGTACCGGACATGTCATGAAGTTTCGTGGGGATTATGGGTACGTATCAGGACCCCAACCTTATCCAGCTTTTGTTCGAGGGTTCACTTCTAGCCTTTGCACAGCCAGGTGCTATATGCATGACAGCAGAGATCTGGAAAATTGTCTTACCTGCTGGCCGTCGGATGAGAAGTCGATCTACTTCACCCAGTTGTCTGGACTGACGTTGCACGCGAGTACAATTTCACTGTGAAAAGTGTTCCGGCTTCAGTCACGTGTCTGCCTGACGGTTGACTTGGGTGTGGCCGTTGACGCGTTCAAGCAGCTTCTTGGAGCCATAGGTGAGAGCTGAGTGACAGGTGGAGACCGAAGATAGACGGACTTCCCCAGAGGGTGAGGCAGGTCTTGTACCAGAAGTGCAAATCCTCCTTGGCACCCTGGACACCCCACTGATCAATAGGGAACAGCGATGAAGTGTCATGATTTAGAAGCTTACAGCGATTTATTTCCTTTTCTCTTTCACCGTGATGCTAGTTAAAAACGTTACAGAGGGGATGGTTCGTTCACTGATAGTTTCCAGATCACCATGGAGCTGGCGAATGCGCTCTACTAACGAGTCGAGGTCAGATAAAAAGGCTGTCAGTGGGTTGTGAAGTTACTGAGACGAAACTTCCAATTATTTTCATCATTATCTTCTTATTTGCGCGTCCTGTGACTGTCCCCATGGACGTCACAGTGACAGGCATATCCGGATACGGACGCCGCCGAATCATATATATGTATATATATATATATATATATATATATATATATATATATATATATATATATATATACGGTTGGCGGCCTCCGGTTTCGGATTTGTCTGTCACTGTGGCCAGCCACCGGACGCGTGTGCCTACAGAGGGTCCATGGGTGGCTTGCGCTTCACCACCCACAGCTCCATCCACACACCCCATATCAAGTGTAAACCCGAAGGAATAAGACCGGGAGGCATGTGGATGGGAGCCACGTTTCATCAACGGAGCCGGCCCACACTCCTTCACAGGCAAACAGATGCACGCTGTATTTGGGGAATCAAGCGCACACAAGGTGGTCGCTGGACCGTAGTCCGCTCCACACTGACTGCATGGAACCACTATTTGATCCTAGCACGGCCACAAGGACCGTGCACCCCGTCCCCTCCAGCAACGACCAACTGTCTCCTGGAGCCATTATGGACGAGATAATGGGTAGGCACCTTGTCAGCATGCACATCAAGCGAAGCCGCACCGGGGATATCAAACAACAGCCAATCACTTGAGAGAAAGATAACAAGGAAAATAAGTCTAAAAATGTATATGGAAGGGGTGACATGTCTTAAAGTAATGGGCATATGGAGTAAATTGTTTACAGAAGAATGCGAGATAAGTTCACGAAGTCAGAATGTATACTTTACGGAAATGCCACGAACGCAATGAAACTAGAATTGGCTTAAGTGACGTGTGCAAGTTTATAGAAGAGAGTACAGGTAGACATTTATATGAGAAAGCAAAGCATTGGGACAAAATTGAAAACTCCCCACCTGAAATAAACCGACTTAGCACGCAAGCAAACGGTGACATAAATCTTAAATTAATGACCATATGCAATAATTTGTTTCCAAAAGAATCCGTTTACAAAAGAATATGAGGTAAGTTCACGAGGTCAGGAGGTTTATTTTACGCAAATGACACAAACACGAAAATGTTATCGAAATAACTACAAGTGGCTTAATCGACGTGTGCAAGTGTATAGAATAGAGTATAACTAGGCATTTATA
>OX104066.1:54292796-54420188 GCA_944474145.2 Dicrocoelium dendriticum | reverse complement strand
GTTCTCCCAGGTGAAATATTGGCCGTAGTATGGGGAAGTGATTCAAGTGTAGTACTCGATGGGTCATAATAAGATCAATTCTTACTCGGCGATAGGATAGTGTGTAGAGTCCGAGCTTTTCACAACGTTTTTCATATGGAAGCTTTCGTAGACTTGGTATCATTCTAGTTGCGATATGCTGTATTTTCTCCAGCTTTTCGGTTTCCCATTGGGTTATCGGATGGTAAGCTGGGGCACCGTATTCAAGGATTGGCCTAATGAGCGAGGTGAATAGACGAGGGACGGTTTCTTCGGACCATGTGGAGAAACTGCGTCGTAATGCCCAGAGCATACGAAGTCCCGCACGGTACAATTTCTCTGTATTTTCTAGTGATCTTAAATCATGTCGTGAGAGAACTCCTAAGTCTCTGACAGATGTGTTGGGATGGAGCAACTGGCCGTCCAAGGTGTATGATCGAGTGGCTGAACGTCTGGTGATACTGATGAACTCCGACTTGCTTGCGTTAAGAGGGAGTTGCATTTCATTGGACCACGTTGACAGTCGCTCTAAATCATGCTGGTTTTCAATGATCCTCCAGATTTTCAAATCATCTGCAAACAGGACACATGGTGACTGGAGCTGCTGCGGAAGATCGTTGATATGAATAAGAAATAATGTTGGCCCAAGTACAGTTCATTGAGGTACGCCACTGGTCGATGGGAACCATTCTATCAGATAGTCATTGACCTGTACTCTAAACCTTCGTCCCACAATAAACTCTTGTATCCACTGAAATAACGTGCCACCGATTCCGTATGTCCTCAGTTTACGAAAGAGTACCTCGTGGTTCACTCTGTCAAACGCCTTACTAAAGTCGATGTACACCACGTCAACATCCTTCTGTTCATTGAGAGCTCGAACCCACTGGTGGTTTGCGTACATCAAGTTGGTGATGCAGGATCGCCCTTTCGTAAAGCCATGTTGCGCTGGCGTCAATACGTCCATCGATTCGAAGAACGACAGCAGACACTTTTTCACAACCTTCTCGAGAACTTTGGATAATACCGAAGTCAAACAGATCGGTCTGTAGTTCTCTATTTTACTCGGATCACCACCCTTGGGAAGCGGTTTAACTATCGAGCATTTCCAGTCGTTCGGGACGGATCCTTCAGAGAGCGATCTATTGAAAAGGTTTGTCACAACTGGTGAGATGATAATCGATAGGGACTTGAGTATTAGTGGGTGAAGTCCGTCTGGCCCTGGGGGCTTTGCACCATTGAGGTTGACGAGTAGCTGATGTACTTCGACTGTATCACATTGTAGGCTGTCGAGCAAGACTTGCGCAACCTGTGCCGGTACTGGAACAGCCGCCGGTTTACTGGAAAATACAGTGAGGAAGTGCGTAGCCAAGGCGTCCGCGCGCTCCGCGCTTGAAATGAGTGTCTTCCCGTCTAAGCTCTCTAAGACCGGTAGGTCGTCTCCAGGTTTTAGTTGACGTTTCAAGTAGGCAAATATTCGCTTGGGTGCAGTTGCGGCCGAGGATGCTAGCTCCTCTTCGAACTGCCGGCGTTTCTTGATCTTTGCGGCGTTACATAAGTTACGCTGTTTCTTTACACCGCGTAATCTTCATCACAACCCGAGCTGATGTAGCTATCCCAAAGTTTACAACGTCGTCGCGCTAACTGTCTGTATTCCCTATCAAACCAATGCGGTTTGACAGGTCCGATTTTTGGATACTTAAGGGGAACGAACCGATTACAGAGCGAGTTAAGCTTCTCCTTTATTAATGACCACCACCCCTCAAGTAACGCATCATGTGGTAGTGTCCAATCAGTCTGACTTGCGGCTTGGACGAGTCCGTTGAAGTCCGTCTTCCAATAGTTGAATGTCGGCTTCTGTTGATTGTAATATGGTAACGACAGTTCTAAGCTTGCTACAATAGAGCAGTGGTCACTGTTCGCCAGAGGTTCGATGACTCTGATCTCTTTTAGCTTTTGCTCGCAGCTCGTAAACATTAGGTCCAGACAAGATGCCGAGTACGGAGTTATGCGCGTCGGTTGGATGACATGTTGCGTTGCCCCAATTTCAATAGTCATTTTAGCGAATTGAGACTCAACGTTGCCATGACCGGGAAGAAGTCGAACATCTGGCCAAATTATCTTAGGTAAATTTAGATCCCCCATCAGTAAGAACTGAGGACGGCTCATGTGCTTCTGTACATGTGGTATCCAATCGCAGCAACGGTTTAATGGGCTCCGGTAGATAACCCCCACAATTAGTTCTGCGCGCCTGAGACGGATTGTGCACCACAATTGCTCGCATAAACTATCCTCGCTCCGATAGGTACTGATAAGTTTGCCAGATAGTGACGATTTTATGTACAACAGAACACCACCGTGAGCCTTTGATTTTCGGTCACATCGGAAACAAGAGTATCCTGACAACACGACTTCTTGGGGTATGATGTCGGAGTTCAACCATGTCTCTGCAAGTCCTAAAATGTCCGGCCGCTCCGAGACAGCGAAGCGGCACAGTTCGTCACGTTTGTTCATTAGGCTGCACACGTTGGCGAATGCGACACGGAGGTCCTGGGAGGTACTGCGGGACGTGCCTGGAGGTTGAGCAACCGATTGATACGGGTTCGTACACCCTTCTTGATCACCCGAAAATTTACAACTTGTAAGTCAGTCTTACCTCCCTCTGTACGGCGTTTGAGCTCAATGACCGCAGTCTTCAAACGTTCCCTGTCCTCGGGTTCCAAATCTCGGCGGATGTGAACTTTTATGCCTTTCAGCCTTGACAGACGAGACAGTATGAGCTGCGGCACATTGGGATTTGCAAAGGTGATCCTCAGAGGTCGACATGACTGGTTAGTTTTCTGGCCAAGTCGGATTACTTGTTTAATCGTCACACTGTCCTCGCTTACATCCAAGAGTCTATCGATGAGCCCCTGGAGGAACTCAACATCGTGCTCATAACGTATCTGAGGGTTTTCATCTTTTGACTCCGGTACGTGAAAGACCATGAGATCATGACGCCTTAGCGAAATCAGTGCTGAACCTGTGGGAGCAGAACTAGAGGCGCTTAACTGATTGGGTAGTTGTTTATCAGCAGGTGACGTCTGAACTTGATTACGTGGGCCCTTGCGCTTTTGAGTGGTCCATGGATCCTCGGTGTTCAGAAGTTCACAGACAGGCTCTGAGAAATTCACGGACCGATCAGTGAAGCGGCATTTCGTAGCTTCTGAGTCTGAGTCTTCCATCGGTGGGAAACATTGAACCTTGGGTTCGGCCGGGGTCGAAGACGCTGGTGGTGGTGCAGATCGCGGAGTGACAATAGAAGGCGAGGTGACAGAGGTACTTTCACGAGGGCGTTTGATCCCACGTGGTGAACGGTTTGTTTCTATCTGAAAGAGAGATTTTTCCGTACTTGTTTGCGGTCGCTTCGTATTCTGATGTCTTTTACCGCGACATTTATCACATATAACTTGAAAAAACCGATGTCGGATGTCAAGCGATTTTCGAAACACGTCAACGGATAAGCCAATGCACGAAATATGGAACAAAACATCACAGCTGAAGCATCGAAGTGCATGAGCCTTATTTCCCACAACTTTCGAACACGAACCACAAGTAGCTTGAGACGGCATCACAAGCTGGAGCAAATCCAAGATGGCGGACAGAGATGGCAGTATGGCAAATCAGTGAGATCTCCGGAATTAGCCAAAGAATAGCTCCCAAATTTGTACCGCTTGGAAAATACGCCAAAAGAAGAATAATGGTGCACAATTCACACAGATAAAACGCTGCTAACACAGTAATCTGAGGCAAAAGTAGTATCCAGCACACGTTGATCCAAAAATCCGCGGCGTCCGTGGGTACAGCTATATATGAGCTCGAAGAACCGGCGAGCTAGTCGGATGGCACACACTTGGCTACCGGCTAGGATCTAGTCGATCAGAGCAACTTCAGTCGGAGTACTCAGAGCATTACTCACACCTGCTTGGTCGGTATTTGAAGCTCCATTATCTTCGGATAGACGCATTGGGAAAGTCGTACGAGCGTTACATGAGCTCAGCTTTTGCTGACAGGTTTCTGATAAGCCGTAGATATGGGACTATAATTTTTGGATATGTGCTGTTTGTTGACCGATATGCCGCAAGGTTCGCACATTGATAGCTGCCGGTCTTAGGGAGGATCAAGGGCTCCAGATAGCAGCAGATTAACTGAGGTTGTCCACTTGTTTGGACATGGGGTGGGCGATTGGACAAGAGCGATCTTCTGCAACTTCGTGTGGGGTTAAAAACTATCAAGGCAAGTTATGGATTGGCCGAAAATTGGGCGATGGGGGAAGGAATTGAATTTAGAACGAGACATTAAGGATGAAAAACCGCAGGAAGGGAATATGAAGACGGAAAGGACTAAGTAGTATTACCTTCACCCCCATCCCCCTTGCTTTGTGCAGCGGATAGGGTACCGTTGATTGTCGTCTGCGACGACCATGGTATTAATAAATTGCTTGAATAAGCTTTCATTGTATTACTTGGGCAGGCTACTGTCAAGTTTCCCAGGGTTAGACACAAGAACGAATAAGATTCTCACTCAAAGTCTTCGGTTAATAAACCTGACCACAAAGCAACGGAAGTTTAGCATTGGGCTACGGGAGTTCCGTTTTAAGAAATAAGGAGAACTTTTCACTCCAACCCCCAGCCTGTAGAATCAAAAAAAAAACTGAGTTTGTATGACTTCTGACGAATATAGTGTGAGTGACTCTGCAGTTGCTAGGTGCACCACCCACCTCAATGGTTTGTTGAGGCTCGCAAACGATCACAACACAATAAGGCCCAGTCTCACCACTGGTTTACTGATTCACCATATATTACTTGCTCTCCGTTTTTTCCGGGTCGTCCTTGTTTTTTGTTGCGCACCTGTTAATCCTCGCTGCTCCGTATCCACTTGCCCATTTCTGCCGATGGCACTATCAACAAAGAAGTTTCTCTTCGTATCGCTAAAGCTCGATCGGCATTTGTCAATTTGAGGCACTTGTGGCGTCGTCGCGACGTCTCATTCTCACTAAAGGGCCGAGTTTACAGTGCATCAGTTCGCTCAATATTGTTGTATGGGTGCGAGTCCTGGCCGCTTCGCATGGAAGACATGCGTCGTCTTTCTGCGTTCGATAGCGGTTGCTTAAGGAGGATCGCGCGTGTTTGGTGGCAACATCGAGTAAATAGTAATGACGTTCGACGTCGCGTCTTGGGGAATGCGAGTATTCCCTTCAACAAACTGGTTTTGTTGCGCCAGTTGAGATGGCTCGGTCACGTTCTACGCATGACACCTGAGCGTCTACCGCGTCGCGCTCTATTCGCTCGTCAAGGACCTGGCTGGAGGCGACCGCGTGGTGGTCAGCCTTCCACTTGGCGGCAGCACATGAAATCGCTGACGTCGTGTCTAGCCGCTGTAGGATCCGTACGTCTTCCAGGATGGGGACCCAAAAATGAGGAGTGCCAATGGCTTAGCACTCTTGAAGATATGGCCCGCAACCGGAATCAGTGGAAGAATTGTGTACATTATTGTATTGATTCACATGTTTAATTCTACAAACATTAAAATGACAAAAAAAGAACAAAAGCGGCGTGTGAAAAACAAACTAAAAATGTTTGTTCTGCTTTTTATCAAAATGTTCCATTCTTCCTGCGGCATATTAGTTGAAGTGTGTTGCTCACCTTCAACTAGCATGCCACGATGATTATGACGCCATTAATCTTGCTTATCTCCTTATCTCCATGGTTTTAGGCTGGCTCTTTGTCTAGCTAATAGACTGTTGAGAATACATACATACTTGCCCCCAACTTAACCAAGGCTGCATTTCACCTTCCATTTACTTTACTTTCCTATTCACGCGGTTCATTTGTTAGCAGAGCAGTTTCCGAGAACGTCACGGCCCGGCATTTTGAAAATATACTGCTCTTCCGTTGCCATGAGCCTACCTCACTGGCGACTTCAAGTCTTTTCTCACTCATTATGTGTCGGAGCCTGTCCAGAGTTTGCTTGAGATTTATCGCCTAGTCTTTTGTATTGTTTTGTCGGTGGTAAAGATTGACTTTGTAGTTTGGTCATCGCACTCAGCTTCTAGCGATACAGAATCGCATGCATCCGAAACAGCGCTAAACGGTCATTTTATCTCAATGGGATTCACCAGTGACGCGTATCCACCGTATTTTGCTGGATCTGAACCCATGACCCTATTCTTACTAGCCGGTGAATTGGGCCGCCGAGCCATGAGTGACGGGGGCAGGCCGTCGCAACTCATCCTCCACTATCACAGGTTACGAACTTTCCAGAGGACAGGGATGACGCTTGAAACTCCGGCATACCACAATAGAAATAAGTAGATATGTATAAAATTTTATGGCGAGCATAATCTGAGTGCCTATAGCGGATCATCCCTAGTGTCGAATTCCACTGGCTGCTTCTCACATGGGAATCTAGTAACCACCGTTTCGCAACTCACAGTTTGGACTAGAACCGGTTATTACTTCACAGCTTGGTGCTCCTTGTCTTCGCATTTGAAGTGGGTTGGCTTTTACAGATGTAACTTTCCAAATTCCATTGTTCCGATTTTAACTTCTTTTGCATCCTGTAATTAGTCAGTTGTTTCCTTCATCTTGCATCCCCAAGCTTTCCTGGACTCAACATTGGTTGATTTATTTCAGGCCGAAGCGGCTGTGGATCGCCTGGCTCCTCTGATTGGAGACTCGGAGAGTGCGGAGGAGGTTCGTTTTTTGCTTTTGGAGCAGCGTTTTTTGGAACATTTGGAAGCAAACGAGGTGATGCCTGCAGTCACTCTGCTACGCAACCGGATCACGCCAATGCAGCGCAACACCGATCGCGTCCACACTTTGGCCAGGTACTTCCTTAAACCCTTCTTTACACTGTCACTGCGACTCATCTATTCTCTGTTATGTATGGAAAAGGCTGATCATATCCTCCACACACTCGAGACGTCATCCATAAAACATTAGTGTTCTGTTGTGGTTTGCTAGCCATACTTTTATCTACTTGTGCGAACTTGTTGGTAGTTTTGGGGGATGAACGCAACAAAGAAGCTTCCCACTATTTCTTTACGAGGAAGCCTGTCGTACGGAATTCATTAACGTTAGTGCCTTCATTCTGGTTGTTTCCTCAACGAGTTCAGATGTTAAATTTGAAACCTTTCACTTTCCTTACCTTATTTTATTACTGGGATCCGTCCCATTACTTTCTCTTTGCATAGTAACGATACACCAACAGGTGGTTACGATGTACCGCTCCTCGTATTGTGAGCAATAAAACGGCCTTAACATGGTGTAACCGCCCGCATATCTCCGTGATCTATTTTGGCCAGTAGTCTGGTTGTTTTTCTCTTGCCCAGGATTCCAGCTTAGTGAGCTGGTGTTTGGGAATGAAGGTCAACCTTCCTATCACTTTCGTCGTCAGGTTGGTAACCCCGTTTCCAGAATGAAAAGTTGCCATCGACGTTCTTGGGCAGTAATAGTTAATCGTGATAATCTCCTCCCATACTTGTTAAGATAGGTGCGTCAGTGCTTGCAGGCAACCGCATCACTGCTTTATTGACGAGTATATGAGGTAATTCTGACAGGTAGGACGGAGACGGTTGACGACTGTGACAGCAATTCGAATGACGGCTTATATTATGCTTCCAAACTTACTGCTCACGGTTCAATCACAAATAATCAATCACGGTTCGGTCTGCACCGTCTGAGCACGAAGCGACTCAGGAGCAGGAGTACAACTGCAGTACCCTTGAAAGCGCTCCACCCAACCTGATAGATGGTGTTACTAACCATGAATCGTGTTATCAGTTTTATCCATGGTTGTTTCACCGAGCGATACTTCCCTGCGACCACTGATGCAGATCAGCTGGAGGAGTTTCCAATAACTGCCTCTCCTTCGTGCCTCCGGCATTTCCGGATGCGTGAGTCCACAAGGATTACCGGTCAGTTTGCGTACTTCGTTTTATTTCGTATCTGACAGTCTACACGGATGCATTGTGTCCATTACTACCATAGATTCTTCCATATTTCAGCTGATTCACCACCATGCGAGTATTTAGTCTCTAGTGTGCTGACAGACAACGTTGCTAGTAGCGGTGGTAACTCTATTCCACTAAAGCTCTATATCCAAAGAGTTTACCTGAATGCACGAAGCTTCCAGGCAGACTTGCCTAATCGTTTGCTTAGGGAGTTTCTCGGGCTCTAGTCGTAGAATTTGTTTGTTGTACTTTCCACTAAATTTCCAGTAAAGTCGAGAGCATTGCGAAACACGTCTGTAATCCAGGTAACGTTTAAAACTTAGCAGTACAGGACGTAACCATACCACCTCTAGCCTAGGGCGGTCCCGTCATTATGAATCCATCGCAGGTCAGATACCGGAGGACGCCACATAGCCTTTCAGTGCCCATTGTGGCTATATGTGATGCTGCCTGGAAGCAGCCCATGTTCAATGGACGACCACCATTGTTTCTACACCCATTGTTTGGCCCACAATTCCCCTGAGTTTGTGAGTGGATTACATGACCTGCTTATGCATTACTATCCACAGGAACTGGTTATATTTTCACTAGTAACACTGCTTAGTGCCGTACTCTTTCGGTGGTTAGATGCATCTTTGGAAACATCATCACTGTAGTCGACTGTAGCGTAAACAACGATCGCGAATAGACGTTTTCCAGCACTGTCCATTTTTATCAGCTTAATTGCTTTGTCAAGCGAGCTGCACTCAGAAGGCTGTTCACGAGAATCTAACCACACAACAAGGATGCGTTTGGTGAGCACGATGTGGTGGTACTCGTTTCAGAACAATCTTCGGAGCCACGGATGTGTGTGTGCATCCAACAGCGGGAAAATAGGCTGGCCAAAGCTAGTTCAACAACGCATAAGGATGGTTTCCTAGCTGCGCGTCACACGCCAGCTTACATGGTGTTCAGTGTGCCTACAGTTGAGTACTATCGGTTTGTCTGCCTATGTTTCTGTACAGACGTTGAACCCCATGCGGATAAAAAATTCTGCGGTTGCCCGAGCTGTCATGCCTTATGCTGTGAACGACAAGCGGAGTGTTATTTATGAGTGAGACGCGAGTGAACCAGATAAAATAAAAAATAAATCGCTAGCTGTATGTCATAACGATGCTTCGCTGCCACGCGACCACCACTAGTCGCGTGTGGGCTAAGTCTACCGCGAGGACGCCCACCCCTACGCGGATTCGAACCGGTAACCTTATGGTTGTAAGCCAGACGCGCAGACCACTCGGCTACCGGCCAACCACATGGCGAGGCTGCATCGGCTGTACTCTGTTTTCGTATGTACTACATGCCAATCTTGCTGTTGGCAGCAAATAAGTCGACCACCAGAGAATTATGGTACCGCCGTTGCAGCATGAGCCTTAAAGTCTTAGCTGAAGCGATGATTGTTTTTTGGGTTGGATATAACCAAGGCCCCCAGTTCCAGTTAAGTGAGCGGTTTTGGCATCAACTAGTGCGACCGCAATATCAAGGAGACGGTTTATACTACGTCTCTAACCATTGTGCACTGGCCCTAAAGAGCCGTTTGGGGGCGGAGTCCAGTATGACCCAACAATCCGGTGTTTCGCATCTACTCATAGCACGTTAGGCTGCAGTCTCGTTCCGCATTGGCCTGGTGCCTTCGGCAATATATCATTGAATTACAAATACTGTGTGCTTATGTACTTTTGCTGCTGGTGACACTTGATGACAACTCTCTTCCAGAAACTGCATAGACGCTCATAAAAGATAGGTGATTGAATGGATTTTCCAGCACGATTCTCACAGGATATACTTGGTCATCTGTTTCATATCAGCAGCCGTCCTTCTTTAAGCTCTCCTCATGGGCATCCAAATTACCTACCTGTACTATTTTTAGCAGCTAACATATCCTGATGGAATTTGCTTCGGTGAAAGCCACCCTGATTTCCACCCCGGCATCGGATGTGTTAATCCCACATTTACTCAACAAGCGTCGCAATACTTGCGAAAAGTCCTTCATCGTATACTTCATCACTTCCGTCGCAACGAGACTGGACCTTGGCGTGCCCCCGTGACCCATTGAGCTATGCTGGGTGGCACTTTTCAACTGCCTTCAGTGTCACTTATACCACACAGGTCAGTGGTTAGGGGTCAGAGTAACTCATTCTCACAATCCAATTCTCTTCGGAGGTTAGTGAGATGTCGATGGCACTCTTCCTTTATAAACTAGCCATCGGAGGCAGCTGGTCTACGAGTTCTAAGCTCACAGCTTGATTGGCGTAAATCACGAGCGCCACGCATTGTCTCTGACGGTGGGAGGGCACCGTCCGGTGCTCAATCGCTTGCCACTGCCCCCCCCTCTCAAGCCAGACAGCCTCTAGTCAAATTGATGCAAACCCGCCAACCTACACCTGCGGCTGGCCGTAGTAGCAGGTCTCTAACATCATACGGTCGGAAAACACGTGTGCATTGTTGTAAAGCTTCAAAGTCTGTGTGTGACAGGCCTCAAGCAGGTCCCAATGGATCTCCGCAATCACACTTCGGTGCTGAAGTTACTTCCCACTGCATTGTGGACCAAGCTATTGAGCCAAAGGCTCTGGGTGGTGTCCCTCAATGGAACTTCTATGTACCCCACAACCTTGTGGGTCAGACAATTGATTCAAAGGCTAAAGACAGGGCAACTCGCACAAAATCCAGCTCTCAGAATGGGCAGCCGGAGAGTATCATGCGCCCTCTCGACGACGTCAACAATACTCCTTCTGTCTCCTCTCAACTGTCTTCTTTCTGTCTAATGGGGAAGCGACTGCCGCCGATTTGGCAGCTGCCCTTCTATCAAATGTAGAGTTTTATTTCACATCGATTCTTAACCTTCGTACACTTGATCGGATCAGCCAACAAGCATAACTAACTCTCAGTTTTCACTCTCGTTATTGATGTGTGCTCTGTCTCCGAAATGCGCTCAATAGATAACACCGTCGTGACAAATCTTCGACCTCCTGGTTCTGAATCTGACGACCACGACTACACTCTTCTCGTCTCTGGCTCAAGGTATATACGGTGTTGGTATTGCCCTCAGCTAATATGCTGAAAGCGGTTTGCTCTACTGGATACCGGGGAACAACCACATGTGTGCGTTTCGACTTCGATTCTGTGTCTCCGCGGAACTGATGATAATATCTCATGCAACTGCTCAAAACTCACGACCACAAATGTGAATACGAAGACGAGCTGAGACCGAACAGAATCATTTGCATGAGGCATACTGCTTTATACATAGGAGCGATGCAAAGCACATTGGAGCCAATCAACGATATAGGCGATGCTAATTGATACAAACCAATAAAACCTCAACTGGGTTCACGTTTTTTAGTAAGTGGTGACCATACGTAGGGCTGCACTGAATTTTGTTTATTAAGTTCTATTTCCCAATGGCGACGATCGATCACCGGCTCGTTCACCTGGTTTCTCTAACAGAACCTGTACTGCAATTATTAAGCAGCGTCTAAAGACAAGGTACTTTTTCATCGCTCTATTTTATGCCCCTACTGAATACATTTCAGTGGGTATCGCAGTCATATTCTATTCACAGCTCTTATCTGACAGTGTGATTGTTACTGATAACATTAATGCCCAGATGCTTCGTCTTTCAGACTATGAAAAACACTTGTGAAGCCGCTTCGGAGTTGATGTACTTCGAGCAAACAGTGGTGATCGATTCCTGCAACGGTGCGCTAACCACAACCATTATCTTAGCAACTCTGATTTCCATACCAAACATTCACACCACGTCACCTGGCGCCCACCTAATTATTCAATGACTTGTACCCAAACTGACCTCATTACCACTAGCTACAGATAGCGCATATCAGGCCAAAATTGTTGTTACATTTGGAGCACGTGCCTGGATTCCGACCATGCTCTAGTGCACGCACGCTTGGCGCTCACTCTTCCCGCTCCAAAGAAGCACCTCTCTTCTAACCTTCTTATTTGTAACTCGAACTCACAAACTGCATTCCAACAAAATTACGACGAATTGGCCCATTAAATATCAGTGATGAATGAGGTTGGTGAGGCGAATGCTGACTGGAATCGTCTCAAATATGCCATGAGGAACGCTTTTGACGCATGTTGTGCACCCAACTTGAGACATTGTAATTGTCAATAAATCCCTGAGGCATCGATCAGTTTGTTCGAAGCACAGAAACAAGTTATGATGGAACATAGGTTTCGGCCTGCTCGTGACTTTTTGAATCGACGTCTGACAAGAAATCTTCGAATCTACTGGGAACGTTGGTAAATGGCAAGGGCCCGTGAGATGGAGAAATCCAGCGCTATTGGGAACAGCCGAGTGCTATTCCAGCTCATCTGGAACACGGGTCCGACAAAGCCATCAGTTAGCGAGACGATAGCTGAGAGAGGCTGACAGTTGGTCCATTCTCAGCCTTGCTGACTAGCCCGTTGGTCGGAACATTTTGAAGCACAGTTCAGCAGACTTGCTGCGATACTTGCCGACTCATCTGAGCCGACGTCATGCGATGATGCCGCATATCCCACTTTGCAAGAGATTCGCCGTGAGCTTTCCGTGTTAAAGGAAACAGGGATCATTCTCCCAACGACCTTCCTCCACCTTTGCCTTTAGCAAGTTGACTGGATTACTTCTATTTAACACGATTCGGAATACTAAAGAGGTTCCTTCAGAATGGCGACTGTCAAATGTCGTGCCCATCTTCAAGAAGGGTCAGCGTACTTCGTGCAAAAATCATCGAGGATTTGCCTTGTTTCCGTTTACTCCAAACTTCTCACTCTTATCATTCTCTTACGACTTCATGGTCACTGTGAGAACCGAATCAAGGAAAGCCAGGCTGTCAGATTGTACCGACCATATATTTACTCCTCGCCAAGTTTTAGAGCAGTGACACACGACGGACGGCTGATTATGGTGGTTTTCCTTGACTTTAAAACCATCTTCAACTCTGCTGACTGTGCCAACTTGTGGCGTTGCCTATCCAGGAAGGGCATGCCGGATAAATTCCTTTCCATTTTTAAGTCTCTACTGTGACTCCCGAGTCCATGTAAGGGTATACTTTAAACTATCACCTGAATTCCCCACGACAAGTGCAGTTCACTAGGATTGTCCTACATCTCTTTCTCTTCTTCTTTGTTATCGAAATGATGAGTGACTCCGTTTTTCCAGACTACCAGAACCGAAGTTCTTCCAGGTGACCGGCTGACAAACCTGGGGTATGCGCACGACGTAACTCTTCTAGGGTCTGACACAGTGGCTGTGCAGGCACTACTGGCTAGAGTAACGCGTAGCGCCGCACGCTGCTGTAGGACTGGACCGATCATCTCTGGTTCTAGCTATCACGGAACAGACACTGGATGTGGTGGCTCAGTTTGCTTGCCTTGGTAGTTGTATCACCTCTAGTGATCACATCACTGAATAGATTGCTTCGCGTATCGGTAAAGCACATGTGGCTTTCCAGAGACCCAAACGTCTATGGAGATGGCGGGATATTAGCCTGTCGATGGAAGGCATGATGTAATAGGCTACGGTGAGGTCGGTCTTAATGTATGAATCAGAGACCTGGCCAGTTCGCGGCCAAGACATTTAACGCTTGTCCGTTTTTGACCACCCGTGCTTGCTGAGTATTGCTCACGTTGGTTTTTGGCAAGAAGCCTTCCAGTACCTCACTCGAGTGTTTACTGAACCTTAGTTGCTTACGTTGACTTGACCATATACTCCGTATGGTCGTTGATTGGCTCCCTCGGCGTGCATTACACGCCGTGGCCGCACCAACTTCGGCGAAATCGTGAGATGATCAATCTATGACGTGGAATGGAGTCGTGAAGAAATTGACTAAGATACTTGATCAAGTTGGTGCGTGTCGTCTTCGTAGATGGGGGTCTCGAGATGGTCCACACTAATCGCTGGAGTATGTATGTATTCTCAGCTGTCTAGCAACTAGATACAGAGCCAGTAGAAAACCATGTAGATCCACAGATAAGAGATAGTCATTGCGTCACAATCATCGTGGCATACTAGTTGAAGGTGAGCAACACACTTCAGCTAATATGCCGCAGTAAGAAAGGAACATTTTGACAAAAAGTAGAACAAAACACTTTTAGTTTGTTTTTCACACGCCGGTTTTTCTACTTTTTGTCATTTCCACTGTTTGTAGTATTGAAAATGTGAATCAGTACAATACTGTACACAATTCTTCCACTGATTTTAGTTGCGGGCTATGTCTTCAAGAGTGCTAAGCCATTGACACTCCTCATCTTTGGGTCCTTATCCTGGAAGACGTACGGATCCAACAGCGGCTAGACACGATGTCAGCGATTTCATGTGCTGCCGCCAAGTGGAAGGCTGACCACCACGCGGTCGCTTCCAGCCAGGTCCTTGACGAGCGAATAGAGCGCGACGCGGTAGCTGCTCAGGTGCCATGCGTAGGACGTGACCGAGCCATCTCAACTGGCGCAACGAAACCAGTTTGTTGAAGGGAATACTCGTATTCCCCAAGATGCGACATCGAACGTCATTACTATTAACTCGATGTTGCCACCAAACACGAGCGATCCTCTTTAAGCAATCATTATCGAAGGCAGAAAGACGACGCATGTCTTCCACGCAAATCGGCCAGGACTCGCTCCCATACAATAATACTGAGCGAATTGATGCGCTGTAAACGCGGCCCTTTAGCGAGAGTGAGATGTCGGGACGACGCCACAAGTGCTTCAGATTGACAAATGCTGATCGAGCTTTAGCGATGCGAAGAGAAACTTCTTTGTTGCTAGTGCCGTCAGCAGGAGCACAGCTCCCAAGGTAGACAAAACTATCTACCTGTTCAAGTTGTGCACCTTCGAGAGTGAGCACGGGAGCAGGTGAAAGCCAATCCTTGAGCAGTACTTTACACTTCGATGAGGCGAAGCTCATGCCATACTTAGATGCTCCAACCGCCAAACGATCCAGAATGAGTTGCATACCCTGAGGATCGTCACCAAGTAAGGTGATATCATCAGCATAATCTAAGTGGGTCGCGCGCTCACCCGGTAGAAGCTCTAGGCTAAAATGTTGGTAACCTTCTAGAGCATTTGACAGAACATTTTCGATTGCGAAGTTGAAGAGGAATGGGGACATAGGGCTTCCCTGTTGCACACCGCTATTGACAGCGAATTGCGAGGAAAGCTTGCCATTGACCCTCATTCTGCCGGATGTATGAAGGTAAATTGCTCGTAAGGTTGCGGTATATTTCTCCGGCACCCCGTTCTTCAGCAAGCAACGCCATAAATTAGGTCGATCAACGGAGTCAAAAGCGTTCAAATGTCTAGGAATGCAACGAGAGTGGGCCTGTGATAAATGTGGCGGTGTTCGAGGAGCTGGCGGAGCGTGAAGATTTGATCCACGTATCCGCGGCCGGGACGGAAACCAGCTTGTTCTTCACGGTAGTATGGTTCACGTACTGGGGATAGTCTGCGAAGCAGAATGGATGCCAATAGCTTCGAGGCAACCGAAATAAGACTGATCCCGCGATAATTTGCACATGAAGTGCGAGCGCCTTTCTTGAAAATCGGGACAATAACTGATTCGCTCCAAGAGGAAGGCACTTTCTCTTCATACCAGATTTTCGCGAACAGCGCGGTCAGCTGGTTAATGATCGCCACACTGCTGTACTTGAACAGCTCCGGAGGAAATCCGTCTGAGCCGGCAGCCTTGAACCGCTTCAAGCGTTGAATCTTGAGGCGGACTTCCGCTTCGTTGGATGAATTCAGTGGGACGAGCCAAAGTGGACAACAAGGTGTACTACATGTACTGATGGACAGTGGCGGCCAGTTGAACTGCGAGTGAAAGTGCTCGGCCCAGCGATCCATACGCTTATGTTGATTGGTGATCGGGGACTCATCCAACTCGCAAATGACCTCCCTGACACCAGGCTTCCTGAGGACGGTGGACCGAATGAGTTAGAAAAGCCTGCGAGTGTTGCCAGAGAGGGCAGTGGTTTCCATCTATAAAGATCGCTCGGATCACTATGTCACGCGATCCTTGCGTAGGCTTTGCTTGAGCATTCGGTTGGCAGAACGGCGCCGCTCGTTGCAGTCTGATTCCGCTGGGATATCTTTGCGGCGTTCGAACAGCTCCAGAGCCGGAGCAGAGATCCACGACGCCTTTAGGGGGCGTCGAGTTAGGCCGCAGCTTGACTGTCCGGAAATGGTCATCGCTTTCCGTATACAAGTCCATTGTTGCACCGCGTCTTGTGGTGGATTGCAACTGAGTGCATGTGCCAGTGAAAACTGATAGCTCGCCTGGACAGAGAAATCAGTTGATCTGTTTACATCAATCTTGCGGTGCTTCGTGTTTCGGGACCCCCAAAACACATACAGATTTTCGCGCAGACCAGTGCATGATCTGAGTCAACGAAGATGGACCAGGAGGACATGCAGTCCAGTACGCTGCCACGCCATCTGAAGCTAATTGCAATGTGATCAATTTGAGACCCCGGATGTGTTGGCGAAGGGGGACGCCATGTTGCGGAACGCTTCTTCGTACGCCTGAAGTTAGTGTTCGAGAGAAACAGGTGGTTGTCTTCGCAGAATGTGAGAAGCCTCTCTCCGTTATCAGAGCGGTTCCCATCGAGCGCGTGATGATCACCAAGGTGGCGTTCGTATGGTAACAGGCGGCCAACCCATGCATTAGAATCCCCAGCAAGGATAACGGCATCCGATTTTTTAGCATTAGTCAAGAGCTGATGTAGATCCCGGTAGAATTCGTGTTTGACCGAGTAGCCACTGCAGTCATTTGGAGCGTACACGGAGATCACAAACAAGTTGCGTCTGTCTTCGCGGTGCTTGTTGATTCTACATGAACCCCGAAGCCGAACTGCACATAGTCGGCTGTTAATCGGGAACTAGTCCAGTAGTGCCGCCTCGGCCTTGCCACTTAGTGCTATACCTACACCAGCCAAACCCGCGGAGGCTGCTTCTGGATCTCCAGAAAGACGCAGGTGATATCTGGCTTCGTGGTCAGTGGGGGATGTCAATGTAAGCACAGTGCTGGGATCTTGCAATCTGGTTTCTGAAAGGCAGCAGACATCAATGTCTAGGGACTCTAGGTTGCGCGCTAGACCGGCTTGCTGTCCAATCTGCATGAGTGTCCGAACGTTGAAGCACACCAGACGGAACGAGGATCGGTGACGAAGGAGAGTCATAGGTTGAACTCCTTGGTCCGCAGCGCAACCGGAATCGCAGGTAGATTGTTGAGCACATGAATCGAGTAACGGAAGATGAGGATTGTTAGCAACCAAACAATTGGCGTGTGATGAAGTCGGGTGAATGTGAGAAGCAGAAACAGTAGCTGATGAGCACGTTGTAGTACAGTCCATGGTTTTGTGGGAGGGGGTGATACTACCCGGTTGCCCAATCCGAAGTAGGGAGTGGGCTCCACTCCGAGCCTTTAGCTAAATAACCATCCCGCAAGTCGGCGGAGCGAGTTTAGGGAAGCGCGCCAATTGGGATGCGCATACTGAATATTCAGTTCAGCACAGTTTGTTGGCTAGATCACCAAACAGGGCCCCAAAACGCCTTATGAAATCATCACAATTGCTTTTATACAATGCCACTGCGAGATGGAACATTGTCGCCGAAGACTTTGCTGGAACGGGATGTACCCGAACCAACCATTTGGCACCACGAGGAGGTAGTTCGGCAAGCCAAGAAATTCATGGCCGAGTAACACATCTGCGCATAGATTGCGCAGAATGGAAAGCCAAATATCATCGTTTCAAACGTTGTGGTAACGATTCCGAACCTTGCAATATCCAGTAATGGCGCATAACGGAGAACTGGAAGTCATATTGGTTTTGGAGTCAAAAGGATAGGTTTTCCAGTATCAATTAGGGCATGCTGTTCGGTGTTGTTTACGAAACTTCTGGTGTTGTGCGTGCCAGGCAGCTTGGAGCTGTAGCCGTTGAAATGGAAGACAAAAGTGGATGTAGTACTGATGTGATGAATGAAGTAGATGGTTTGAATTGTCCCGTTTTCCCACAGGCTTTGAATATGGCATGTTTCGCAGGACACTTTAAGCGGTGTGCTTAGTCTATCCACAAAAATAGCATATTGCCGTGGGCGCCGCTGACACAATCGGTTCGGCCTCAGCTGAGTTAATGGAGTGAGGATGAGTACGTGGAACATGATTTATCGAGGCACAAGGAATTGTTTCAGTTCCATAGAACTGATTGTATCACAGCAACCTCCAGCGAACTTGTCAAATCATAATCGGTTTGAAAGTCCAAGACTAGCTGTCCCAGCAACCTCGTTCGAATGCTGTTTGACTGTACGCCGGTAATGAGTGCATCACGCATGGCGTCGTCGCAATTCTCGTCAGTTGAGACAGAGCGAAAATCGCTGTCCTTTGACGCTTTGCACAAACTGGTCGATATTTTGTCCACATAGTTAAAAGATATCGAGCAAAAACCACATTTTTAGGATGCACTTACAGGGACTGAAAAAGCGAAACAGCACTTTCGAAGGTTTTGCATTCAGCGACATGCTGATACACGGAAGGAGACAAAGTTGACAAGTATGTCCAGATTATCCTGGTCGTCAGAATGAACTCGCTTTGTAAAGGCGTTGAATATTCGAAGCTAAGCATCCAGTGTTTACAGTCATCTGGAGCATCCAACTCAGTGTTGAATTTACCAGGACGAAGATAGCGGTCCATTGTGTTAGACCAGTAAATAGATGCATTAGACGCAGATAGCACAACAGACGGAATAATATGGAGTAGGAAGTGCAAGCTTTGCTGGTCTAACAACGCAGGTGCTTCAACTGAAAGGTAAAGGAGTTGATTCTGATGTAACGTGGGCAACGAGGCAAGTATATGCATGTAGCAGTTTTCTATTGTCCGTTTCCCGTATCTGACGGATTAACTAAGAATAGCGGATATTTCTATCTTCGATGCACAACGAGACCAACAGATTTCGCGGTATATTTTCAGGTTAGCACGCAATTTTGCCCTGAGATTTTCGCGAGTCTGGTTATGTTCGTTCTCAGTCGGAGTTTGTCGGCGATCATCGAGAAGTTCCACAGACTGAGTGGAGACCTGTTGCCCATGCTGACAGTCGAATTTGAAATACGATGGCATACCTGCTGCTAATAATGCCTGGAGGACATGTGACTAGTGGACTTCAGTTGTGTTCAGTGAGTTTACTCATGTTAGATGGCAGGGTACATTGACGTTTCTTCGGAACATCTGGCTTCATCAGTTGGCGAGTGTCTGTGCGCTCACAGCTTCGTCCTGGGTGTCCGCCGTAGAGAACTTCACAAAAGGGGACGTATTCCACCCGTCGGGACATATACCCATTTATTTATTTCTCAGCACATTCATTTGCATAACTTGGTCTACACTCGTGCTCCAAATCTAACAACATTTTTTGACTTAGCTCTTCCAAGTGTAAGTGATCGCGATGTGCTCGATTTACTTCTATGGCTGGTCCGCTGTTGGTGAGCGCCATGTCGCCCTGTCGGTGCTGTGCCAGAATCTGGTGCTCGTGCATCTTCACACGTGTAGCAACCTCTCACTGTTATCAATACGTGAGCTTACACCTGTTGATCTCCAGGATGCGAGACAACTTTCCAACCTGAGCGTTCAGACCACCAACTAGCATTTACATTATCCGTACTTCTGCCGCGGTGAATGCGTTCGTTTATTTGGTCATAGAATTCATCTTTTACCGGCTCAGCACTACATTTTGTGGGGTGTGAGCAGAGATGACAAATTGGCACCCGTTCTCATCACATGAGCTCGAAGAACCGGCCAGCTAGTTGGGTGGTGCACACTTGGCTACCGGCTAGGATCTAGTCGATCAGAGCAACTTCACTCGGAGTACTCAGAGCATTACTCACACCTGCTTGGTCGGTATTTGAAGCTCCATTATCTTCGGATAGACGCATTGGGAAAGTCGTGCGAGCGTTACATGAGCTCAACTTTTGCTGACAGGTTTCCGATAAGCCGTAGATATGGGACTATAATCTTTGAGTATGTGCTGTTTGTTGACCGATATGCTGCAAGGTTCGCACCTTGACAGCTGCCAGTCTTAGGGAGGATCAAGGACTCCAGATAGCAGCAGATTAACTGAGGTTGTCCACTTGTTTGGACATGGGGTGGGCGATTGGACAAGAGCGATCTTCTGCAACTTCGTGTGGGTTGAAACTTAGGGGTTAAAAACTATCAAGGCAAGTTGTGGATTGGCCGAAAATTGGGCGATGGGGGAAGGAATTGAATTTAGAACGAGACGTTAAGGATGAAAAACCGCAGGAAGGGAATATGAAGACGGAAAGGACTGAGTAGTATTACCTTCACCCCTATCCCCCTTGCTTTGTGCAGCGGATAGAGTACCGTTGATTATCGTCTGCGACGACCATGGTATTAATAAATTGCTTGAATAAGCTTTCATTGTATTACTTGGGCAGGCTACTGTCAAGTTTCCCAGGGTTAGACACAAGAACGAATAAGATTCTCACTCAAAGTCTTCGGTTAATAAACCTGACCACAAAGCAACGGAAGTTTAGCATTGGGCTACGGGAGTTCCGTTTTAAGAAATAAGGAGAACTTTTCACTCCAACCCCCAGCCTGTAGAATCAAAAAAACTGAGTTTGTATGACTTCTGACGAATATAGTGTGAGTGACTCTGTAGTTGCTAGGTGCACCACCTACCTCAATGGATTGTTGAGGCTCGCAAACGATCACAACACAATAAGGCCCAGTCTCACCACTGGTTTACTGATTCACCATATATTACTTGCTCTCCGTTTTTTCCGGGTCGTCCTTGTTTTTTGTTGCGCACCTATTAATCCTCGCTGCTCCGTATCCACTTGCCCCCAACTTAACCAAGGCTGCATTTCACCTTCCATTTACTTTACTTTCCTATTCACGCGGTTCATTTGTTAGCAGAGCAGTTTCCGAGAACGTCACGGCCCGGCATTTTGAAAATGTACTGCTCTTCCGTTGCCATGAGCCTTCCTCACTGGCGACTTCAAGTCTTTTCTCACCCACTGTGTGTCGGAGCCTGTCCAGAGTTTGCTTGAGATTTATCGCCTAGTCTTTTGTATTGTTTTGTCGGTGGTAAGGATTTACTTTGTAGTTTGGTCATCGCACTCAGCTTCTAGCGATACAGAATCGCATGCATCCGAAACAGCGCTAAACGGTCATTTTATCTCAATGGGATTCACCATTAACGAGTATCCACCGTATTTTGCTGGGTCCGAACGCATGACCCTATTCTTACTAGCCGGTGAATTGGGCCGCTGAGTCATGAGTGACGGCGGCAAACCGTCACAACTCATCCTCCACTGCCACAGGTTACGAACTTTGCAGAGGATAGGGATGACGCTTGAAACTTCGGCATACCGTAATAGAAATAAGTAGATATGTATACAATTTTATGGCGAGCATAATCTGAGTGCCTATAGCGGATCATCCCTAGTGTCGAACTCCACTGGCTACTTCTCACATGGGAATCTGGTAACCACCGTTTCGCAACTCACAGTTTATATTAGAACCGGTTATTACTTCACAGCTTGGTGCTCCTTGTCTTCGCACGCGAATCGGGTTGGCTTTTACAGATGTAACTTTCCAAATTACATTGTTCCGATTTTAACTTCTTTTGCATCCTGTAATTAGTCAGTTGTTTCCTTCATCTTGCATCCCCAAGCTTTCCTGGACTCAACATTGGTTGATTTATTTCAGGCCGAAGCGGCTGTGGATCGCCTAGCTCCTCTGATTGGAGACTCGGAGAGTGCGGAGGAGGTTCGTTTTTTGCTTTTGGAGCAGCGTTTTTTGGAACATTTGGAAGCAAACGAGGTGATGCCTGCAGTCACTCTGCTACGCAACCGGATCACGCCAATGCAGCGCAACACCGATCGCGTCCACACTTTGGCCAGGTACTTCCTTAAACCCTTCTTTACACTGTCACTGCGACTCATCTATTCTCTGTTATGTATGTAAAAGGCTGATCATATCCTCCACACACTCGAGACGTCATCCATAAAACATTACTGTTCTGTTGTGGTTTGCTAGCCATACTTTTATCTACTTGTGCGAACTTGTTGGTAGTTCGGGGGGATGAACGCGACAAAGAAGCTTCCCACTATTTCTTTACGAGGAAGCCTGTCGTACGGAATTCATTAACGTAAATGCCTTCATTCTGGTTGTTTCCTCAACGAGTTCAGATGTTAAATTTGAAACCTTTCACTTTCCTTACCTTATTTTATTACTGGGATCCGTCCCATTACTTTCTCTTTGCATAGTAGCGATACACCAACAGGTGGTTACGACGTACCGCTCCTCGTATTGTGAGCAATGAAACGGCCTTAACATGGTGTAACCGCCCGCATATCTCCGTGATCTATTTCGGCCAGTAGTCTGGTTATTTTTCTCTTGCCCAGGATTCCAGCTTAGTGAGCTGGTGTTTGGGAATGAAGGTCAATCTTCCTATCACTTTCGTCGTCAGGTTGATAACCCCGTTTCCAGAATGGAAAGTTGCCATCGACGTTCTTGGGCAGTAATAGTTAATCGCGATAATCTCCTCCCATACTTGTTAAGATAGGTGCGTCAGTGCTTGCAGGCAACCGCATCACTGCTTTATTGACGAGTATACGAGTTAATTCTGACGGGTAGGACGGAGACGGTTGACGAATGTGGAAGCAATTCGAATGACGGCTTATGTTATGCTTCCAAACTTACTGCTCACGGCTCACTCACAAATAATCAATCACGGTTCGGTCTGCACCGTCTGAGCACGAAGCGACTCAGGAGCAGGAGTACGGCTGCAGTACGCTTTAAAGCGCTCCACCCAACCTGTTAGATGGTGTTACTAACCATGAATCGTGTTATTTGTTTTATCCATGGTTGTTTCACCGAGCGGTACTTCCCTGCGACCACTGATGCAGATCAGCTGGAGGAGTCTCCAATAATTGCCTCTCCTTCGTGCCTCCGGCATTTCCGGATGTGTGAGTCCACAAGGATTACCGATCAGCTTGCGTACTTCGTTTTATTTCGTACCTGACAGTCTACACGGATGCATTGTGTCCATTACTACCACAGATTCTTCCATATTTCAGCTGGTTCACCACCATGCGAGTATTTAATCTCTAGTGTGCTGACAGACATCGTTGCTAGTAGCGGTGGTAACCCTATTCCACTAAAGCTCTATATCCAAAGAGTTTACCTGAATGCACGAACCTTCCAGGCAGACTTACCTAATCGTTTGCTTAGGGAGTTTCTCGGGCTCTAGTCGTAGAATTTGTTTGTTGTACTTTCCACTAAATTTCCAGTAAAGCGGGAGCATTGCAAAACATGTATGGAATCCAGGTAACGTTTCAAACTTAGCAGTACAGGACGTAACCATACCACCTCTAGCCTAGGGCGGTCCAGTCATTATGAATCCATCGCAGGTCAGACACCGGAGGACGCCACATAGCCCTTCAGTGCCCATTGTGGCTATATGTGATGCTGCCTGGAAGCAGCCCATGTTCAATGGACGACCACCATTGTTTCTACACTCATTGTTTGGCCCAAAATTCCCCTGAGTTTGTGAGTGGATTACGTGACCTGCTTATGCATTACTATCCACAGGAACTGGTTATATTTTCGCTAGTAACACTGCTTAGTGACGTACTATGTCGGTGGTTAGATGCATCTTTGGAAACATCATCACTGTAGTTGACTGTAGCGTAAACAACGATCGCGAATAGACGTTTTCCAGCACTGTCCATTTTTATAAGCTTAATTGCTTTGTCAAGCGAGCTGCACTCAGAAGGCTGTTCACGAGAATCTAACCACACAACAAGGATGCGTTTGGTGAGCACGATGTGGTGGTACTCGTTTCAGAACAATCTTCGGAGCCACGGATGTGTGTGTGCATCCAACAGCGGGAAAATAGGCTGACCAAAGCTAGTTCAACAACGCATAAGGATGGTTTCCTAGCTGCGCGTCACACCCCAGCTTACATGGTGTTCAGTGTGCCTACAGTTGAGTACCATCAGTTTGTCTGCCTGTGTTTCTGTATAGACGTTGAACCCCATGCGGATACAAACTTCTGCGGTTGCCTGAGCTGTCATGCCTTATTCTGTGAAAGACAAGCGGAGCGTTATTTATGAGTGAGACGTGAGTGAACCAGATAAAATAAAAAATAAATCGCTAGCTGTATGTCATAACGATGCTTCGCTGCCACGCGACCACCACTAGTCGCGCGTGGGCTGAGTCTACCGCGAGGACGCCCACCCCTACGCGGATTCGAACCGGTGACCTTATGGTTGTAAACCAGACGCGCAGACCAAGTCAACGAGTCAACGAAGGTAGACCAAAAGGACATGCAGTCCAGTACGCTGCCACGCCATCTGAAGCTAATTGCAATTTGATCAATTTGAGACCACGGATGTGTTGGCGAAGGGGGATGCCATGTGGCGGAACGCTTTTTCGTACGCCTGAAGTTAGTGTTCGAGAGAAGCAGGTGGTTGTCTTCGCACAATGTGAGAAGCCTCTCTCCGTTATCAGAGCGGTTCCCATCGAGCGCGTGATGATCACCAAGACGGCGTTTGTATGGTAACAGGCGGCCAACCCGTGCATTAAAACCCCCAGCAAGGACAACGGCATCCGATTTTTTAGCATTAGTCAAGAGCTGATGTAGATCCCGGTAGAATTCGTGTTTGACCGAGTCGCCACTGTAGTCATTTGGAGCGTACACGGAGATCACAAACAAGTTGCGTCTGTCTTCGCGGTGCTTGTTGCATCTACATGAACCCCGAAGCCGAACTGCACATAGTCGGCTGTTAATCGGGAACCAGTCCAGTAGTGCCGCCTCGGCCTTGCCACTTAGTGCTATACCTACACCAGCCAAACCCGCGGAGGCTGTTTCTGGATCTCCAGAAAGACGCAGGTGATATCTGGCTTCGTGGTCAGTGGGGGGATGTCAATGTAAGCACAGTGCTGGGATCTTGCAATCGGGTTTCTGAAAGGCAGCAGACATCAATGTCTAGGGACTCTAGGTTGCGCGCTAGACCGGCTTGCTGTCCAATCTGCATGAGTGTCCGAGCGTTGAAGCACACCAGACGGAACGAGGATCGGTGACGAAGGAGAGCCATAGGTTGAACTCCTTGGTCCGCAGCGCAACCGGAATCGCAGGTAGATTGTTGAGTACATGAATCGAGTAACGGAAGATGAGGATTGTTAGCAACCAACTAATTGGCGTGTGATGAAGTCGGGTGAATGTGAGAAGCAGAAACAGTAGCTGATGAGCACGTTGTAGTACAGTCCATGGTTTTGTGAGAGGTCGTGATACTACCCGGTTGCCCAAGCCGAAGTAGTGAGTTGACTTAGTGGGCTCCCCCCCTCGAGCCTTTGGCTAACCTTCCCGCACAGTTGCGAAACTTGCCACAGAAGACCCACAAACTTATAGCGGCTGGTTACGTTGGACCATCGCTGCCTTCCCAGCTTAACTCATGTCTACTTGAAACACTGCGCAAGCAATGAGCGTGCTCGACGCTTCATATTTTCTGGAGGAAGGGCAAGTGAACCGCGCATCAACGTTTTATCACCCACCAGGGTCCGATGACTGGGCCTTGTGTTGCGCATGTCAATACATCGACTTTCTCGACGTGCGTTGTTTGCACTCCGGGGGTTTTGGTGGGCGCAGAGGAGACCAGGCGATGACTTGGTCCAGGAGAATGAAGTCCCTCACTACGAAGTTGACGTCGGTTGGTGTGTCCCGACTCCCTGGCTGGGGTCCGGAGGACAATGAACACTTCTGGTTGGACAAACGTTTTGACCTAATTTAGACCCGACCTCAATGGCTTCCGTGTTGTGAGTTTCTTTGCCCTCCCTCCCATCCCGCTTATCTTCCACCTCCAACCACAATTGTCTTGAGACATAAACAGTATTTTACCTACTTTTTTATTCTATTATGTTTAGCATCTCGTTTTTTCTTTTATGTCATCTTTTTGTGTTGCAGCACAATAGTTGAAGTGTGCATCTCACCATCAACTAATGTGCAATGACGATGATGACTGAACTCTCCTGCTTATCGATCACCCTTTTTCACTAATCTGTTTACGCGTTTCCGATGCTTTTCACTGTTTTTCATCCGTTTTCACTATTTACCTTTTAAGATATTTTGTTTCTTCTTTTGCATATTATTTGCCATAAAGTTTATCTAAAGTGTGCACTCATCACCGATTCTGTGGTCTTTCGGTGTTTTCCCGCCTGTCTTCCCTTATTGTTCTTTTTGCGGACTCATTCCAACCTTTTCAACAAACAAGCCATAACTCTTCAGAACTAACTTTATAGTCCAGAAAATGCTTTTAGAAGCACCGATGGATTACTTCTAAACATGCTATTTAAACTCTTGCTAGCTACCCTGCAATCGGATTTTCAAGCCCTCGCGTGCTGACGATTTCCGTAACTCCGTCCACGTGTTGTATTTTGAATACTACATCGGATGCACACCGGATAACGAATTCAGGACTGTATAACCTCCATTTATTCACTAGGTATTAGATCCCGGCTGCCCTAGCACTTCTATGCTATTCTGTGTGTTCTATTCAAGTGGAATTAGCCAGGATACATGCAGCTTTCTTCCTACCACATGCTTATCCAGCTAAACTGTAGAAACCCTTTGCTCATTGCTAACACGTTTCTTAGAGGGTAACTTCTTTTTATGCGTTGGAGGACTTGCCGCATATTTCGCTTATTAGATGTAGGTCTATCGAGGCTGATATCTTTGAGGATGTGAGTTTCACACCCAAGACAGTGGGTAAACTGATGATAGCTAGGTGTGTGTGTATGAAGACAGTCCTCAACTCGGTCTGTTTCTGGCCTGTATGTTGAAGAGGTGCTGGCTTTTTATGCTCGTATCGACCAGTTGTGGTTCCATTAAAATGATTATCTCCCGCAGATTTATCAGTGTCTTTATATTCTTAGACTTCTACGTCTAAATTTTGTGAGTGGTTTCAAGATGTTATGGCGCTATCATTTTACTCTCACATGTTTGTAACATCTTCAGTAATCTGTTCCGTATTTTTTAGTTTTGTTAATGCCTCCTATTACCTGGCTTCTTCAGCTGGGCTACACCTTTAGTACACTACTGTGTATTATAGAAATTTGTTGACTTCATTTGAAAAGACCACAAGCTTGTCTTGTAATCCGAAGGTCGCGGGTTCTAGTCTGTATAGGGGACCTGGCGACTCTCGCAGTATCCTTGGCCCATGCACGACCGGTGTCAATTGCTTGGCATCGCAGCGTCGATAATACATACCGACCTACTGCTGACGCTTTTTTTAAGCGTTTTAGTGCATATATCGATTATTCTTTCATGTGTCGATGTACAAAAACTGTTAGTCCTCTCTGAGCATACGCAATTACCTTTTTATTTTCAGACTGTTCACTGCATCCTGATCTCATCCTACCGCACTTGTCGTGCATGCTTGTCGATCAGACCGAAGTCATCCTTGTGCTGTCTTCCCTACTCGAGTGATCTTTGTATTATTAGTCGGCGGTCTGTTTTTTGCCATTTTGTATTGGTTGTATGGGTGCTGGGACTGCATTTGTTCGAGGGCATATGACATACTTCAACTTCATCTGACACGTTTCCCGTTCATTCTTACTTTTGCACTCATAACAGTTGTACCCGTCACACTTCGACGTTTAGTAATCTCACAGTCTAGCAACTAGACATAGAGCCAATAAAGCCATGGAGATCAGTGGATAGGAGACAGTCATTGCGTCATAATCATCGTGGCATGGTAGTTGAAGGTGGGCAACACACTTTAGCTAATATGCCGCAGGAAGAATGGAACATTTTGACAAAACGTAGAACAACACATTTTTAGTTTGTTTGCCACACGCCATTTTTTCTTTTTTTTGTCATTTTCAATATTGGTAGTATTAAACATGTGAATCAATACAATACTGTCCACAATTCTTCCACTGATTCCGGTTGCGGGCCATGTCTTCAAGAGTGCTAAGCCATTGGCACTCCTCATCTTTGGGTCCCCATCCTGGAAGACGTACGGGTCCAACAGCGGCTAGACACGACGTCAGCGATTTCATGTGCTGCCGCCAAGTGGAAGGCTGACCACCACGCGGTCGCTTCCAGCCAGGTCCTTGATGACTTCGACGTTTAGTTATTGTTAAACTCTGTGATCCATCCCATGTTGCCTTTTATCTGCGCGAACCCCTTTTGCACACCAACTCATCCATTTTTCTTCGTTGTTTCGCAGCTGTTTGATGTGTCGTACCAACGCTGAACTTCGGGCTCAGGCAGGTGGTTGGCCTGGCAAGGATGCTGGCAGTCGTCTGCAGCTAATCGATCGAATTCAAACATTTGTGCCAGCGAAAACTATGCTGCCTCCTCGCCGACTGGAGGAATTGATCGAAGAATCGATTCGCGCCGAACTGAGCAGCTGCATCTTTCACAATCCACCAGTCGGATCCGGCACCGATTTGCACGATATTTCGCTTCTTCAACGACATTCTTGTGGCATGTATGTCTCTTAATCCTGTTCTCATTATCGTTACTCTTATGCGTTTTCCGAGGATCACGGTGGCCTGCTGTTAGCAGCCAGTTGGTCTTTTCTATTTTGGCGTTTCGGGTTATTCCCGTTCTATCACCGCTTTCATACTCTACATCTTGCACCGCTTAGTGACCCCGCTTATTTACATCAGATATAGGCCAGTGGCGGACTCCTAAATCGTAAATCATGGGTCACATCTTGCAGTTGCTTAAATGTCCACCGATTCGTTCGACTAACTGTCATAATTGCTGCCAACACCGTGCGTCATACAGACCAATCCTGTTTTGCTAAGGCTTCCGAAAACGGATATGGTTATTGTGGCAGGGGCTTTCAACTTGCATGTTGGTCGTTTGATGCCAAACGAACGCTCTCTCGGAGGTCCGCATGGATATGACAACACTGGCCGATATAATGGAGAGACTGCTCAGTTTGTGTGACAGCCACCGACATTTCCACTCTAGCACGAACTTCCGCTACCATTGGCGCTAATGAGGTACTTACTGGGCACCATCATCCTCCCAGTGATGGTCCCAGGTTGACCACATTGCCATCAGTCATGGATGACATCGTAGTATCCTAGATGACAAATCTTTTTGACCAACTTGCGTCGAATCTGATCATGCGCTGGTGCGTGCGATGATTTGCCTGCGTTTCGGTGAAATTGTTTAAACACTGGTAAATTTGAAAGATTTCGCTGTAGAAGTGGAGTACTAACGGAGATTTAGTGGTCATCTCACTTTTCTCCCTTCTCGAGATGTCGACCAGCATTAGTTACGCTTGCAGCAAATTATGTTTTCTGCGGTTCTGTCCAGCTGCGATCTTATTCGTTGCACAGCTGAAATTTCGATCTCAGTAACATCCTCGGAATTGCTTGACCGTCAACAAGTTGCACCCATCGGTGTGGAGCGTGATGAACTTCGGTCGATTTCTCAACAACCGAAAGCAGTTATTCGCCGTGACCCTAAATGCTGGTGGTCTACGAGGTGTATCAAAACGGTTCCACGACTGGTGTCACAAAAGATTCATTACAAACCCAACCTTCACATTAAGAGTTTTCCCCTTCAGAATAGCCCCCGTGGAGTCTAATGCATTTTCCAGTTCTTCTCTGCCACAAAGTACGCCGACCCATCGCAATGAGACTGAACCATAACGTGGTGCGATGGTTTGCGTACCCCTGTGACCCATTGAGCTACACTGGGTGGCACTTTCAATTGCCTTCGGAGCCACTCATACCAGACAGGTCGATGGTTAGAGGTCAGACTGACTCAGTCTCACAATCGCCCCGCTGCCTTGCGGGCAGGCTCGGGGTGGAGTCCCCTAAGATAACTTTCTAATTCGGCTCGACCAACCGGGTTATGTCATCCCAATTGAAAAAAGTGTAGCGTTTATCAGCTTTATTGCGCTCAGCTGCTTTTGCTCCTGCTAGTCATACATTTTCATACGTCACCTGTTTATTTCTTACCATTCACTGTTATCCGCTACCAGCTGATTCATGTTTCTATGATTCTATCCCCGATGGTTTCGTCGACACCCAGAAAGCTCGCCCAGTCGCACTCATTCGGCTTCGGTTCTCGTTCCGTGTGGGATGCTTCAGTGTACGTACACTCATGCAGATCGGGCAGCAAGCTGGTCTTGCGCGCCCCTTGGAATCCCTCCCCATGGAAACGCGCTTACAAGATCCCAATACTGTGATTGAGTTGAGATCTCCCACCGATCATGGAGCCATATTTCACCTACGTCTATCTGGTGACACAGAAGCAGCTGCGGCAGGCTTGACTGGCGTTGGTGTAGCGATAAGTAGTAAAGTTGAGGCCGCACTGCTGGACTAGCTCCTGATTAATAGCTGATTGTGTACAGTTCGACTTCGGGGACCATGCAAGATAAACAGATGTCGTGAGGAGAGACGCAACTTGTTTATGGTCTCAGCTTACGCTCTAGCTGACTACAGTTCCGATTCAGTCAGATGATTTCTACAGTAAACTTTATCAGCTCTTGAGCAGAGCCTGCAAATTCGACATCGTTGTCTTTGCTGGGGATCTCAACGCACGGGTCAGTCGTCTGTTACCATACGAAACTCACCCAGATAGTCACTGTGCGCTCGGTGAGAGTCGCTCAGATAATAGCGAGAAACTTCTCACAATGTGTGAAGATAACCATCTTTCTCTCGAGCACCTGCAGATCGCGTGTGCTCTGAATTGTCTGTGTGTTGAAGTTCGTCGCGTTCTGTGCGTCTGGCCCAGGCGGGGCAGATCTAAGCGGCTAGATCGTTCAGGCGGCAAGCAGAGCGACTGAGCGATTCGGACACAAAGCGTACGATAGCTACTTTGATGAACGGTCCACAGCTGTGGTTGCTGATTCATCGGATGAAACCTGTAGTTGGCTTTCGTTTGAGACCACAAATATTTCTGCGTGGTTCGTGATTCGGAAAATTCCTAGATTGTGTTTTTGCGGGAATGACGCAAAACCGCAATGTGGAGTTAAAAGACGATCCACACAAACTAGATCCGAAAGATGGTGTGCACTAGATAGTGCAGATGAATCTGGGTCGAATGAGTGTGAACATACGTTTGTGTGAGGAAATTCAACTGAGAACCTTGACAAAACAGCGTGTTCACAGATGATCGATTGAAACGTAGGTTCGTTCAAGGTCTTTCGGATCGGGTTACAATGTGGTATGAGCGTCTATGCAGGTGTAAAAGCACCGTTCAGCATATGTCAGTGGATCGCTTAGGCACTCAAACGCACAACGTTAAGGTCCAGTTTCGTCGCGATGACACTCGCGCAGTCTGAATCGAAATGATGCCAGACAACAGCGTACTGGTGATTAGAATGCTCGGATATATTCGGTGCAGACACAAGGACCACGTCTGGACTGATAGTGCAACACTGAAGTGCGTTGCACAGAAAGCGCTGGAGCAATGCAGTCACATAAAGGCCGCACCATACTGAACGGTAAAACTCCATAGGCTGGTAACTCAAGCCATGTGCAATAACGGCGCTTGTGTTTTGGTAAGAGACCTCCACTTGAAGAGGTGAAGAGGAGGATTGTCTCGAGAATTTCGATTGGTGCAATGTGAACATGGTGTATTACGGGTAAAAATGCAATGAACGGAAATAATTTAGAAAAGTGAAAATGGAGATGAAATGAAACGCATTTCGGTGGACTCACCATGGTTTTCGCATTGAGGCATGCGATATATTCGCATGATGATAGGTATAAATCCAGTGTGTTTGAATTTTGGAATCTTCGTTCTGCAGTTGGGAGAGAAAATCGTCAACGGAAAGCTGTCGGAATCCCAGCCATTCACAGGGTAGAATCCATCGAAAAAAGCGCGGGGAATACAAGTGGACGGTGAGGGTCAATTGAACTAGGAATGAAAATGTCCGTACCATTGATCCAAACGTCTCCGTAAGTTGGTGATTGACAAACAACCCGCTTCACAAATAGTCTCACTGACACCAGGCTTTTTTGCCAGTTGATCGAATGAGTTGGGAGAGGTTAAGCGTATTGCCATACAGAGTAGCGGCTTCCATTTAAGAAGCAGGCGGAGACGATCAGGCTTCGCGATCACTGCGTAGACTTTGTTTGAGCCGCCGATTAACAGAACATCTCACTTTATCATGATTAGACTCCGCTGGAATATTTGTGCGGTGGTCTAACAGACCCAGGGAGCAGGTGGAAATCCAGACTTTCATAGGGTGCGAAGTTAGACCACAGCGTGATCGTACGGAAGATATCATCGTCTTCTGCATGACCCCCAGTGTTGATCAGTGTTGCACTTGATCGCAGCTCAAAGCGTCTACCATTGAAGGCTGATAGCTCAACTGAATCCAGGGAATAGTTAGTCTATTTCTATCTAACTTACAGTGCTTCGTTTTCGGAGACCTTACGAAACTGATGCAGATGTCCGCACGGACTAGAGCATGGTCGGAGTCAGGAAATGTGAACTTGCTTAATCTGAAGTCCCGTACAGTATTCCGCCATCTGAAACCGCTTACGATGTGAAGAAGTTGAGACCGCTTTTGCATTGGTGAAGGAACACGCTGAGTAGCGGAACGTCTGGTAGGCCTGAATTTTGTGCTCGAGGGAAACGGACCCCTATCTTCACACCGAGTGTGAAGTCTCCGTTATCTGGGCGGCTCTCATCGAGCGCATGATTACCACCGAGATGAAGTCCAAATGGTATTAGGCGACCGACCCGTGCGTTGAAATCCTCGGCGAGATCAACAGTATCGGATTTGCAGACTGATCAAGAGCTGGTGAAGTTTACGATAAAATTGCCGTTGACCGCCTCACAACTGTATTCAGTTTGAGCCTACGCGGAGATATCAAACAAGTTACACCACTCCTCACGACGTCCGCTGTTAATCGGAAATCAGCCTAGCAGTGCGGCCTCGGCCTCCCTACTTTGCGTTGCACCATTGCCAACCAAATCTGTTGCGACTGCTTCCGTCCCGCCAGGTAAACGCAGTTAGGGGGTGTTAACTTAATCACAGTACTGGAAGCTTGTAGTTGAGTTTCACAAAGACGGAAAACATAGTTGGCGAGGGATTCCATGTTACGTGCGAGACCAGCCTGTTGACTGATCTGCATGGGTGAAAGTACATTGAAGCATGCCACGCAGAACTAGTACCGGTGCCGAAGGAGGGTCACTGACCAAGCTCTGTTGACTTTGACCAAATCATCAGGTATCGGCTGATAACGGACAACGGTGATTAGTAACCGATGAACGATTCATGGTTTTGTCAATTGGCATGGTATTACCCCGTTGCCCAAGCCGAACTAGGGCGTTGTTTTAGAGTACACTACGAATGAATGTTTGGTAATAGCTCTTCTGTTGCCTCGTTGGAATGCCTGTTAACCTCGAGTTAGCTTCGCCTTCGTTGACTCTGTCATGTGCTTGGCATACTAACGGACCGACTGTCGGTGTGTGTATCGTACGTAGTTGGGTGAAATCCCGAGCTGGTCATCCGATAACCTGACATGGGTATGAAGAAACCCACCGAAACGCTGAGTTGGAGACTGTCGTCTTCTCGAATGGAATCAGTAACACCTGTGTTTGGATACTCTATCGGATTTGACGCAGGCACGAAAATAACTGTGCTGTTGCATTCGTGACCTTATCTCCATTTCATGTCTATTTCGTTCGATACTTTTAATTCGTGACCATTCCACTTGCAGTCAGTAATATTATTTACTTAACAACTTGTGTTGTGTTATATGGATCCACCGCGTCTCCGTGCACGGATCAAGACTGAGAAAGGAAACGGAACTGAGTCACTCCGACCTCCGTTCTAACCTGCTCTTCTTTGTGTTGGCTCGATCGCTGTTTTTCATTTGCAAGCAGCACCATCATTCGTTTTAATCGCACCCCACCAGCTGCGAGCCCATTCGGACTACACCGACATGTAGAGACAACTCTTGGTACTATCTATAGATGTTACGCATATCTTCCATCCGACCAGCGATTGTGCTCCTGTGTGTAAATCTATCGGAAGCTAACATAGCTAACACACATGTTTAGTTTGAATTTTCTGCCGTGTTTACGAGACGTTGTAAGCTAGTCAAATTTCCCCCAAGTTTATACTTCATAATCATGCTGATTCAAAAATCAGCAGCCTTTTGAATTTGGCACTCCGAATAGCTTTTACTCTAACATGATGGTTACTGCTTTTCGCCCATTCCATCGGACCGGTATTCCGGTGGGGGGGGGTGCTGGTGGTATTTTCAGGTCGCTTAGATTGCCGATTTACGTTTCCTGCCTTAAAACAGACACAGGGTATACCGCTTCTCTTGAGTTAAGGATCAGATCAGACCACGATTCGATTGTTGGAAATTTACCACTTCTCCACTATCAATTCATCACTAGTAATTACTTACTCTCGGATTTGCTCACAATCGCTTCACTGCTTTTTTCGTTCTCTTTCGAACAGGCGCGATTTTCCTGCATTTTGCATCCAAACGGTGCATCAGCGTGATGGGGAACTGTGGTTGTGCCAGTTTTCGCCTGACGGGTATTATCTGGCCGTCGGCGGCAAAGACGCCAATGTGGACGTATTACGAGTGGACGTGACTCGGCACACCGTATCGCGTTACCGTGTGTTGACCACCCCAAGTTACATCGGCTGTCTATGCTGGTCACCGGACTCAAAAAAGTATTGTAGCAGCTCTCGTTGCTTTTGTGCCTTGTGATTTGTTTTTGTCAATATTCTTGTTGGATGTCCCGCTATGGATTTGCTATATAACCTATTCGTAGCTTCATGGCTTTGTGAAGTATCTTCCATTTCATTCTGCTTCGTCGAGTTACCTCATTTATATCCATCCCCTTTTAAGCAAGCTGAATACGACACCATATCAGTCGCAACAGCTCTGTCTTCTGCAACGTTAATTCTAGTTCGCTTCATCAATCTTCCGCAACCAAATGCATTCCAACTTGGAAGCGATCGTAGATTGATGCTTGCGGTCTAGCTACTTTTCTTGCTGATTTTGTTAAACTATTTTCCTCGGCCTGTATTTTAGCAATATCGTTGCATGTATAACTAACTCATCCGGTGGTTTGCACTCGATTGTTCATCCTCTTAGTCCATGCCACGTTGTTTTAACATTCTTCTCTCAGATTGGCCGCGTGTTGTGGAGAGGAACAGAGTTCAGTGTGCGTTTTCGACATGACCAGCGGTCAACAGTTGTGTAGCGTAAAGGTGAACGACGAGGACACTTACACAACGGCCGCATTTTTCGCTGATAGTTGTAAACTCGCCTTCGGTGGCCTGAAGGGTGTGTTTTACGTTATGGTACGTGTTTCTTTTCATCTCTTCAGTTAACTCATCTCTGGAATCAGAAGGTTGCTAATTAAATACCAACGTTGACCTCATCAGAGGGTACATGTTGGCGATGAATTCCACTGGCGAGCACCGGTGGGTGACCCCATTCACAACCCCCTAACCCCATTCACTCTGGGACATCAATTTCGTCTCTGCATTCCTCATTCACTATCATTCTACACGTAAGCTAGAGAAAAGAACACCTCGACTATTGTTCCACAATCAGTGCATCCACCTTTCTTTTGGTCTAGCTGCGGATTGATCTACTAAGTATCCCTGTTGGCCAGACCTGCGATTTTTCTACCATGTTGACAGAAATGTTCCACTTATCCACACCCATCATTTTTGAATGGAATTGCGACGTCTCACTTAAATTCCACCCTAGCTTCAATCTTTTTATTTCACCTATATCAAATACTTCCAGTTCTCGTTTCGACTCGGTTTGCTGCACTTTATAGTTGATTTGCCTGCCTTTCAGCACCACCATCAATATGAACCCAGTTCGTTTAACCCCCTCGTCCACCTTTTTCCCAACTCGGGTAATTATGCACTCTCCTTTGGCTTCAGGGCCGGGCACTTTGTACCTTACAGTGGCCTGCTTGTCCCATCTGTGCTCCGATACTCTCGTGATACATACGATCAAATTCCTCAGATAAAAAGCATGTTCCAAAATTTCTACCTGCCCTCCATTCTAACAAGAAAATTGTCAGCCGAAACTTGATCTCCCAACTTTGTCCTGAAACTAGTCAGGTCAACTAGTCAAACCGTTTAGGCCTATACCCTATTGATTTGAACTCGTTCTGCACCATGAACGCACTCGAATCGTCAGATGGCCGTTCTCCACTCTTTCGGGAGCTCATGCCTGGGCGTCTACGTTCTCTTAGTTCCTTTACTCTATTTGCCCACTTTATCTGCCGCGGAATATGTCAATATTTGAAATGTGGTGGGCACATGTGCGCACAGTAGCTTCTTTCACTGTTTGTCCTAATCCCGATCGCTGTGTATTGGAAATCTTCACCCACTTAATGACACTCTCCGATAATCAATAGGTATGTGGTCGTAATTTGCTTCATTGTAAAGGCATATATGTCGTTTTGGCTGCAGTTTCCGCTGCTGACGTGGATTGGGTCTCTTTGTTAGACCACAATACTCCGCCTCTGTTTTGAGTGTGTCTGCCTGTTCCGATGGCTGTCTTCGATTCTGGCACTGCTGTGTGGGTGATGCAGATACCAATTACTTTAGTTCTGGTGAATTCGTCTTCCATTCTTCTTCCTTTTTGTATATCTCTCGAATATGGATGAATTCGCGTCTCTTTTGTTAACCTTTAGAGGGCGCAGCAGGTGTGCATATCGTGTTGACTTTCGGTATACGTGGCTGTTTTCGTTAGCCGGAATTTGCCGGGGAATGGTTACCTCGTCTGATTGATTACTCCATTTTTTAATTGATGTTAACATGCCTTGTCCTCATGAGTGCTGGCCCTTGACCTTAACGACCACAAGCCTGCCTTGTAATCCGGAGGTCGCAGGGTTCGAGTCTGTATAAAGGAGCGGGTGACCTTCGCAGTATCCTTACCCCACGTGCGACTGGTGGTGGTTGCGCGGTAGCGAAGCGTCGGTTATCCATACCGGCCTACTGCGGATGCCTATCATATCTGTGCGATCGGATTGAGTGCCTATATGATATGCCCCATTCTTCGCAATCGTGGTCGAGGGACAGATAATTCGCTCAACTATTCGGGTGCATTATTAGCGCCTACACCGCCCCTCGTTCAGTTTGTTCTTCCTCCACCCAGTGGCTCCTAGTCGCTTTCGGTGGCTTTAAGCTCAATATGACTCGAAATACTGGTTCCTCAGCTGGAATTTTTTAGTGTTTGTTTTACCTCCTGTCTTACTTATAGCCACCTCATTACGTTTAACTTCATATTCTACGTGCAGCTAGCCTGGCCTTATTATGGTGAATAAGCATATCGTTTTAATTTCCGGACTGACCTGTCACTATCGCTGTGACTGGCAGCAGGTTGCGCCTACACAGAGGGACCAATAATGGTTTGCACTCACTGTTTCATCCACACACCCCATAACCAACGTAACTTCGGGAGGTACGTGCATGGGGCCACAGCTAGGTTGAATCTGGCCCACCCTCCTTCAAGTTGCGCATCAGTTGTATGAAATTGGCGGCGGGGACACAGGTATCAGGCGTCCACTGAGTGATGGATGAACCGAGAATTGCCACGATGACTGCACATTTTGTCCTCGACAGCAACGGTCCATAGTTTCTTGAGCTCAGCAGTTGATATGACCACTTCGAACAAGTGGGCACCCCGCGTGCACGCACATTGAACGCAGCCACGCTTGCCAATTCATTCATGGATATACACTGGGAGCTCGTTAGTCATTCAGTTGCAGTCGAACTTAGGCGACAAGGTGTAGCTTATTCTTCGTCAGATAGGACAACTGCACAATGAGAGTGCTGCCTTGAACTTGGGTGATTCACATTGTCATCGGCTGAGAGTTCACAAGTCAACTTAGAGTTGTCAGCCGAGCTGAACCTCTTGCCTGAACTTCGATTCTGTTCATGTATAATTTACCTCGGCTTGTGAGCTGGTGTTCTTCACAACTGACACACGGTAGGCACGATATCACACACAGCAGAGAAATGTATTATCCACAGCGATGCGGAACAAGGGGGTTGGCAAAACTCAAGAAGTAGAGGGAATACACACACACACACACACACCCGCGAAGCGCAGGGAAATAGTTGCGCATGGAGAAAGCGATGCACCTAGGTTACTTTCAAGGTCACGTCAGGGGAAACCGAGAGAAGGACCGGAGTCAAACAACACTAACTGTCCGTGTAATGCTCTGCGTTCCGTTGCTTTAAAGCGTTTCGTTATTCTACGGTTTCCAGTCACTCTAAAACAGGAAAAAAGAGTGTAATGTGTTAGTAGTGGTTGCGCGCCAGCGTAGCGTCGCTACTGCCTACCGGCGTACTGCTGATGCTTTTTTGGATGCGTCCGAAGCGGCGACAATCTGCATGTTTGATTTGAAGTGCGTCAAGTGTAGGTCCGAACCAAGTGCTGCCTCGACTATATTAAAGGATTTTTGTAATTCATTTATTCATCGCATTTCTTTCCTTTTCAACTCGTCCAGCATACTTCTAGTCTGATGAAGCCTTGGCAAATAGCACTACAATTGCTGACAAAACCAAGAAATGAGCGAAACTTGGCAACAAATTTTGGTGTGGACTGACATGTCTTAGTCACAGTAAGTAAACATATAACAGGGTCATCTGTCTGACAGCTTTTGTGTTAGCAGGATCCGGACGCCGATCATCTTTGTCAATGGCGAATCCCAGAAGTGTGACACTTTCCATAAGGAAATTGCATTTTTCTACCCTTGTGAAACCAGCTTCTTCAAGACGCGGGAGCACTCTCCCGTATCTAGTGGACCTGTATCCATTATCAAGACATCATCTAGATATACTGCAACTCCAGGAAGGTCGTTCACCAGCGTATCCATGATTAGTTTAGAATTGGCGGGCGCGGTTTTCACTCCGTATGGCAGCCGATTGTACTGGAAAAGCCCAAGATGCTCGTTGACTTTCCCTTAATTTTCTGCAATTTTCGGCACAACAGCGACACAGCCAGGTTGCGTTCAAGGTCACGTCAGGGGAATCGAGGGGTGGAGGAGAGTCAAACAACGCAAACTGTCCTTGCTGAGCTCGGCCTTCCGTTGCTTTAAAGCGTCGCCTTGTTGTACAGTTACCAGTGTAAAATGGGAAAAATGGCAACTAGATGTTACAAATGTACAGTTACTTGGGGTAGTCCTGCACTGTACTTTTTGAAATATTTATAAAATACTAAATAATTAACAGTATTCGTAACCACACATTATCTGGATAGCAATACCTTAATTTTACCGAAAGGAATTAGCTGAAAGCGCAATTGTAACCATCAACATTTTATTGATATTCTGATTAAATAAGAAAATGAGGCAATTCCACACCTGCTCTAGTCAGGATTTTTCAAACACCACGACCAAACAATTGACAAGCACTTGTTTTTATGTCTCTCAGAAACGGAATTTCTCTAGTATGTTTCTACTGGACAACTTTGGGGGCAATTACTATCTGATATGCAACAATCGATATGATTGCAAGATTCTTAACCACTCTTCTGCTTTTCCATGGAATGTTTTCTGAGCTAAACGTACGGACGGGGATGGTTTGTTTTGTTTGAAACATTTGTAGTCTTATTGAACACATGCACTTCATTTAACGGATTTCTTTGTTATCGTATGATTTTTGCTGCCTTTGCGAAGACATCACGAAGTCGTTGATCCATGGTACCTTTTTGACCATGTGAACTGTATGGTTCCTTTTTGTCCAGATCACTTCGATGCCTACGATCTTCCTTGTTTTTATGCAAACCGTGTTTCAGTGACTTTTTCGACTTTTGGTGCTACATTCGCTCCACACATTCCTGACCAGTTAGGCTTTCTCCGTAATATCTTTTAACTGCCTTTCCCTGAGTTTTAGGTTTGTTTTTGGAAATAGCGACAGTCTATCGAGAAAAAGTTCTCTAATAGAGTTTCTTCGATCGCACTGCTTCTCAGCATGAGGTTCTTTTCTGGATGTGGAAAGTAGAGATGAAGCTGATTCTGTCATCATTGTAGAATCGATTGACAGAATTGAAACGGCAGACTGATTCAATTCATTATCGTCTTGCCGTATGCCCCTACATTTGTGCGGCTTGTGCCGTGCGCTTTTGATGTTGCTTGAACGCTACCCACATATTCCGCAGATTCATGCACAGAGGATGGAATTTTAGAAGAGTCAAAGGGCTGATATCACATTCGCTGAATCCGAATTCAATATGTCCTTTGCTCAGACAATCACTTCCCATAACTTCTTCAGAATAATAGGAAATAGCTTTTGGGATAAGACTGTACTTAAGTTTTGTCTGTTAAATTTAGAAGAATTTTCTCCCACTGTCTTCACTGCTCCATAGACACCCAAATCTGCAGGTTGGGAGCAAGTGGGTTGAATATGATGGGAGTTTCATAGTTAACTCCATTTCGAATTCCTGCTCTAATGATTTTACTATTCATATATGAAACATGCCCATCAACAATTAACAGAACTGATCTACCTTCTGGTAGAGATTGGATGAAATGTTTTATAAACCAGTCACTAAAACGAGCACTGTCCATCCAACTATTTTCAGCGAGATTGTAGCTAGCATATTCAAGTCCATTTTGCGTCCAGCATCTTTTAGATTTTTGACCCCATAAATGACATTTAGAGGAAGCATGGTCCCATCAGCCCGAGCACTTCCTTGTACTGTGATAGAATCTCTCCCTGAGCCACCAATGACACGAAAAATGTTTTTGATCAGGTTTTCACAAATTTCTTTCATTCGCTGAGGGTCTAGTGGAAAGCCATTCTCATCCACTTTGTAAGGGTTTGATTAAGTAACTGAAACCACTCTTCAGATGTGTGTTTATTTGCAGTCAACTGAACTTTTGATTTTTTTTACTGGTTGTAGTTCGGCATGTCACATCCGGATGTCTCTTTACAAAACTGCATAACCAATCTCAGCCAGGAACATTCTTAAAAAGAGCAGTCCTAACTTGACCAATAGAAGTAATAAAATCACCTACAATTTCCATCGATTCTGTACATGTGAAAACAAACTCCCACTGGGCAACAAGTTTTAAACAGCTAGAAAGTTCTGCTTCAGTGAGAAATATTTTTCCCTGCCATTTTGTTGTATTTTCCTTTTACGTGATCTCCAATTGTCACCTTGGCAGCTTTTTTGTACCCCATGATACCTTTTCTAACTTGAACAACGGCTTGTTCCATTGCAGCTGTGTCCTATGCTGTCTTTTTTACGTTTGTAGTTTCGAACCTTTCTGAAACTCGAAAAGAAATCTATGTTAGATCATTCACATCCAAATGGCTCAGAAATAAACATGGGTTAAATTCACACAGTGATACATGGAATTATTTCACCAGCTTTTAATTTGGGGTGCGTAATTTCCCTAAAATGCTAGGCATTTGTCACTCACAAAGATAAAATCAGCTCATGAGACAAATGATTTGAACGTGAACAATTCTTAACACTATAACCATATTAATCAATATTACTCGATTTCTGGCAATACAGTGAGTTTTAAGACGACTATAGACTTCTAAAAAGTGTAACATATCTACTTATATACAGATAACTCTGTATAGTTTATGTATTCTATATCTGTAGCTGAACACTTGTACATGGTGCTGATCGTATGTAAACGAGAAGCTGGCAAAATGGCATCACTAAAAAAGCATGATTCCTACATTGATCAAAACTACCATTTACGAAAAAGTTATATAACTAGAAAAGATGTGGAATTACTTCCTGTGCGGGATTACTCCAACTTACTGTACACACAAACATTGTGTCAAACTTTAGTGACTCACCGGTGTTTGGCAAATTCGAACGCATTTTCCGCATTTTTACGCTTAATTAGGTAAACGAATGGTTATATGTACAGAGGAACCACAGACCTTTTTTAATACTCTTCTTTAAGTTTTGTTTTGTTTTGAGGTACTTCAACTGTTTGTGACGCTAACAGTATATATTTGGATTGAACGCCAAATAATTGCTGTTCTGGGATTATTCATCATCGTCTTCCGGATCTGAGGATTTTCAGGAAATCATTATCATCACAACAAAAGGGGTTGTGAAAGGCTACTCTGCACTATATCTTCTATTTGACATTATGATCAACCGTAATTATGTCTTAGTCACTTCCTTTAATCATTTTGTTCAACATGTGAGTGATTGGAAAAGCTGTCTTTGGGCAATATCCATTCTCATTGCTACTGTTACTTCCACATAACTTGGCTCGAGTTCTACTAACCTACACTATCCTTCGACAGATTAGCTCATTTCCTTAACTAGTCAATCAACCACTTGTGCCTTTCCAAACTCACGTTTTCCCGTATCGATTACATAGCATCATCCTACCCGTCGAGTCCAAATCTGTGCATGAAACTCGCTCGATTTGGAGCACGGGCATGAACTCCGATCTGCGGCTGCGTATCAACGGACGTCCACAGCTATGCTGTGAGCGCAGAGACACCAGCGAACTGGCAATGCCAGGTGCTCTGAGTACGTATCAAAGTACGCTGACATCTGACCTGAATAAACGCTCACTGAACACTGTTGATGATCAATAGTCGCACACCTGCCAGACGTTATTAGCAGCAGACATGTCTTCATGTGGCAAATCAAATTGCCAACCTGGTCTCCACGCAGTGTCTGGAACTTTTACCTACTCACTGGCTTGTTCCGGCTGCATTCGAACATAGCGGGTAAAACTGCTGCTTGCCTGAAGAGTGACCTGGTGTTCTCATTGTGTTTCGGAGATGGAAACATTCGCTGCCATCAATAGCGATCGTAAATTATTCCGTCTGATATGGGAAACGAGCAGAAGACCTGGTGTTAGCGAGACCTACGCGATGAGTGGACAGTCAATCCATAGTTCGTTTAAAGCGTTGAGCCGAACACTGAAATGCAGTCTACTCAATCAGAGTTATCATATTCCTTGTTGGCCATTGATTACCCTTCTCCTTGGACCGCCCTTACGCGTAGAAGTCGAGCATGAGCTCAGATTATTGCGCTTGCATAAGGACGCAGCATAGATAAACTTTTCAGGCTTGTTTTTCAAATTCGGATAACCAGCTCTTGTAGATGGTTTGCACAACTTACTAGTCAACGTGTGCGAGAAGGAGACTATCCCAACAGACTGGAGTCGCTCCGTTATAGTCCCACTTTTCAAGGGAGGTTTGCTTTTGGAATGCGGTAATCGTAGATAGATTAGTCTGATCTCATTTGCTCGTGTTAGTCGTTCTCCACAGTGTGGCTGGCACCCGTGAAAGCCAGATTCGCACGCAGCGAGCAGTGTTTCGTCGAGGTCGGGGCTGCATCGACCACATCTATGTCAGATGTAACGCCACCATATTTGTTGACGACCCGCTGTGGTCGTGTTCTTCATAAAAGGGGTCTTCGATTTGGTGAATCGATATGCCCTTTGAGACGGTCTGCTCAGGGAAATGTGCTCGACATATATTTATATCTCATGAAAGCACTGTACGCACATATTTCGAGCATAGTGAGGATTTATGGTAAATTATCCCCGCTCTTCAATATCTCAAGCTGTGTGAGACAAGTTTGCCTGCTGTCCATTGACGAAGTCATGGAAGCGGCGTTCACTGGATACGACCTACGATGTGTGAATCTGCTTCCAGGCGAGCGACTTCTTGACCTGTCCCGTAGCCTAACGGTAACAAGCTGGTGTTGTAATCTGATGGTGCGGGTTTGAGCCTGCAGAGGGACAGGGCGACCATCGCAGTATCCTTAGCCCGCGTGCGACCGGTGCTGGTTGGGCGGCAGCAAAACATCGGTACTGTATACCGTCGTACTCCTGATGTCTTTGACTTCTTGACCTGGAGTATGCCGACGACCTTGGTCTAATCTGTGACAGCTCCTAAACGCCAACCAGCACTCACTGTCTATCCTTTTGGGCTATGCTTTTCATTCGAAATGCAAAATCCTTCTCCAAGATTGGAAAGAAAGTACCCGTGTGCTGACCCTAAGTGGCGTTCAACTAGAACGCGTACAAAATTCATGTATCTGGAGAGCTGTATTCACGGTTTTTGAATAGAAGATGTGGTCACGGAACTCTTGTTCGGTTGTGAAACTTGACCCATCTAGTCGACACACATAAAGAAGCTACTTACCTTCGATCATCGCTGCCTTCGCAGCTTAGCGCATGCCTGATGGAACACCGCATGAGCAATGAGCATGTTCGGCGTCTAAAGATTGGTGCAGTAAGATCGGAAACCGCTCAGCACCGTTATATAAAATACCAGGCTCCGATGGCTGGTTCCTTAGTTTTGCACTCCAATAAATCCATTTTCGCGTCGTGCATTATTTTCACGACTCGAGTGTGGATGGAATGGAGAGGATGCCAATCACTGGGTTTCTCAAGAGGAGCGAAAACCCTCACTTCCAATCTGACATCGGATGTTGTCTCCCGGATGCCCTGCTGCAGTCCGAAGGACGATGAATACGTTTGGTTTTATATGCTTGTTAACATTGTGAGAAGCCGATCTCAGTGGCGTTTGGGTTGTTTTTTGTTCTTTCCTTACCCTTTAGCTTCACCCTCCAAACTTGATCTCATTCCCACTGCAAAACACGATACTTATCTTTATATTGCTTTTTTCTTTTTTATAGTTTTTGTTGTTTTATATTTTATCTTTTTTGTTGCCGCTGAGAGGTGTTTTTCACCCCCAGCTAACGTGTATTGATGATGACCATCCGTGTTTGTTGTACGGACTTTATCTATGGTCATTGTGACTTAGAGATTTGAAGTGATGGATCATTGTGGGAGCGAATAGCGCTCAGGCCAATGGCTAACCGATCCCCTGTTGGCCAACATGTGGGCATGTATGGTTTTGTGCTTTATGTACTATGAACCGGGTGTAGAGCCGCATCACTCAATGCTGCTGCGATACGTTTGCTGGTATTTTTTATGCATGTGGATGTGTGATGTTGACGCAGTGTACCGACCGGCATTCCACGGTATTGCAGCTTCACGTTTACTGCACTAGTGTTCCACATGAGCGGGCTTCTTCAGTTCGAGTTTCCGTTTTGCCATGTTTGACAGACACGAGACAATGCAGCGAATCGAAGGAAACTCCAGTGTTCCTTGCATTTGGCATTTACTGTGTCTTACTGCATCATTTCGTCTCCATTTTAACCTTTGTTTAATGATAAAGTGTTTCGCTATGGGGTCCCGTGATCTAGACATTGGATTGTACTTGAGAAATGCTAATCAATTTCATTCTAATCGAGCCACGCCATCATGTTAGCTTCATTCGCTAGGCGATGCAGTTATTGATGATCAAACTTCGGAGTGACCTTGTTTCTCGGTATGGATTTCGTGCCATCAACGTGTTTACAATCTTATATTTGATCAATTCGCCTTTCTTCTATTGTATATTTCAATGGCGATGCACATGCTGTTGTTTTGTGCCTGCTTCCGGTTAACACTTCATTTTGACTGAATACTTTTAATCAACATACCAAAAGGCACCGAAACCAGTCAGCTTGCTTCATGTCATCGTAAACTTAACAACAAAAAAGTTCGGAGAAAAAGAAAGTTTTAGGTCATTCAGAGGTTAGATGAATGATACCTGGAGTCAAAAACCAGGAAACGAGTGTAGGGGCGCAGCTACCTTCGTGGCAACGCCATATTTGTTAGAACTGTTTTCCATGGTAGATCTCAAAGCTGCTCTCCTATATTGCCACATGTATCCGCCTGACTCGATTACTCAGTGCGTTTGTTCTCAGCTTTTGGCCATGTCACAGATTGGTCACGTTGTGCTTTTGCTTAGCCTTATGTAATACGGGCCTCTCTGGCATGAAAGTTACCACAAGGTCATGAATTTTGTTCTGGTTTTTGTAACACATGAGTCGATTTTGACAGTTTGCATCCACATTTCCAACAGGGCAAACACCTCAAGATTCACTCCGCTCTAACACGATACTTTTCCGTCCTTATTGACATCGTGTCGCACACATTCCACTTTTGGTCAGTAGATCTATTTTCCATTGCGACGCTGTCCGATTACCTGCCGAATAGTAATTCTTCTCTATCGTTGTCTCTAGCGGTTGTTGAGATGTTTTCGATATTTTTGTCCTATTGCATCTGGGCGATCGCTTACTCTCGACAGGGCTAATCTTAGTAGCTGTTGTCTTTGCTTTCTCTCTGTTGTTGGTTTTATATTTTTACTTTCTGCTTTGTCGACACTTACAGGATACAAATGACCGTGGACGTATTTTAGCTAGTGTTGAAGGCTACCGTGTACAAAGTATGGCTGCCGTATTTCCACTCGGTCTCAACACCCAGTATGCCGGATCTAAACCCAATCAACTGAATGGCTTCACCGCTCCCGGTGGGCCCGACTGCGGAACCTCTGCTGTTGGAAACTTAGGGACGTTGGCTGGTCCATTAACTAACCAAGTGGATCAATTGCTTGTTGCTGACAGCCTGCACCGGATAAGGTTGTTCCGTTTTGGACCCCTTGGTTCTGTTTCTACTGCCGCAGCTAATGACATTCCATCAAACACTGTCGAAGGCGGTGATACTCCTTCGTCCTCAACTGAAGCTACCACGACGACTGTGGTTCCAGTTGGGATTTCAACCACTGTAGTCCGACCTCTGTCTTCCTTCGTTGACGATGATGTGACTCTCACCTCCATTAATCCTGCTGAACCTACCACGTACTCATCTTCGGGTGGATCCCCCGGTGGCCCTACGGATGTCACCACTAGCACTCCACCTGTGAGCAGTTCCGCTTCGAGTGCTTCCACCACTACAACTAATATCGTTGACAACCCATCCGTTGCAGCCGCATTAGCAGTGGCCCGGTTGTCCAGGCAACAACGATTAACCCAGTCCATCAACACTTCGACCGGAAATTTATCTTGGGGTGTACAATCGTCCCATACCTTCACCCCTGCTACTCCTCAGGGCTCTGCCACAATCCAGACCTGCTCAGCTTCTTCAACTGTCCCATGTAAGCGTATAAATCTTGTAGCTGGTAACCTCTATCGTCATACCTTATGTGCAGCGGTAATTGCAATTGTGATTTCACTTAGCACCCACTTGCAGCTGTATGCTAGTGTAAAACGTTCTCACTCGACGTATTCCTTGGGGTTGCACTATATTCCTATCGTGTTTCTTCTCTCATCGGGGTTTTTTGTTAGCTCATTACTGATGCAATCCATTTTCCGAAGCGGAATGCGCGCGTGCATCATAGTTACTCTCCATTTCCGCTTATAGTTTTGTACCCACCCTCTTGTTTTGTTACGTGTTGGACTGGGCCAATTTACCCAGCCTCCCACTCGACCCGACAGCCTATCCTATACCGAGAGCGAATGCTGCTGTTCAGGACGCATACTCCCAGGTACACATTTTGGAACTAGGTGAGCGATGCACCGTATCAAGCGTTTCAATTGTCACCTCGAGTTGTGCTCACCAAGCGCCACTGGACTCATTCCTTCTGGTCGACTTTGTTTCCTCGCAATGTTCTTGCTTTTGACTGCTGTACTAATAAGTTGCGCTTTCATCTCAACACCGTACATTGCGACCGATGGCTAGACCGGATCGTTCATCTAGTCTGCTTGCGATAATTAGCCAACGCTTGGTACACGTAATCGTCGAAATCCGTATCACTACGCTTTATATGCTAATGCATACGTTGTTTTTCTCTCTGCATCTCATTTCTGTTTGTTCGTAGCTGCAACCTTGATTGACATGCCTATTTTACCCGCGAACGTGTCACGAATCACCACTTCACACATGCAACAACAACCACAACAACAGCAACAATCTCAGTCCAATATCCGCTCGGTTCTTCATCATTCTGGATCCACCATTGGCGGAACTCCGTACACTGTTCTGTCTCCTACCGGAAGCAGTGGATTGGCTCCTGGTGGTAGCAGTCTAACCATCCTGTTTGGAGCCCCGTTGGAACGCTCCTCTGCGGCATACACTGGCTCTAGCGGCGTAACAACTGAAGTTCGCGCACTCACTGCAGCTGCTGCTGCTGCCGCCCTCGCTGGTTCACACTCGCGATCGTTTGCCGGACTCGTGCACTCTTTGTCTACTATGGTGGCTGCGAATTCTGACACGAGCGCTGGTCGAGTTGTGGCCAGTGAGACAAGCGCCAGTTCTGCGACGGTGTGTACAACCTCCACGTCAACCACTACCACAAGCGGTCTAGGCTCCGCCACCAGCGTAGGAGTGGGGACTGGTGTCTCCTCGGCAGCTTCTACCACCGTTTGCTCTTCTACTGGCCAACCGGTGACTGGAAGTAGCTATGGATTGTTGGATCACCTGACATTGTTTAAAGAAACACATGCCGTACAATCAATCTCTATGTCCAGATCGGGTCAGCGAGCTCTCATCACAATTCACAAAATGGTGAGTTTTCGGACTTTCTGCTGTCATTACCTTAGAGGTACGCTTACTTTCTTACCTTTTTGAACCCTAATAAATACGAATCCACTACTTGTTTTCGTTTGACTTGTTCCATGAGTCAGGTTAGCAACACGTGTGTTGCGATGCGGGACCGATCAGACTGGCTTCCCACCGGGGTCATCATTAACACTGTGTCTGCATTCCTTTGATGTATCACCATCTTTAAGCTACTCGCTCTCTTAGGTCTAATTGACCTACATTCGAACGATCGATTTCATGTCTCAGCTGCTCTCAGTATACCATCAGTCGGTCAGCTGCTACGCACAGCGTCTATGGGGTTGTCACTGGACATTATGTGATACGGCACCACGACTTTTTGGTAAGAGACAAAAAAGCCGTAACTGTTTGTCTCACAATGGCCAACCATCGTGGTCCTTTGTGGCCTTCGCCCTTTGGTCCTTAACCTGGTAAAACGTCCATGCCATTTTACTGCACAAACTAAAAGTGTTCCCTACGGCTCAAAGGATGCAAAAAACACCTACTCACCCAGAAAAGGCACAAATCGCTGGCAAGAGTTCACAAGACCGGGGACTTCTCAACGATATTGCAAGTGAACGAATGGACCACTAGGATCAAACCTGCGCAAATGATGAGACTCAAAAGCGGAGAAGAAAATGGTCTACGAACGGGTAACAAGACAACAAAACTCCTCGCTATTCTTCGTCATGCAATCAGTAACAGCTCTTCTTTCACGGGACTCTTGGATGAACATGGTAAATCTTTGAGTGACCCACATGCCATTTGTGAGGCGTTTATCGCCTTCTTTGCTGCCTCCATGATTTCTGAATTTGACCCCATACCTGAATGCTCTCGGTCCGTAACAACTGAAAGTCTAAGCAGTATCGAACTTTCTCAGCACTATTCAGCGGCTAATGAAAACCAACAAACCTTCTCTCAGGTTGGACTCTGACGGCATCCCTACAACTGCAATTAAAATGGGAGGGCCAGACTTACTTTTTTGAACATGTTCGCTTTATCGCTACAAACTAGTTATTTCCCTGATCGTTAAAAACATCATTCATCATTTCATGTCATACAAGTGGTCCCAAGCAAAAAATCAGCAATTACCGACCGATTCCTCATACTTCCATCATCGCCATTCTGTTTAAAGATTAGTCAAGGAGACCTTGATGGATTTCCTTAATTCCATTAACCTGTTTAACACATCTCAACATGGTTTCCTTGATGGAAGTTCCTGCACCACCTGCCAGCTATACTTCAGAATCCATAGACTCCGGTTATGTAGTAATAATTTTGACCACACAATCGGTTATGGAAGAAGATTAAATCCTTTTTACTTGGCTTTCCTCCTACCTTAGCAATCGGCCTCAAATAATCAATTTGGGTAATCATCACTCTTCTCATTATCCAATAACCACAGGCGTCATCCAAGGAACCGTACTCGGCCCTCTGCTTTTTTCCGTCTACATCAATACTATTGGCAAGTCCATCAAAAATGACCAACACTTTCTATTTTGCTGATGACATCAATATTGTTTATAAACTCTGGCCTGATGTGTTTCAGAGTACATTACTATTAATTCAAGATGTTAACTCTCTTGAAGAATGGTCTGAGACGTGGTTGATAAAATTCTCATCTGAAAAATCAAATATTGTAGTCATGCGGTTGCTCGATCTCCGATAGATCAATTAAACTTAAAAGTATGTCTATACAACAAGTTACCGTGGTTGTGGAATCCGATATTCTTCCAACTTCCGCTTTTCTGAACAAGCCCAATACCAAATAGATCGGGCCAAACAATCCTCGGCTAAAGTATGCCACCAAATCCATACAGTCTCTATCAGATTGGAATTATTCAAAACGCTCACTCGTCCTATTCTCAAATACTGCGACTTCACCTATGGCAGCATGCGGAAATTAGACAAGAAAGCTATAGAAAATTTACTGAGGTCATCCACCAAACATTTGTTCAGTAACACATCCTCTAAACTACCGCGAACGTTGCGGTTTCACTTCGAGCTTCTGCGTGCGTCGTCAAGCGAATCTTGATGTTCCTCCACCAGAAAATGTACTCTTACATAACTTAGAAAAAACACAATAACTCTCACATACTCAGTAACAAAAATTGTACGCCACAGATACCAAGCGCTAGAAAAGCCATGTGGTCCAACATTTTTCTCATCAGCTACGCCGTCCATTAGAACAACCTGCCCACCGCAATCGCGACATGTGAAAACCCCACACACACAAGAACTCGACAGATTCTTAGATCTAGAAGTGTTAGTGTCCATGTTCTCATCCGACGACTCACCTGATGATCTATTTCATCATGGCCCAAGAATATATACATAATGGGCTTATGAATCGGCGTCAACATGCACTCATGCAAGAGCATGAACATTTCTGTTTTCACTGATCTTTTCCTAGTTTGGGCACATTTTCTCCCACTTCTGATATATATATATATATATATATATATATATACCAGAAACCGGATCTATAATTTTCAAGGGGTTACCGGATCTATTGTCCTCATCCTCCTCTCACTACTAGCTTCACATATCTGGAGCTGCAGACGCATCAGCTGCAGTTCATGCTTGTGTGGACATCATTCGCAGCTCATCGATTGGTCCCTCTTAGTTGTGACTAGATTCACAGTAGATGAAAAGATTTCCCAGCTTCAACTTAGAGTGACTTCCGAACGCTTCCTGCAAACGAACCTTTGTGGTTAGCCAGGTCTAAGATAGTTCTGACGTCAAGATATGTCATGTTCGTTGACCACGCATATGTGTGATACAAGGTGGAGTTACTGATACATCCTCTACTGGTTTCTCGGCTACCAACAAACTGCCGAGATTCGACAAATGTGAGTAATGTCCAGGTAGCACCATGTGATACCCAGGTTACGTTCTGTGAATTTTGAAACAAATGGGCAAGTTTTTCGACATGCACTTTCTCTTTGAGCCAAATTGTCGAACAGGATAGCCGGACTGACAGTTATTGATTTCCAATCGTTATGTGTCTTCGGTCTACGTGAAAAGTCATGGCTTTTGGGGGGATATTGACCCAAGTTCTAGGAAACCTGTTCGATACTATCCCCATAAGTGGTTCATTTTTAAACACCCTGTAATGCACCGGATAACACGGTCATCTGTTGATAACTTTTGGTGGGTTTGCACATGGTCATTATGTGCCAGTTTACTGATAACGACAACGAGCGGCAACGCTTTTCGTTTATTAGAGGTGGGCACTGTATCTTCCCACCGTATGCTAGCATGGCTTATCACACTCCTACTCAGCTGATATGTCAGTTGAATTCTTAGAGCATAACTTCTTATGGGGACTATGTCAAGACCTATTTTGCCTGTCCTCTATCAATTCACTCGTATTGTGCCAGTGGTTGTGAAGGTAGTTGGAAATCACCGCTACTCATCTCGATGCATGACGGAGGTGGACAAAGTACCTCACCACGATATGAACCCGTTCAGCCGCGAGCGCTACACCAAATTCTTGCGCTTGTGACCGAGTGGCTTACTTTTCTACCGCTCTCCTATGTGTCATTGCTCTTCGGTTATTAAAATCATCGTTAAGCGCACCTTATCACTTTAGTCTTCTTCCTCGTGTATTTTGCACTTCGCACTAAATTCTCTTATACACCTTCATCGGGCTACGTGTGGACACGCACCGACTGCTTTGATTCACTCCGCAGATATGCGTGATTGCATCCGTCGCCACGAGATTTGACCTTAACGTTCAGTTCAGTTCAGTTGTACAGCTGTGATCCGATCACAGAAGTGCGGTGGATTCAATTGCCACGACTCGCATCGAGAGCATAATAATAAATAACAACGGCAAGAACGCGTGGGCAAATAGAATGTAAAGAAAATGGAAGCAAGAAGGAAGTGAATTAAACTAAGCAGAATGGAACCAAAATTAACAATCAAATGAAAAAAAATTGCATGCGGGAACTCTAACTGACTGCGTGACTACACCATGTCTGACACGGTCTCCAACCATTGGTGTGGACCATCCCGAAGCCCCCATCCACAAAGACAGCACGCACCAGCCTGACCAAGTCTCATTCAGTTTCTTCATGCCACTATGCCACGCCATAGACTGGCAACCTTGCGGTTTCCTCCAAATTGGTGCAACCACGGCGTGTAATGTACACCGAGGAAGCCAGTCAATAAGCATACAGAGGACACGACCTGGCCTACGTAAGCGATTAAGATTCAGTAAACATTCGAGTGAGGCACTTACTAGTGGACCTCAGCATTGCTCACCCGGTGTTGCCACCACACTCCGCAAGCACCGGTGGTCAAAAACAGCCAATCGTTTAAAGTCTTGTCCGTGAACTGGTCAGTTCTCTGATCACAGCGCTCCACATTCTCCCTTTCACTGGCAGGTTGATATCCCGCCTTCTCCATAGATGCTTGAGTCACTGGAAAGCCACTTGGGCCTTGCTGATACGCGAAGCAACCCTTTCAGTGATGTGACTACCAGAGGTTATACAGCTACCAAGGTAATTGAACCGATCCACTGACAGCTGGGCGAGAAAGCTAATTGCCAACGCGCGCGTGTTTGGCACAAATCGTGCTTGGGAAAGACCCTGCGAGCGTGTTGCCAGGGCCCAGCCGAAAGCTGATGAAATCGCGCGTCAGACATCACGTGCGTTGCCATGCACCGGGTAGGCGGACGAAGACTGGAGTGCCCGAGCAAGACGGTGAACTGGACAGACGGAACGGACAAGCAAGTGTGGATCGTGGGCTTACAGCCAAATCCGCCTGGTGATGTTTGGAGGGTTGGTGAGACCGATATATAAATATGAGCGTTCTCTGTCCTACTACAACTCTGGTCTGCTGAGTCTTCTTCTGTCTTCCTTCCTGTCGGGTTTGCCAAGGCGTCAAACAGAGCAGGCGTAAGGGCACAGATTTAGCAGCAAGCGTGAATCAACCGGTCGATTGCGGGCACAGCGTCATAACATCCACCACTTCCTGTGTCTGTTCGGTGATAGCTAGAACCGTAGGTTTGTCGATCCAGTCTTGTAGCAGTACTTTACACTTTGAAGGTGCAGAGCACATGCCGAAGGGTGCAGCGCTACGCTTCCGTCTATTCAGTGATGCTTGCATAGCCACTGCGTGAGACGCAATAGGGGTTTTGTCGTGTGCATACTCCAGGTTTGTCAGTCAGTCACCTGGTAGAACCACTCCGGTAGAGTCTGGAAACACGGAATTACTTATGATCATTTCGATAACAAAGTAGGTGTAGGACAACCCCACTTATCATGGAAAGCTCAGGTGACAGTTTCCCGTAGTCATGTTAGAGAGACTTAAGAATGGGAGGAATTTAGCCGGCACCCCCTTCATTGGTAGGCAGTGCGACAAGTTGGCGCAGTCAACGGAGTCAAAAGCGGCTTTTAAGTCAATGAAAAACTCCACAGCCAGTCGTTTATATGTGTCTCTCTGCTCTAACACTTGGCGAAGAGTATATATTTGGTCGGTACAACCACTGCTAGGGCGAAAACAGCCTAGCTTTCAGTGCTTCGGTCTTCACATGGACCACTAAGTCGTAGGAGAATGATGCCCAGGAGAATTTTGAAGACAATGGAACCAAAGCTAATGCCGGTTATTTTCGCACTCTTTACGCTGATCCTTCGTGATGATGGGCACAACAGTTGACAGTCGTAATTCTGACGGAATCTCTTCAGTGTTCCAATCATGTTAACTAGAGAAGCGAGTCCAGTCAACAAAGATTCAGCACCATCTTTCAGGAAAGACGGAGGAAGATGGTTGAGTCCAGGAGCGTTGTTTCGTTTCAACTCGGAAAGCTCATGTACAACCTCTTCCAAAGTGGGAGGTGCGAAATCTACTTCCCACGTCGGCTCAGATGATTCGGCAAGCGGCATTGTCGCATGTGGCCTGCTGAACTGCTCTTCAAAATGTTCCGCCCTACGGGCTAGTCGACGAGGCTGAGAATGGATCTACTGTATATCTCTTTCAGCTATTGTCTCGCTAACTGATGGCTTTGTCGGACCGGTGTTCCGGATAAGCTGGAATAGCATTCGGCTGTTTCCAATAGCACTGGCTTTCTCCATCTCACGGCCCCTTGCCATGCACCAACCTTCCTTCGTCAATTCCAACACACCTTGTTCGACGTATTCTTGAGGGGTTACGGACACTGTGAAGCTCAGTTCTCATCTGAACCTGTTTCCGTGCTTAAATCAAGCTGATCGATGCCTCGGAGATCCATTCACAGTTGTGACATTTCAAAATAGGTGCACAGCAAGCGTCAAAGGCATTCTTCATGGCACGTTAGCAACGATACTAGTCCGCGTTCAGCTCACCAACCTCATTCATCACTGATATTTAATGAGGCCAATTCGTCGTAATATTGTTGAACTGCATATCGCGAATACTAGTTACAGGTAAGAAGATGAGAAGATAGGCGCTTCTTTGAAGTAGGACGTGGTGGCGCCAAGCGTGTGTGCACTAGAGCATGGTCGGCAAGTGCCCCAAACTGAACGACTGTGCGCCATTTTTAGCTGGCAGCAATATGGTCACTTTGGGTCCAAGTCATTGAAGAATTCGGTGGGCACCAGATGACGTGATGTGAGCGTTTGTGCTGGAAAGGCGTGCTGCTAAGGTTGTGGTCGGCGCACAATTGCAGGAGTCGATCATGATTGTCTGTTTGGCGTGCATCGAGTCCGAAGTCTGAAAGACGACCCACTTGGGCATTCATATCTCCATCAACAATCACTTTGTCACTATTCTTCGTCTTGCTAAGCAGTGATGAGAGTGTTTAATAGAAATCGTCTTTGATACCCTCTGAACTGTATTCAGTAGGGGCATAAACTGAGGCCTTGATAATGCACCTTGGTTTCAGACGCTGCTTATTAACTCCTTTAGAGTTTCAAAGTCGAAACGCACACATTTGCAACAGTCTACGAATAGACATAGAGTCATCAGAAACTATGCGACTCAAAAGAAGGTACAGAAATGGTAACAGAAAACACAACACATCAAAGTCCATGGTTTCGTCAGAGGGCAAGATACTACCTGGTTGCCCAAGCCGAAGTAGGGTGTTGACTTAGGGGACACCACCCCGGGCCTTTGTCTTAAAAGCCTGGCCCACAAGTCAGTGGGAGCAAATCCAGCTCGGGAGTGTGATTGCAGAGACCCATTGGGATCGGCTTGAGGTCTGTCACATACAGCGTTGAAGGTTTAAAACAATGCACGTGTTTTACGACAGTATTATGCTATGCACGTACGACTACGGCCAGTCGCTGGTGGGCGTTGGCGAGTTTGTAGCAATTTGACCAGAGTCTATTTAGCTTGAGGCGGGCGATATCAAGTTATTGGGCACCCCAAGTTGCCCTCCCACCGTCAGAAACAATGCGTGACGCTCGTGCTCTACGTTAATCGAGCTGTGAGCTTATAACTCGGAGACCTGTTGTCTCTCATGACTAGCATTTATAGGGATGGGGTCAACAACCTCTGCATAATCTCCCAAGTGGATTGAATTGCGAGACTATTTTAATCTGACCCTTAACCATTGACTTGCGTAATATGAGTGGTCCTTAAGGCCCTTGGAAAATGCCACCCAGCGGAGCTCAGTGAGTCACGGGGGTACGGTAACTATCCCATCAAGCTGTGGTCCAGTCTCGTCGAGATGGAGATCTTAACGTGGTGCGGCGGTTTGCGTACCTCTTCGACTGATTGCACTATACTGGGTAGTGCCACGCTCCCTTTGAGAGCTACTCTTACCAGGTTGATCAGTTAGTGGTCAGACGGACCCAGTCTTCTGGTTTTCCATGTTGGGGGTTGGAAATGCGATTGCGTCCATATCTCTGAAGCCAAATCTTTGTCACCTTCCCGCTACCTTGCGGACAAGCTTTTAGGCCAAAGACTTTAGTTGAGGACCCTAATCGTTCTGTCTGTATTTTGGCACCTTGATTGTATCTCACCCCGGGTAGAACCATAACCATCTCATCAAACTTCAACCACATCCTGCATCGGCCGTCGCGCAGCTTATCAAAGGTCGTTTTATCTGCTACCTACAGCAGGGCGAATAAGTGAAAACGTAATACAATTCAGTAGTTGAGTTGCACGCCGAACTGAGCAATTGGATAGCAGAAGTTTCGTTGCCAGTCCATGTGCATCGGTGCTAACAATTAGGTAACAGATACTGGCAGAAGACAAATCCGGAGATAGATGTTACCAGGCAGTACTTTGTTCTTTATATAAATTTCCGTTGTTTGTAACTGCTTTATTCTGACTGGTTAATCATGACTCGTACTCAGGTGCTTCCCATTGTTTGCAATTAATACTATTGCGACGTGGGATCTTGATCGTCTCAATTTCTTTGATGCAGTTGGTGTAAAATTAGCATTCTGAACTAACCTTGGCTGCTCTGTTTCTTTCCGTCAATGGGTTGTTTTCTTTTGAACTGTGGTTTTCATCTCACTTGGGATCTTTCCGTCACCGTCGTTAGTATACTGGATCGATGTCAATGCGCATGTTGATCAAATGTGTTGTGGAGAACCAAACTTCGAGAGACTCCCTTACTTTTCGCATCTTTCGTTGAGCATCGATCTTTGTTTTGTTCCGTTGAAAGCTGTGCCCTTCTGCGTCCCCATAAGTTGAGACCAATGACGTTGCGTTGTTTCTTCACATGCTCTTTTGTTCTCTTGTATCCTTGTTATTAATTTGCTTTCTGTTTGTCCTTCGTAATGTCTTTCGCAACCTCTGCAATTTATCTTGTATACAACTTTCGTCGCTTTCACGCTTTCTGTTTTCCCTTCTGTTTTTATCATACTCTAAGCGTAGTGCTTGGTCTGTGGGTTACCATACTGTGGTGCTCTCTGAATGGCCTTTCCGTCATTTCAGATATGTTGTTCACATACGGCAGAATAACGCGCTTCCTTGTTGCTGATGTGGACCCGGCGTTTGTGTACTTTTGGTTTAGACATCTTCCAGTGAAACTGCTTGGAAATCCATTGCGTTCATACCACTTGAATAAGTGTTTCTCTTCTCCTTTTGCTTCGGTAGTATTACAGTTGGATTCGATTTTTTGGGGTAATGTCCGCACGCAGCTTATTTTGTGTCATTTTGGATGGTTGCTGTTGAAACAAGATTTGGTCTATGTGTGTGCGTTTTCGGTAAACCTTTTTTTAATTTGCCTTCCGCCGTCTTGGTCATTATGTCCAAACAGGGAAGCCCGTTTTCTGTCTCTGACTCCATTGTAAACTGGATGTCGCGTATAGCATTGTTTGTTTCACTGTGGGACCAGGATTCGTGAGTAGGGAAGTGCAAGCAAGTTTCCGATCAGGACATGGCTTATGGACTATATATTCACTCTGCGGTACGTGCTAGAGCAGCGCCACATGCACCGCGGACCGACAATTGTTTTTTTTCAGACTTCAAGCGTGCTATCTATTCTTTTCGAGATACTTGCGCCGAATGTTGCCCCATGAAATATGTGATCCTTTTACTTGCCCTGTACTTGAACACCACAGACCGCGCCAGGGTCTTCGGTGACCTGTCGGGTATCTTTCCGATAACTTGCTTTCGTCGGTTGCCAAATTTCCTCATTTTGTTCAACTGTTATGGACTCCATCGTGCAGTGTTTCGTTTTGGGATCTACCGATGCTGTTGAGTTCCTGCCTGGTGAAAGGTTAGTTGATCTTGATTATGCGGACGATGTTGGGGCAGACCAGTCAACCCTGCATAATCTCTAGACTGGTCCCATCATTTGACATGCGCTTCACACCGACAAAACGCGAAGGATAATTGCCAACCACCAGCCACTTGATGACCCCTTGGCCCTGACGAGGAACTCAAGGCATTTGACCACTTTCCTTAGCAGCTGCATCAGCAAAGACGGGCGCATACACACCGAAGTCAGATCACGTATGACACAAGATAGAACAGTCTTCTTGAATCTATGGCGTCAAAAAGTCCTTTCCGTCAGTCTGATAGGCCGCGTTTACAAGGCCACAGTGAGAGTCGTCCAACACTATAGGAGTGAAACTTGGCCTCTTCGGTCTGACAATTTGAGACGACTTCAAGTCTTAAATTATCGCTGTTTGCGAAGTACTACTGGGCTCGAATGGCACCAAAGTGTCCGCAGCGATGATGTGCGTAGACGAGTGCTAGGCGGTGATAATTAGGCTAGTTTATTAAAGCAACCGATAGCGCTAAGTAAGTTGCGTTGACTTGGGTCATGTACTACTTATGACTAGTCACCACTTACCAATGAATGCTTTGTTTTACCTGCAAGATGTGGGGTGCGGCAAGGCTCGAGGTAGACAAAAGCTGCCTTGGTAACAGGAAATAAAGTCAGTGACGACCAATTTTTGTGCCGTCGATTCTTCTCGCCTTCCAGACTGGGGTCCACGCGATTTGCCTTGTGCTTGATTTGAGACGCTACAAGACATCGCTGCCAGTCGACACCAGTGACGCGTCTGCTGCCGTCTCCTAGCCGCTTTGCCTGTTTGAAGTGTTTTTGGTGCTGATTTATCTACGGAGTAATCACTGATTATGACAGGAGGCAATGAAAACCGCAAGGAAGCCGTCTTGCCGGTGCTACTTTATTTTTGCACGATAGCGAGCTGTTTGTGATGGTATGTTGCTGACAGGATGTAGCCGCTTTGGCTCTGTATGTTTGCTTAGAGCGTTAAGGTTTTCCGGTAAGTCCCCCTTCTCTCCTTATTATTCTTCCTTGTTTAGATCAACATAGTTGTACGGCAGCGAATCATCAATCCAAATGGCTGGTATAATGCTGTTGTTGATGACGATGATGCGTGATTGAATTAAGCACCTTTATTGCTCTCTCAGTATTAGTAGTATTTGTCGTCTAATCTTGTTAAATTCGCTTGTGAACTCGCATCTGTCTGTGTCCTGTGTTGCTGTTCAATCCAACACGTTTCTTTTAGGGACTGCATTTGTGGGATGTGGAATCGTGCGCCATCATTCAGCGGTTCGTTGGATACAAACAAGAAATGTTTCGACTTCATTCGACTTTTGGTGGTACAAATGAACAGTTTGTGGCCACTGGTAGCGAAAGTGAGTTTCTTACGCTACAGATCACGTGTCTTCATCTGTCTCCGTTATTTTAAGAAACGTTCCGTTGTATTTACAAATGATTTTTGTTTCTACTGCTTCCTCACTATGGTGTCAGTCACTTCATATCGTTGTTTTCTGTGTCAATGACATACCTTTGTTTCTAGTCTAGCACTGACAAGACTATAATTTGTATTATCATGCAAGCCGGCAGCGCAGCCGTGGGCAATCTGACTCAGTCTGTCGTTTGGCAGTGGCCACTTTGCTCACTATACTTACCTGTGAACTCACCAGCATTTACTGCGATGTTTGCTTCATGTGTAGTGAGAGAGAAATGAGTGCGAACACTCACCAAATCACTCGAACTGCGCATGACTCCGTTATTCTGGTCTGCGTTTCTGCCGTTGTGCGAGTATCGTTAGTTCTCTCATCTGCCGAACTCTGCCATATCTACTGCGTTTTTTTACCATCAGGTATACCTCTATCCGTGTTCGACTGTCGTCGCTATATTTGGCCTCTGGATTTACTGGTAGTCATATTCTATATCATTCACTATGGCATAACTGCACCACCTTGAGCGCGAACACACTACCCCGGTAATTGTGAGCTGGCGCTTTGTCACGCCGTTCGTAATGTTTTGATCCCATTTTGCGTCTGTGATAATCAGGTCGATATCCGCTTTTCATTGAATATGCACGTTTTCATGTCATAACTCTCACCTTAGAGGAGAAACATTTGACCACTACTTTAAGCTCTATTTATGCGCCATAGCATTCTCGGCGCACTCGGTTGCATAATGCAGAATCCTTATCGTGCGTGCATTTCATCCCTAGTTTGATGAGTTTTTAATTCAGTCATGCCATTCGTGTTAGTTGCGTAACGCTCCTCGCGCACTTGTTCACCACTCGCACCATTGATACTCATTTACCGAAGAGTATGCGATGGTCTGCCCGAGCGAACTGAGGAAACTGACCAAAGGATGGTGGTCTGTTTCTCCATTGTAGTTACGAGTTGTCAGTATAACTATATTTACGTTAAGAGAGCTTGTTTGGGGGCTGGCGCTACTGCATCGCATGTAACTACCGGCCCTTCGATTTGATCGGTGTTGTTATTCCTTCCCCCGCACAATACTTTCGCTTTTCTCGCTTTATTTTCTTCCAGCAATCTTTCTATCATTATAGCATGAGCCCTGGCAACCTGGTCCGCAACACTTCACTGTGCAAATCACAATAGGCACCATGATTGTTGGCTTTTTCTAACAGTCTACGTTGAATCGAGCCCCAGTCGATTGTCCATGTTTGGGATTCGCTTGTGAACCTTAACGGGTTTCATTCCCCTCGGGGCTGCATTTCACCCGGTTTACAGCTGTTTCATCCATTCTATTCATGCGGACTGTGAACATTTCTGCTCATTTCTGATGGACTCCTTAAGTCGAACGCTTTGGATTATACCTTCTAACTCATTCCGTCAAGTGTGTTTACTCATCCTTTCGGTGGGTTGGTAACAAGCCATCCACGATCAACAACTGATTGTTTTCTATTTTCACTTCAGCGGAAAATAACTCGCGTCTTCCTGTGATGGAAAAATATGGCCGACCTTGTTTGTTTTCCTCTCGGACGTTTATAGGAATCCTTACGACGACTAGTAATATAGTCCCCCACCTCTAACCACGTTTCGGCTCTATCAACCAGGACTTTCATCCTATTTATACCATTCTTCTATCGGTCTGCTTGCTGAAGTTGGGATCATTGTTTTCTCTTCGAAACAGCCTCCTGGAACTTCACTTTAATTTTTTGATGACAGCTTTTGGCCGTTTTTGCCATATCAACTTGCCAATCAACTTATGGAATAAATACCTTGATACTTGCATTCTTACCTTTCGCATTTGCAAATGTCTGATTTTGCATCTGTTCCCGCTTGGACCGTTCTATGCTTTCATTGTGCTGTGTAATTGAATCAAGCTGGTCACTGACTATATAACTTCGCGGTTTCTCATACCATAGTTTCGCTATTCCGTCTGCTATGTTTCTCATGATCTCTTAATACATTTTCCACGTTTTTCTGCCCACTCATTCTCCAGATGGTCGAATTCACATATGGCACGTGAACGGTGGAAATCATTCAATCCACTCTGCCTCTAACGGGAGTCGTGATGCGATCACTTGCGTGCATTGGAATCCAATGCTTCCAACCATGCTTGCATCCGTTAGCGATGGGGGCGAGGTTTGCATTTGGGGGCCACAGCGTAAGTGCATCAAGTCTGTTTGAGTGCCCATACCGTGTTTATGCTTGTCACACATGTCAAATGGACTAACTTCCACCACATTCGTCTTTCTCTGTTTCTTTTCGGTCCACCTATTAACCACCTGGAGTATTCCTCCGAGCCTGTTTATTTAGTTCTTTAAGTCGTGCATGGTAGCACTTGGCTAATCTCGATTTCACATGGTATCTAACAAAGAAATGGCTACACCACTAGCTTTATCAAACGCCGATAGTGCACTTCAATCCGACCGCGCTTTCTCACCACTTCATAACGCTTGGTCCTCTGACTTCATAGACGTGCGCAAATTTGAAGACCGGCGGTGGTTACATTTGACATCAGCGGGACAACAGTGACAAGCGGAATCCCGAAGTCGACTTTTGTTATCGAACGACTTCACTTTTGCTTTACTGGTTCAAATCACCAGTAATACATTAGGTAAAGTGTCATTCAGAGCCGCCAGCTCATTTACCTTGGGCTTTCTGCTTTGTACAACACCATTTTGGCGCAGCGACTGCCTCAGTTAGGTGAAACTTTACATCTGCTCATCACTCCCAGTTTCCTCTCCACATTGCTGCAAACTTAGAGAGGTTTATATGGGATGGTGAACGCTATCACTTTCGCGCTTTTCCCCCATTTTGTGACATAACCAGACTTTGCTGCAATTGTTCCACGTGTGCATTCTCAGCGAGTACGTTGCACATGTACGAATGCTCACTCCATGCTTCTGTGAATCTTTTTTGCTTTCCTTACATCTGGTTCGCTTTTTATCCACGTCGTCATCTGATAAAGGAATGCGAATACAAATAGGGCTGTGCTGCGTACCATTTGGTTTGTGTACCCTATCTTGAACTTGTTGTGCTGTCTATGTGTCGGCCGGTGCTGACTGGTGTGTTTTATGGCTGTGCTTTCTCCCACTCGAACAGCAGATACACGTCGCTCTTTCCAGTCAGCATACAACAGTGATTTATCTCTCCTTCTAACGCTTGTCTTTACAACTAGCAGTTGTCTGTTCCCGCGAATAATAATCTTCAGCTTGATTATTCTGTGCAATTTCGATATTCTCGACGACGGAGTGAATAACGCTTCTTATGTGGATCAGACCTCATCTCGCCCGTTATCAAGTAGGCCCCATCCCTCTTGTTGCTAATATCTACTCTGTTTGTCCCACAAACCACCAAATACTTCTCATCTAAGCCCAAATCAGACATACTGTTCCATATCTTACTTCATCCTCCCACTCTCGTTGCCTGCTGCACTGCGACATCGCTTTTAGTACGCATACTGAATCCTGGATGGAAGCAGCAAGAAGAGATGTCTCTGTGTAGCTGCGTCTAAAATCCCTCGGGTACCATGGCCTGTTGTGTTGGAGGGCGTTCGCGATATTTCATGTCGACATGTGTCTCGAGTACGTGCGGTGGTTGGTTGTTCCATATATCCACTACTCTCCATTCGAAACAGAGTTGGTCAGCGACCCGCTTCAAATCCGGTACGACAATCTTGTACCGGTGTCCTTGTTTGCTGCTTGGTGTGCGTATATGGAACAATAGTCTCAACATGGAGTAATCACTCAGATGTACCATCCGGTGCGTCGTGTTGAAGTCAACCCGCACTCGACGATAAGATAGGGTGCAAACTTCTAGTCTCTTGCACCGGTCTTCGTAGGGCACACCTCGTAAAATGTGGGTGAGCATGGTGGCCACATACTGTACCCGCTCAATCCTTTGTACCTCGCGCCGGTGATGTGACAGTATGCTGGTGTACCCTACTTTAACCTTGGTCCTATGATTGGGACGAAGAACCAAGTGGCATTCTCTTCGGACCAAGTGCTGAAGCTGCGATTGTGCGCGCAAAGCTTACGGAGGCCGTTTTGGTAAACTCTATTCGTGTTCTCCACCGACATTCGGTCGCAGTGTGAGAGTACACCGAGGTCCTTCCCGAAAGGCGCGGGATGCAACGGCTGACCGACTACAGTGTAGGTTAGACCCTAACTTAACCTCATGAATAGCGACCTGACTGGGTTTATCGGAAGGTTGACCTCTGCAGACCACATGGGGAGGCGGTCGAGATCCCGCTGAAACTGGTCATAGTCATCGGGGGCTCTGATTACTCCCCACACCTTGAAGTCATCTACAAACAATGCACAAGGCGAAAGGAGAAGCTGAGGCACATGGTTAATATGGATCAGGAACAAAATGGGCCCCCAGTGAAGGGCCATAGAGCACTCTAGTTTGAGGATAAAAGTTGGTCAGATAGTTGTCGACCTGAACCCTCCACTTTCGATTAACAAGGAGTTTCCTGATCCATGTATGCAGTGAGTCGCCAACACTGCACACCTTCGGTCTCTGGAGGCGGACTTAGTGCTTCAGATGTTAAAAGCCTTATTGAAGTTAGTGTAAATGACTTCCCTTGGCTCAGCGCTTGCAACCATTCGTGCTTTGTCAACAGCCGGTTGGTGATGCATGAACGACCTTTCACGAAACCATGCTGTGCGGGGATAAAGAGTATTTTCGACTCCAAAAACTGCAGAAGACCCATCTTTACGTTCTTCTCAAGTGTCTTAGCCAGAATAGCCGTCAGGTAGATCGGGCAGTAGCTGTCTACTTTGATTGTGTCACCACCTTCCGCTATGGGCCTTATGCCTGCGTATTTCCAGTCGCTCGATAATGAACCAGTGCATAGTGACTTGTTGAATAGCTCAGTTACGGTAGGCGAGATAATGGCCGATAATGACTGAAAGATCAGTGCGTGGATTCCATCCGCCCCAGTAGGCTGGGTCCTGTCAAGATTGGCCAGCACATTGCGTCGTACATCTTTAATCCTGCAATCCATACTGTCAAGTTCAGCGGGGGCGGTACTCGTCGAACTCTGTACGGGCACCTGGTCACTTGTAAATACGGAAGTCTAGTGCGCTTCGAATGCGGACGCACAATCTGTGCTCGAGCTTAGGCGCTGTCCATCTGAGCCATCCAACACTGGCACATTGCCTGCTAACCTCAGGCGGCGCTTCCCGTATGCCATAATCCTGATGTGCTCAGTTTTTGTTGGTGCTGCAACCTGCTCTTCGAAGTTTTGCGCTCTCGGGTTTTTGCATTGTTGCAAAAATTTCGCTGTCTCTTGTATACCTCGTACTTTTCGTCAGAGTCAGCCAACACGAATTTGTTACCTAGTCCGCGTCGCCGTCGAGCCAGTTTACCTTACTTGACTGGTCTAACTTTTCCATAATTGTGGGGTACAAATCGGTCGCACAGTGATTTCACTTCCTGTTTATTTGTAGTCCAGCAAGTTTCGACTTACGAATCCTTTGGTAACGACCAGTCTATCTGACTTGCAGTTTGCTCGAGGCAATTAAAGCCAGCCTTCAAATAGTTGAAGGCTGGCTCCAGCGGAGAATATGGCAGCGACAACTCCAAGCAGGCTCTGATCATCGCGTGGTCACTCGCTCCCAGAAGCTGCAAGATCTGGCGCACGTTGCTCACAGATGGTCAATAGTAGGTCTAAGCAAGATGGAGTCTCGCGCATCTGCTGGTTGATACACTGTGTGACTTCAGTTTTAACTATCATCTCCGCGAACTTCCTCTTGACTTCACAATGACCGGGGAGAAGTTCATCCTAAAGCCACTGCAGTCGAGGTAAGCTGAAATCAGCCATGAGCAGCAACAGGGGACTACTCATGTGGTTGCGGACATGCGGCAACCAATCCAAGCAACGGCTCAGGGGATTGTGATAGACCACGCCCACAAGCAACCCGCAGCATCCAAATAAATAAGTAAATTTTTAATTTCGACAAAGCGAGGCACGCCTTTTGTTGCACATAATAGCATACTGTGCAATTTCAAGAGCAGGTGCAGTCAGTTGTGTGGGCCCATATGGCCCAAAGTATGCATGAAGTTTATTCTCGAGAGTATCGAGGCACGGCCTCGCAGGCATAATCAGAATTGTGTAGGCAAACTGTTTCAAAGAGTACGAGATGTAAGGATAGGAATTACAGGGATCATTGGAGTGGAATATGTGTTGGTGAAAAATGATCCGATGAGGTTGTCTACGCAATGCAAGTCAGGTGAGTGAAGCATGAGGAAAAGTGTGTAAGGTTTTAAAAATAGTGGCATGTCACTGATCAAACATGTACGTGTAGTTGTGTGGGAGCGGGTATGTCCACAGAACTTGTGAAATGAGGTATCGGTCAACTTGCCAATGCGTGGTAGGGGCCAGTGACTTTATTGAGTGGCAAGTCACATCCGCCACGTCGCAGTGTTCTTAAACAGACATTTGTGACTTTTTTGGGCGAACGCTTGCCAGGCGAAAACTCACCATGTCCTGGAACACTGCCGATCGGTGGTATGACATTTGCATTAATGCATTTCGTATTGTCTCCTCATGTATGCATCTACCAGTTTTCGTCTTCTTACCGTGCTTTTCAAATTTCTGAAGGGAACTAACTGCTTTAAATTGGCATTAATGTTTCTTGACCGATTGTTCTCGCGATTATTCTCAGTCATGTATTGCCAATTTGTGTCCGTTGGCTGCCTGGTTGGCTTTTTCGGAGTCGACCGCGATTGTTTGGAGCTGGTGAATTCAGGCGACTCGGGTTACTTGTATTTTGTAAATTCGCTTTCCGAATTTCTTTAGTATATCAAAATTGCGAGGTATGTACGATTTAACTGACCTGCTTTGAATCCATGGCCAGATGTGGGCGTCACCGGTATGTCTTCGGAGGTGTTCCATGTAGGTAATGAAATTCTTTAGAACACCATAACTGCTCACATAGACCGCCAGCGCTTCAGCAGGTGCTCACAAGACTCCCACACAAGGATTTTGTGTTTAACAGCATGCCACAGTGGAAGCACGAGTAACCACTGATTTCTGCTTCTTGGGCGATTACTTCGGAGTTTAACCATGTCTCAACCGGCTCTAATACGTCTGGCCGCTGAGTGGTTACAGAGTAGCATAGCTTATCCCGTTTGTTCAGCAGACTGATGCACCCAAGCCGCGGCGGAAACCACTGGGTGCGCTTGAAACATCACATACCTGTTTCTGGACTTTTGGAGGAATCCGGGTAAGTACCCGAACATGCGAAAATTTGTTTCTCCATCGTTTGTGCGATTGACCATCGCAATGAGGCTTGACGTTACTGTGGTGCGCTGGTGTGTGTGCCTCAGCGATCCATTGAGCTATGCTGGGTAGTGCTTTTTTTGCACCTTCAGAGCCACTCATACCAGATTGGTCAATGGCTAGAGGCCAGACAACAGCTCCTGGTCCTCCAGGTTGGGGATTGGAATTAGGTGGCTCCTTATTCCTTAAAACAGACTCCTTGTAGCCCAACGCCAAACCCGCTGCCTTGCGATCAGGTTTTTGAACCAAAGGCTTTGGTTAAGAACCCTAATCGTTCTCCTGTCTAGGCTTGGGCATCCTGACAGTATCCTGTTTACGCAATACAATGAATCTATCTTCAAACAAATTTCTGATAATCTGGCCACCGCAGAGGATAATCAACGGTACCCTATCTGCTGCATCGAGCAGGGTGGATAGGGGTTTGGATGCTACTTCTCAATCCTTTCCGTCTTCTTATTCCCCTCTTACGCTTTTTCACCCTTATCGTCCCGTTCTCACTTCACTTTTATCCCCCCAGTTTTCAACCCCCGGTTCTTGGTCCTCCTCCAACATGCTTTGCTAGGCATTTATCTTCTAGTTTCAACTGACATGCTAACGCGGAACGTCACTCCTGTCCTGTCGACAAGCCCATGTCCAGGCATGCGGTCAAGCCCAATTCATCGGCTTCCATTTGGAGCCCTCGGTCTTCCTTCAGATTGACATGCCTCACTGTGCGCATGTTGCTACAAATCGGTCAACAGGCAGCATTTACCCGAATATTAGAGACCCACTCCATCGATATCTGCTGTTTATCGGAAACCCGCCTGCAAGACTCGAGCTCTGTGCTCAATCTGCGATTCCCTTCAGTTGACACCAGCAGCATTTTCTCATTGCGCTTATCCGGTGACGATGTAGCTTCAAGCACCAGCCAAGCTGGTGGTGGCATTGCCCTGAGTTCCCCTACTGAAGCTTCTCTGGTTGGTTGGATCCCAATCAGTAGCCGGATGTGTGCGGTCCGATTGGCTGGCTCGTTCAAAGCTTCGAACTCGCGCGGGACTATTAGGTGTCTATTCGTCATCGCTGCTTATGCACCCTCAAACTCTAGCGATGATTCGGTAAAAGACGACTTCTATCGTCAACTGAACGAGATCCTTCGCCACAGAAGAAGCACAGACACTGTAGTACTGGCTGGGGATCTGAACGCTCAGGTTAGAAAATTATCCACAGATGAACTGCATCTGGGCGGCCAACATGGTGTAGACTCCCGTAGTGATAACGGTGAGCGGTTACTTCATTTGTGTGAGGATTCTCGCACTAATTTCCGACACAGCACCCGGTGGAGAGTGACTTGGCGCCCACTAGCCTCGAACCAACTATGGAGTCAAATTGATCACATCGTGATCAGTTATCGCTGGAGAAGCTGCATCCAGAACTGTCGCTCGATTTGGAGCACATTTGTGGACACTGGCCCATGCACTTGTATGTGCTGACATGCGGATGCGTTTTGGCAGAGGCCCACGACGACGTTGTGAGCGCATTGACACCGGCAGACTGGTGAATCCAGCTGTTCTGTATGCCTATCAAATTACGCTGTCATCCGAGTTGGATAAACGCTCACTGGATGCAATTGTAGCTCACTAGTCTCATATGCAACAGGCCTTACTTGCAGCAGGCAAATCCTCATGTGGTATGTCTAATCGCCAACATGAACATTGGGTCTCTTCACAGTCTTTGGAACTTATAGATGCTCGCCGGCATATTCCAGCTGGAAGCGAACACAATGAAACTCGCAAAGAGCTCTGGGCAAAACTCCGTGCTAGCCTGAAGAGAGACCGCGAATCTTAGTCGTCTCTTCCTGCGTCAGAGATGTGAGTGGCCACTGCCCTTGGTAACCATCGTAAGTTATTCCGTCTGATACGGGAAACAGGCAACAGGAGACCTGGTGTTAGTGAAACAATTTCTGACGAGAGTGGACAGCCTATCCACAATTTGTCAAAATGTTTGGAGCGTTGGTCTGAGCACTTGGATAGGCAATTTAATCGGTCGGAATAGTTAGATTTCTTGCCGGCCACTGATCGCCCTGCTCTGTGGGCTGTCCCTTTGGATCCGCCTTCTCGCTCAGAAGTCGAATGTGAGATCCGACTGCTGAAGTTGAACAAAGCGGCAGGACCAGATGATCTCCATCCAGCCCTCTTCAACTTCGGGGGCCCTGTTTTTGTTGATGAGTTACACGGATTACTTGAAACTGTGGGAGCTGGAAACTGTTCCAATCGACTGGAGCCTCTCCTTTATTGTTCCCATCTTTAAAGGAGGCTCGCGTTCGGAATGCGGCAACTCTAGAGGAATCAGTCTGATCCCCATCGCCTGCAAATTGCTTGCCTCTGTCATCCGGTACAGACTGACTGACACGTGTAAGCCAGATTCGTGAAGAGCAAACCGGCTTTCGTCGGGGTCGTGGCTGAATCGACCACATCTACACCTTGCGTCAGTTGTTGGAACACTGTCACACGTATTGGCGGCCCACCGTTGTCGTGTTCCTCGACGTCAAAAGTACGTTTGGTTCGGTTGATCAATGTGCCCTTTGGAACTGTCTTCTCAAGAAAGGTGTGCTCGAGAAAAATGTAAATATTATCTGAGCATTATACGCGTAGTACGGGCCAGGTGAAGGCATACAGCATGCTGTCACCGCCGTTCAATATCTCCAGCAGCATGAGACAGGGATGCCTGCTGTCACCTTTCCTCTTTAACTTTGCTATTGAAGAAGTCATGGAGATCGCGTTTACAAGACAACACTTGGAAGGTGTGGAGATACTTCAAGGAGAATGACTTCTTGACTTGGAGTATGCAGACGACATTGACCTAATCTGTGACAGCTCCCAGACGTGCCATGCTGCAGTGGACAGATTAGCGCTGACTTTCAATCGCTTCGGGCTTTGCTTTGCACCCTCGAAGTGCAAAGCTTTCCTCCAAGATTAGCAGGGATCGCCTGCTGCGCTGACCCTTGGTGAGGATCAGCTAGAAGCCGTTCAGAAATTCAATTACCTGAGAAGTTGTATCACCGCCTTTGGGATTGAAGATGAGATTAGGAACCGTATATCAAAATCTCTAAGTGCTTTTGCTAGTCTTCGCCACCTATGTCGGCGGCTCGACGTCAATCTCACCTTGAAGGGTAGAGTGTACAATGCAGCGGTACGTTCGGCCTTACTGTACGGTCGCGAAATCTGGCCCCGTAGATCAGCGGACATAATGAGGCTAGTTATGTTCGACCATCGGTGCCTTCGCAGTTTGATTCACATCTGGTCTGAACACCGCGTGAGTAACGAGCGTGTTCGACGCCTTGTTTACGGCACAGGAAAAGGAACTGAACCGCTCAACACCGTTATTTCAAGCTCTAGGCTCCGATGGTTCGGCCACGTATTGCGCATGCCAGCCCACCTACTCCCGCGACGTGCGTTGTTTGCTTACCGCGCGTGTGGATGGAAGAAGAGTAGGGGTGGCCAAGCGATGACTAGGTCGAGAGCAATGAAGGCCCTCACTTTGGAGCTGGCCTCGGTTGCAGCTTTACGGCTCTCTGGTTGGGGTCCAGAAGACGATGAGCACCTTTCGCTAGATACACTTGCTGACATGGCTAGGAGCCGACCTCAGTGGCGTTCCTGCTGTGGGTTTCTTTGTTCCTCACCATCCCTTTTAGCCTCCCCTCCACCTGCGACTTCATTTCTTAGCGTAAAACACAATAATTTTTCCTTTTTGCCTAGTAGCCAGCTGGTAGCTTACCGGAAGGATGCCTATCCGTTGCTGGTAGCTCAGCTGGCATGCAACTGTTGTATTTCTTTTCTTTTTTCTTTTATGCATTGCGGCACAGTAGCCGAGGTGTTTTACACCTCTACCTAACGTGTATAATGAACGAATGATGCTTTAATTCAGTCATGGCAGATTTGCGTTTCTACCTGTCTACTGGTTTCAAGTCAGCATGCACGTGGACCTTTAAGCGCTTGGTTCTCTTTCCGAGACGGGTGATTTGTTTCACTTACAGCCTGCTCTCACCTACGTCAAAAACAGTTTATCAATCATACTTTGCAAAAATTCGACATCCTGTTCATAACGCACCTGAGAACTGGAATCAGGAAACCCAGGTGCGTTAAAGGCCCTCAGTCTGCGGCCGCCCCTTACGTTGTGGCTGCAGCGTCTCAAGTCGCTGAACATCATTCTCGGCTTCTTTGCGTTTTCCGTTGGTTATCACCACTTAGCTTAACAATCGAAGAAAATGCTTACCAGACTGTCAGCGCTTTGCTCCGGCGATAAAGTAATTGGCGTATTAAATGGTGCGAAACAAATGATGCTGAGGGTTTCAGAGCACTTCACTTCGTTGACCAGCTTGCTGTGCTTTTTGGCTATCTTTGGTGCAAGTTTAGACTGGCATTGTTTACAAATGGTTTTTAAAAAATCGTACTGAATCCCGAATAATACGAAATTGATCCAGGGATAGATCACTGCACAAGATGTGAAACTACGCTCCGCAAAAACAGCATGTAATCGCGTTTGCGCGATGAGCAACGATCTTAGATCAACTAGCACAAGGAGTCTACTTTGCCATTTCAAAAAGTGGTGATCGATACCACTGAATCAGGGTAATATATGGTCGCAAGAACTAGAATCAACTAGCACATGCATTTATGGCAAAGTAATTCAGAATCACTAGTAATGGCGTATCGCACGAAAATCCAGAGGTAGTAACGAATCTAGCAGTGTAAGGAACCACGTTAACTGATCTGACGACGAAGCTATCAAAATACGACCCCAACCGAACTATACATAGTCAGATGGTGATATTAGTCACGCGCTTCTTGCGGTTTTTAGTCTTCAGCCCTATTTTTCACACTGTCTGTGGCGCTTTCTCCTGTCCGTTCCAGTTTCGCTTTCTGCGCTCCACTTTGTATAACAGTGTGCTTGTTAACTTTTACCATTTGTTCTCTTAGGTTACGTCTTTGGCACTGGTCAGCCTATGGAAGAATCGTCTTAAGGCAATGAACCAACCCTGCGTCAACACACGCTCGCGTTGCAACAACTGTGAACACCGTTACTTGGGTCACTCGCACGTCTTTGGTCGCCCGTCCAGTTCAACTGAGGCGTGTCAGATACTGCTTGGCGTCTTTCATGCTTTCGGCGTGTCCTCTCACACGTTTTGTCCGTGTTAACAATGCGGCCCCGCGCATCCGCCTTGGTAGCATCGGCGTCCACTCCAATTCTTTCGCTTACTTACGTTTACTTATCGTTCTTGTTCTACCTAATCCTCCTACACCAATTTATGCTCATGGACTTGTGTAAATCCTGAGACTCACGACATAAGTTATAACGTACTTATGCAGACTAGTTATCGTTGCTCGTCTTTGCTTACATCGCTTTCAATAATAACTGCATATCTTTTCTCGTCTGCCTGATGTTTTGGGTCCTACTTTCAGTCTGACTGGCATACTCCGTCAATATTTATGCCTATCCCATTTCTACTACCGAAGTTATTAATATTATCCTTGTTCTACCTTGCTATGATTACTTACAATACAGCGCAACACATGTGTCCTTCTTTTACTCCGCTATCTCTCTGATGGTGTCGTTGTTTGCTTACCTGTCCATCACTCACTCACCATGTCAATCGCAAATTTCACATCTCGTTCAGCGTCCGTACGATGGGTAACCACCTGAGCCCTCAGTAGACACATCTGAACTACCTTGTACCGTATAATTCAGTTATTGTGAACGCGACTGTTGTGGTAACGTCAAGTAACCCCGCACAAATGCACCACAAACTCCAGTGCATCAGCTGCGCCACGCAGTTCAATTTTTGCCGACAACTTTGCAGAATGCAGCCGGACCGAGTTCTTTCCTAGACCACGGGCCCCATGTGGTGATTCATTTCACCCGCAAAATGAACCATTGTGCCAACTGTGCTTCGGCCTTTGTAGGTCGTAAAAGCGCTCCTCGTGTTCCGCTTCGTCTCGTTTTCTCCCTCTTGTGGGCTACTTGGGACTTGCGTGGTCACGTGATCGTGTGCGTCTAAGTCTCGCATCTAGTCTCTCGGTCATGTGCGCAACGTCATCTGCTTACGAGGACTCAGTGCGTTACCCGAATACGTGCATGCATAGGGACCGTGCTCGGGTCACGCGTAGCTTTCTTCTAAACTGACGCTACCAGGTCTGCGCAAATCCGTTACAGCGTCATACGTTTTAAACTTAAGCTTGTCACTCCGATTGGAGGCTACTTCGTCAGAACTTCTAATCCAATTTGAAGCAGTGGGGAATCCTGCATAATAGGAAGCGTACGCAACTGCACTGTATCGTTAGCATAAGTGCATCCTAGGAACGTGCGTTAAATAGGGAAGTTTTCGACATCGGCTTCCGTCTTCCACAACCCCAGACAAAGAAAGTATGATCTGGAAGACATTGAAAACCTGACTATACCACATATCAAACAACACACCCAAGCAGTCCCTCAAAATTCACAATCTTTAGCTGGTATGATTCTACATCCATTCCCATCACTGTCACACCCAACAGAGACGGTCTATTTTGTTCCACTCTTTTTGCTGTTCATCCACATGACAGTTCAACGCCAGGTAAGTCTCAATCTAGCCTCTGGATCACACCCCTTCTGCCTCCCCCCGGCTTACTAGCGCGAACAATGTCCTTACACTCGAGCATGCTACTCTTGGGCTTGTTTCCATCACCTCTTCATTCAGCTTCCTTGTCTGTCATTTTTAATTCCAAAGCCTGAGGACTTCACGGGAAATGTTTTCACTTAAACTAATTACTCTTACATTCCTTGACAAGTTGCATTTTTTAAGAAAACTTAGTCAAGCGCTTCACTTTTAATATTCATCACCGAAACATGGTGTTCTTCTTACACATTGGAATCTGTTTTAAATCTTTCCATTGGAAATCCGTGAGAATATTTGTAGCTCGGGATGTGGATGCGGGTGTTGCGGGCCCGTCAAATATCCCCGCAAAAAGGGCCACAAACTCCGGCGTAATGGCTGTGGAAAGCGGAGTTCAATTCCTCTCCCCGACGTAGCAGATTTCAGCCACTCCGAGACGCGGCACAACTGCGCACATGTTGACAAAGTTCTTTTACAAACTACCACTCCGTCACGGTAGTTATTTTCACTAACTTAATGACTCACGATATTGGCTGTGCTTCGCCCTTTGTTGGTCGTAAAAGAGCCTTCAGAGGACCACTTGTCTTGCTTTCTCTTCGCCGTTAGTTGGGAGTCGGTTCTGTTACGTGATTTTTGTGTGCGCCGATAGCCGGGCAGCGTTCGCGTCTAGGCCACTAGCGTGCGTCTACTGTCACCCCTCTCGATTGCGTAGCTTCGTCCGTTACGAGGGCTCAGCGTCTACCCGAATACGTGTGGCTAGGAATGTTCTCACGCTAGCGCGATTTTCCGCCTCACCAGTGCGTACCCCGGGCTAAGCTAACACCATCACGTCAATGCAAATCAATTCCATCCGCCAGCGTTCCAAGCCGTTATCCTAGGCGTGCTCAAACCGTGCCAGTGACAATCCTATCATGCTCACATTCTTATCAGACGCGTATCCCAGTCTTAACAGTATAGACAGAATTTATCAACCATGACGGACGAGTACCCCGATTTAAAACTTCCGCTGCAGCAACAACCTAAATTGATGTCCGTGCTAACCGACATTCGCTCCAGTTCTTCCCTTCATGTAGGTCCAAGTGCTGATTCTCAGTCAGTGGACCATGTGGTTAGTGGCATTAGCGAATTTCTATGTGACACCAAGGCCGAGGTAATGTTTGAATCTTGGTATAAGCGGTACGAGGACCTGTTCACCCTTGACTTGGCTTGCCAGGACGACTCGTGTAAGGTCCGGCTGCTTCTGCGCATATTTGGTACGCTCGAACGCCAACGCTACACCAACTTCATCTTGCCGAGGAACCCACGAGACGGTCCGAACGTTGTCCCAGATTTTTGGCAAGCAGTCCTCTCTGTTCAATGCTCGTTATCAATATCTGCTGCTGGCCAAGCGTGATGCCGACGACTTCATCACGTACGCGCGCGTGGTCAACCGTGAGTGCCAACGTTTTCAACTTGGCTCACTCACCGAGGACCAATTCAAAAGCCTGATTTTCGTCTCTAGCCTCTAGTCTCCACACGATGCCGATATCCGGACGCGCCTCCTGTCCAAGCTATCCCAGCATAGCACTGTCACACTCCAGAACCTGGCCGAGGAGTGTCAAACGCTGCTGAACCTGAAACACGACGCTTCCATGATTCAGAACGTCGCCAAACCTGGTATGGTCCAGGCAGTCACAGCACCTAGGGCGCTATCGTCCGCGGGCCCCACCCAATGTGACCGACCGAAGTCCCCACCCTACGCTTGCCAGTTGTTTGGTGCTTGGTATTTCCACCGGGACTGCAATTTCCGCCAGCATCGTTGTCAACGTTGTGGCAGGGTGGGGCACCGGGATGGTTACTGCCATCCCACATCTCCCAACGGGACCACAACTGGGTTGGCACCCACCCGCGATCCAAAGAAGAGACCCCGACCCAAACGCACACCAAAATCTGGTCCTGTTGGCAGCTCTCTGAGCCTGATGACCACGTTCTAAATCAATGCTGCGGATCGGAGAAAATTCCTCGACGTCTTGATCAACGGTCAGTCCGTCCGATTGCAGTTGGACACTGCGTCGGACATTACGATCATCTCCTAGGATCTCTGGCGATCCCTTGGCAAGCCACCGTTCGAACCGACCTCCTAATCTGCCACCAGCGCCTTTGGTGGTCGCGTGCTGCTAACTGGGCAGCTGCACTGCTCCTTCCGAGGCGCCACATTCAACGAGATCTGCTACATCATAAGGACGAAGTTCAACCTACTTGGTCTTTTCTGGCTCGAAACCCTTGGCTTGGCCGATCTACCTTCGGACCATCTGCAACGTGGTACATTCTCCGGCACTACCAAACGACCGAATCGATGACATCATCAGACGGTTCGCCCCAGTGTTCAAGGATGGTCTAGGCCGTTGTACACGCACCCGCGCCGTGTAACAGCTCAGCCAGTATTCCGTCCCAAAAGGCCTGTCCCGTTCGCAGCCCTACCCTTGGTCGATGGCGAACTCGAGCGGTTGGAAGATATGTGCGTCCTGGTGCCTGTGTCCTATTCCGCTTGGGCAGCGCTGATCGTCGTGGTCAAGAAGCCGAATGGATCCCTCCGCATCTGTGCCGATTTCTCAACTGCTCTCAATGCATTACTAGAGCCAAATTGCTAACCGCTACCGATTCCAGAGCTTACAATACTCAACGGTGGCACTTGTTTCGCTAAGGTCGACCTGACAGGCGCCTACCTGCAGATCGAGGTCGACCTTGAGTCACCAGCCTTCCGGACGACCCATACGCATCGTGGTCTTCTCCAGTACACCAGGCTTCCGTTTTGAGTCAAAACTGCTCCAGATGTTTTCCCACAGGCGGTAGACGCTATGATCTTTGGCCTTCCGGGTACGGCTGCGTAACTGGACGATCTACTCATTGTTGGTCACACCCCAGACGAGCTTCGAGAGCGCCTGGTTACCTCCCTTCAACGGGTCCAGGAGTACGGTTTCCGCCTGAAATCCGAGAAATGCCAATTCTTCCTTCCGTCGATCAAATATCTTGGTTTCGTGTTCGATGCCAATGGTCATCACCTTGGTAATGAGAAGGTAAGAGCCATCCAGCAGATACCAGCTCCAGCGGATGTGTCACAACTGCGTTCCTTCCTGGGTCTCATCAGCTACTACACCGCCTTCCTGCCATCGCTACACAGTGTTCGATCCCCTCTCAATCGGTTGTTGCAGTAAGACGTTCCTTAACGCTGCTCCCCGCATGCGAGGAAGCTTTTGTTCACTTGAAAGCCATGCTGAGTTCTGACCTGCTGCTGACCCAGTACGACCCAACCTTGCCGATTTTGGTCGCTGCTGACGCCTCTGCCTGCGAGATCGGAGTAGTTCTCTCCCATTGATTCCCAAATAGTTTCCGAGAAGGTTGTTGCCCACGTTTCTCGCACCCTGATACCTGCGGAGTAGAACTATGGTCAGATAGAGAAGGAAACCCTTGCCGTCGTCTTTTCCGTCCCCAAGTTCCACAAAATGCTGTAAGGCCGGCGGTTCACGCTATTGACCGATCACAAGCCCCTGCTTTCAATCTTCGGTGCAAAGAAGGGCATTCCCGCATATTCGGCTGGCCGAATTCAGCGTGGAAAGTTTAATCGCGGCTCCTAATTTCTACAAAAATTACACTCCACACAAAACCAACAATTATCTCGATTATTGATCACTTGCTGTTTCGAAAGTCAGGCGTCGATTGGTTCATGTGAGCTGACCGTGTAGTCAACTCTTGCGTGCTGTTGGCTAGAGTCCGCTTCAATCACGTCCCTTTGTTTTTGTTGATCTGCGGCGGCGTACTGATTTCACCTTCAATGCTTCATAGACAGTATCTAGATCTAAGTGTCTTTTGATTGAATTCTTCCCCGAGTACTAAGCCTCGATGAACTCGCGTGCTTTTCGACTTTTGCCCTGCTTATGATGCTGACATTCTTCAAATCAAACTGATGATTCTCGTCGTCCATATGTACCGACCTCAGAGAGTTCCGGTCATGTCGGCGGATGCATAGGCTATGCTCATGTAGCCTAGAACCGAGCAGGCTTCCTATCTGGTCCACATAGTGTTTGTTACAGTTTTTGCAGTGTATTTTGTAAATCACACCACTTGTTTCTTCTTCGCCAAGCTGGTCCTTACCATTGAACAGGTTGTCTCGAATAGTTTCTGTCGGCTTGTGATCAACTCTAACTCCGAAAAGTAGTAGCAGTCTCGCCGCAATCTCAAAGACGCCGTTGATATATGGTAGAGTGATTGTCCTTTTATCCGTTTCTGATGTTTGTTCATGCATCGGTCGTTTTATTGATGTTAAACAACGTAGAATGAAATTCCTGGGATACCCATTTTGTGTAAACATTTCGAACAGATTATCTTCCTCCGCTTTCCTCCTCTTCGGGGTGCTGCAATGTGTTTTAGCTCTTTTACATAGAGTTGTTACACAGCTGCGCTTGTAGATTGTTGGATGATTGCTGCGATAACTCAGCATTTGATCAGTATGCGTCGCTTTTCTCTAAACAGTTGTCCAGCAGCATATCATTTTACTAAAACATCCAAGAATGGTAGCTGACAATTGCTCTCCTCTTTAGTGAAACGGATATCAGCAAATGTGTTGTTTATTAGCTAATGTGTTTCTTCCAGTTTCGAGCGCTTTAGGATGACAAAAGTATCGTCCACGTAGCGTAGTAAGTTTAGATTTTGCGACCGGGAGTGCGGTTTCTTCCAATGCTTGCACCACCGCTTCGGCCACTATTCCAGATATCGGCGTACCCATTGGCGTGCCTGTTATTTCTTCATACGTTTGATCGTTGAAACTAAAGTGTCGTGAGGCATAAATCCAACAACTCCATCACGTGGATGGCATCTATTTTATTGTTCGTGTCTGAGGATCCGCATTGGTCTAGTAGTGTTATCATCATTTACTTCGCCGGATTGGTGTTGATTGAAGTTAACAAAACGGTTTGATCAAAGGAAACCATGATTTCGGCCTCTTCTATTACTGTTTCCCTGAGCTTAGCCAAGAATTGTTCTGCAGATTTTATGGAAAGCTCCGACCCGTCTATCATATATTACTACCTATTAAGTGTTTCGTAACCATCCGAGTACTTATAAAGTAAATGAATATTTCGTTTTTCTCCAGCGTACTTTACAGCTTCTCGACGTACCACAACCACGTCCCAACAACTCTTCGGCAAGCATACGTTATGAGATCTTTCACATAACTCCTCCGTTGCATCTATAACTTTTTTACTTACGGTCAGTGCAATCGCTAATAATCTCCTCTGCGATTGATTTCTCATCTGTGTTGCCACATTGTCCAAATATAATCGCGGTTAATTTCATTGTACCATATGTTTCTTGGTCACCAAAATAATCCTCGTCCCGGCATATATATTTCTTCTCGATTACCAGAGTTTTGGGCTAAGCTCATTTTGTCACTTTTGTGTAGACCATGGTTTCACCAAAGGTCGCGCTAGGCACGGTGTTTCGTCCTCCAAGTGGTCAACCTTTTGCCATGGAACGCTTATGTGTTAGTTGTGAAAACGTTGCTAGTTGACAGTTATAAAGGTTTATTCTCGAATGTCCCATGTCGGTGACAACGGTATTTGTTTTCAACTCGACTTGTCTACTTCTATCAAGTCGCCGGTTGCGTACTGCCCTTGGTGATACCGTCGTTTGATGCTGAACACTTCATCCCGATTACCGCCTTCGTTGCAATGTCAGGTGCAAACTTTGCCGCTGTTGGTATAAATACCTGGCTGAAAATATTTGCAAGCTTCATAGTGCCCTTCGTTTGTGTCTATCTTGCTTGCGCAGGAAGAGCTTCGCAGAAGACCATTATTTACTTACTTTCTCTGTGTACCGAGTAGTAGCGCTGTGTCTGTGCCAGTCTCGGTGCAGTGAGGATGAACCGTTGGTCGACTAATTTAATCAGAGCTGTTTTATCCTAACCATATCATTCACCTGTCCATGCGGGGTAAGGTCCACGAGAATCGAATAGTTGTTCGGAATAGGAGAGTTGTTTCAATGCGAAGGTGAAAAGGTTTGCCAGAGCAACTAGTTCAGCCGCCATAATTGATTTAGTATTCACGCTCAGCATCCTCGACTAAGAGATAGACATTGCAGCCAACCCCCTTTCAGTGCAATAAACTGCTACGCCTAACTTACCTTGTACAAATGCAAACCAAACTCGACCCAGGTATTCGATAGACTATTTGAAGTATTGAGTGGGAGGATATCCGGAAGAGCATCCAGCCTTCCAATTGGGGTGCTTTATTTTCTCTACGCTTATAGCCCCCTTGCAGTTCTACTCCTAGATCCATGGTATCATGACCTTACTTGTCCCACAAATTAAACGAGCATATTTTGGCATCAGAATTCCGATGCTACTTGCACTAACCTGAAAACTAGTTACGAAATTTGGAAAATACAACCACTTCTTATTCCTATTACGATTGCACGAATCCATCATCTTTAGGACCACAACTTGTCCACCTGATAGGTGCGGAGATGAAAGTCGGAAATGTACCTAACATCAACCAGCCCCTCGGGTAAGACACCCTAGGAATGATAGAAATCAAGTAAACGTGAATCTAAGTGCTTTCAGGCGTATGGTGTCTGTGGGCCAGCAGAACGTAGTTGATTATTCAAATTAAAGTTGGTCTGCTCGCACTATTCCAAGTGGCATCATCCATGTTGTGCTAATTTATTCCAGCAGTAAGCGGGTGAATGGAGATGGTTACCCACATATCTCCTCGTTTGGTACTGCGTGTTCAACCATCTTATTCGTCAGGTGCGTGCTGGTCCTAGTCCTCGACGGCTGACAGAAGACACAAATTCTCGCTCGCATTCCTTGCAGGCAGGGCGATGGGAAGCCGGTGTAGATACTCTGAGCATTTCGGTTGGCGGCCAAATCACACTCGCACGTTTGGGTGAGGGACAGACAAATATCAGGTGACGTAGCCTCCACTGGTTCTCTTTCCGAAGTGCTTCGGCACCCGGGTCAGATCCGTTCGTCACATGGCTTCTCGCACGAGTCCGAACTACGGTCGGCAATGCCAATTGGACTAAGATTAGCGACTTATCAACCGCACCTCGTTGGAAAGAAACGCTATTTTGCACTCACTTTTCGGCCAGAAATGACAGCAACGATAACTGGGATAGAGACGCCTGTAGCTGTTACACAGACACCGGTAGGAACAGCCTTGTGGTTGTGAAGCCATGTTGGTTTTTCAAAAAGGCGCACACTTATGTTGGAAGGTGTTAGGCCAACAGAAGCAGACAAACGCGTTCCACATGAGAAAACCTTAAACATAGCTGTTGATGTGGGAAGCTGGTATTTGGTACGGCGTAGATTCGCGATATATGCAACGTCGGAAGAACCTGGCCGCCGTAACCTGTAGTGTACCGGAAAACAAGCTCTTTCAGTATTTTGTAACATTGGAGTTTACGGTTGTTTTAACCTTCGAAGCATCCACTTGTTTTACTGACCGCACATCCGTGGACACACCATTTTGGTGAGTATCTCGCTGCACTTTTCTCGCTCTGTCTGATTCGCTTTCTATTCTTGTAGCCTGCACAATATACGTTGGGTTCAGTCGCCTCCGACTTCTATACTATCGTATTTGACACGTCTTACGTGCCATTGCTTACCGACTAGTATTCCACGCTCTGCCCAACAAACCCATCAAACCGACGGGCGCCGCAACATCACACGCTGGCCTGCCCTCACTTGGAATGCCACCGGAATTTCTTTTCCGTTCGTGCGTGCCAAACTTAAAACACTCAGCCTCGCCAGGACTGTTTGGATGCTCACTCGCGGGATTACTTGCATTGGTGCTACGTTTGGTGCTGTAGTAATCTGTACATGTGAATCAATGAAAAGTGTTTCGCCGTAATATTTAGAAATTTTGTACTATTTGTGTTGTTATTACAGCATTATTATTTATCGGTAGAAATAATAAGGAAAAGTTATATGAAGCGCAACATCGATAAAGCATTTCATGTAATCGGGCATGTAGAAGTACACGTTGCCTCTATTTCAGATAATAAATATAAGTACAAATATCTAGTATTTACTCAGACATGCTACAAACGCAATAAAGATAGCGACGGTGCCACAATTAGCGTAGGCAACTTGGCCAGTTAATCGAAGAGTATTCAGATAGTCCGAACGTAATACCTAAAGTGGAATGAAAGTTATTCATCTTAAAATGTCCCAGTTTAAGTACAATTTGGTTTATCCCAACTGCGATGAAGAAGCACGGTTAATAAAGCATCAGCCTCAGCTTGGGTTATCCGACACAACATAGCAGCAGATCAAAGGATAGAAGGAGCAGTTCGGACAATCAAGAATGGGTTGCAGAAGTAGGCACCTGAGTGGGCGCCAAGTTTTATACACGCAGCCGACCCACACTCCTTCACAGGCAAACACAAGCGAGCTGTAGTAGGGGAATCAGGCGAACAAAAAGCGGTAGCTGGATCGTAGTCAGCTCCATACTGCGTGCATGGAACCAACCTTCTACACCAGCACGGCCACAGGGACCGTGGACCCCGTCCCCTCCAGCAACGACTAACTGTCGCCTAGAGACAATATGAACAAGGTAGTGGAGAATAGACAGGTAGGCACCTTGTCAACATATACATCAAGCGCAGCCACACCGGGGATATCAAACAACAGCCAATCACTTGAGAGAAAGATAACAAAGAAAATAAAGCGAGTACTGCAGAAAGAAACGGTGACAAATCTTCAATTAATGAGTATATGAAATAAGTGGTTTACAAAAGAATCCGCGATAAGTTCACGAAGTCAGAAAGTATATTTTACAAAAATGTCACAAACACCAAAATGTTATCGAAAGTAACTAGATTTGGCTTAAGCGACCTCTACAAGTTCCTAGAGGAGAGTACAGGTAGACATTTATATGAGAAAGAAAGGCATTAGGACAAAATTGAAAACCTACCACCTGAAATAAATAGACTTAGCATGCAAACACGCAATTAGTAAATCGAATGCAGCGTGCCCACGAACGCTGCGCCGGTTCTACCTACGTGCTCTGCAGGACTCATCCGCGATTCGGTAGTGGATCCGAGTGACCTCGCTCATAGATCACTAGGTCTGCTTGGCCCGGGCACTCGCGACCGCATGTGCTACAGCACCTTGCGCTTTATGTAGATGGAGTGTGACCCATCGGTGCCTGAGCTTCCGCACTTCCTGCTTCTTCTCTGCATGTTGGAGGACTTTCTCCCGCACTTCGGCAAATGCCTTCATGATAAGATCGCGCCAAGCACGCCGACCAACCGTCCTCGATTACCATGACCTGCAATCAAGATTAGAACGTGACAGGCTCACTTTGCTCATGTCCTGGTAACGTGACTGCAGTTTCCCCACATGCCGCTTCTCGATATTCAGTTCGCCGTATAAGTTTTTCTGCATCCGCGTCGAATCCATACGGCTCACACGACCGAGCCATTTCAGGTGTCTCAAAAAAGTATGCAGTCCGCTGCATACATTACAGTTTGCTGCAACACTTCCGGGTCAGCAACTCTGTCGCCTCATTAGATGCGCAATATCCGTCGCGAATGCTGCTGATGGAACCGTCCGAGATATCGCACATCCCACCGGTAAATCGTCCACGTTTTACTACCGTATAGAAGAAGAAACAGCACCATGGATTCGTAAACCATCAGCCTCGTGCCAATGGTAAGTTGCTGGTTGTTTTACACTCGGTACTCAAGCTCGCCGAAGGCCTCCGCTGCCTTCGACACGCGGATACGCAGCTCACTGTGTATCTGCTGATCAGTCCATATCACACTCCCAAGGTAGCAGAAACAGGATGTGGTTTCCAACACTTCAGCACCCATGCTGATTCGTCGCAATGTTGAAGATTACACCTACCGTGAATGATGTAAGAGGCAGTTTTGCTAGTGTTGATAGTGAACACGAAGTTGGCCGCTGTCGAATCCAGAGCAATAGTCATGTGCTGCAACTCATCCGCGTTGTGTGCAGCAAAAGCACAGTCGTCAGCCAACAGCAACATGCGGATTGGGGTCTCACAGACTGGGGTTCTCGCACCGAAACGGCGGATGTTCAGCAACCCACCATCAATACGGTGCTCCAAATGAGCACCGTAAGCACAAGCCGCATCAATTGTACAGAACATCAATACATTACGATATATATTAAACAGAGCAGGAGCTAAAACACAGCCTTGCTTCACACCAGAGATAACTGCAAAATCATCCGACGCCCCTCAGCTCAGCTGCACCCTCGCTCACATACCACCGTGAAGACATTCTATTAGACTTACAAACTTACACGGGCAACCAAACTTACCCAACACCAGCCACAATGCCTCGCGCTTCACCGTATCAAATGCCTTACTGAACTCAACAAAAAGCGAGTACAGCGGATGGTGTCGTTCTCTGCACTTTTCCTGATACTGACGAGCCTCAAACACCATACCTATAGTGCTGCGACCCGAGAGGAATCAACATTGCTCTTCCGCCACCTTAGGTTCCTCAACCTGTCTGACGAGGCGCTGGAGCAGGATTAGGGCAATCAACTTGCCCACAAAACTCAGCAAGTTTGTGCCACCATAATTCGTGCAACCTTGTTTGCTCCCTTTGCCCTTGTACAGTAGTGGCACAATGGCATCCTTCAACTCAGGAGGCACCTCCTCCTCAATCCATACACGTTGCACCAATTGGTGCAGAGCAGTCAAAGACACAGGTCCGCCGTGTATCAATACTTCAGGCGGGGTCCCTTCGGCACCAGCACACTTGCCGTTTCGCAGCTGAGCAAGGGCCGTCTGCGTCTCATCCAGTGTCGGATTGTCTGCCCGGGACGACTTCAAATCGTGCTACTTGTGGTCGTTAAATGTAGGCCAGTCGATCTCTGAACGGTTGTTCAAGAGACAAAGTGTTTCCGCCAGATCTGCATTAGGCCTGCTTTGTGAGTGCAGGCAACCACTGAACTACCATGGATCAGCGTCCACAGCAGCTCCAATCTCGTTCCATGCACCTCCTTCAAGCAGTCAAAGAATTCCAGATGTTGGTTGCGTTCGGTGTAGCCATCCATCTGCTTCGCCTCCTACGTCCACCCTGCGCTTTTAATGCGACGGATCTCTCGGATCAGTCGTCGTCGAAGTTTGCGAAACTGACCCTTCTTCCCCAAGTCACTGGGCTCTGCCACAAGTGCAGCAAACGCCGAATTCTTCTCCGACACCAATGCGTCAATCGTCACATTGTTGTCAACAAACCAATCAGGCCGGTTACAATTTGCGCGCCCAATGGTTTCCTCGGCAGCAGCTGTCACCTGAGGGCGAATATGGTGCGACAGGTCGCCCACTGTGGCTATGCAGTTCACATCACACACGCGTGCAGCCATCGCCGTCTCCAGCTCAGTAGGTTTCGCTCCAGTACTGAGGGAGTGTATGTTAACTTTACGCCGAGTCACGGCGGTATTTCAACACATAGGTGCATGAAAATATATGTACCGTTTGGTTCGCACCAACTTTTGCTCACTGCCACACTCACCTCTGCGCAGTACACGTGCCATCCGCACTGCACGCATATCACGCTGATGTATGAGGACCTCGTCGAGCAGGTAAGCGGAACCACTCCATGGGTGCGTCCAAGTCGCTGTATTTCTCGCACTCAGTGCAAGCCGATTGTTCGTGATCGTCAGGCCGCGAGGGGCGCACAGTGAGAGCAACCTGTGACCGTTCGCATTTGCTGAACCAATGCCATGCGAACCGATAACATCTGTCCACGCCGATGCATCACGCCCAACGCGCGCGTTGAAATCACCCAGCAGAAATAGTCGGTCGCTTTTCGGCACAGACCGTATCACGGAGGATGGCTGAGCGTCGAATTTATCACGCATGTCCTCTGGATAACACATGGTCGGACCGTGCGGGTTTCTAAATGTGGCAAACTTCTATATATATATATATATATATATATATATATATATATATATATATATATATATATATATATATATATATATATATATATATGGTTGGCGGCATCCGGTTTCGGATTTGCCTGTCACTGTGGCAAGCCACAGGACGCCTGCGCCTACAGAGCGACCATGGATGGCTTGCGCTGCACCACCCACAGCTCCATCCACACACTCCATATCCAGTGTAAACCCGAAGGAATAAGACCGGGAGGCATGCGGATGGGAACCACGTTTCATCAACGGAGCCGGCCCACACTCCTTCACAGGCAAACACAAGTACACTGTATTTGGGAATCAAGCGCACACAAGGCGGTGGCTGGATCGTAGTCCGCTCCACACTGAGTGCATGGAACCACTCTTCGAGCCTAAGACGGCCACAAGGACCGTGCACCCCGTCCCCTCCAGCAACGACCAACTGTCTCCTGGAGCCAGTATGGACGACGTAGTGGGTAATAGACAGGTAGGCACCTTGTCAACATGCACATCAAGCGCAGCCACACCGGAGATATCAAACAACAGCCAATCACTTGAGAGAGAGAGAGAAAGAAAAAGAGAAAAACTCGATTAATGCATAAGGAAACGGTGACGTAAACCTTAATTAAATAGCATACGTCATAAGTTGTTTACAAACACATCCTAGCTAAGTGCACGAGCTCAGGAAGTATAGTTCAAGGTATGCCACGAACACAAAAATGTTATGGAAATCGGATACAATTGGCTGAAGCGATGTGTGCAAGTTAATGGAATAGAGTACAGGGAGATAATTATATGAGAGAGAAAAGCAGTAAGGTAAAAGCTGTAAACCCACCACCTGAAATAAAGAGACTTAGCATGCAAGCACGCGGTTAGTAAATCGAATTCAGCGTGCCTACAAACGCTGCGCCGGCTCGCCGTAATTCTCTGCAGGACCCGTCGTCGCTTCTGTAGTGGCCCCAAAGGACCTTGCTCATGGCCCACTAGATATTTATACGAGAAAGAAAGGAATTAAGAGAGAACTGAAAACCCACCACCTGAAATAAAGAGACTTGGCATGCAAGCATGCGGTTAGTAAATCGAATTCAGCGTGCCTACAAACGCTGCGCCGGTGCTGCCTACGTTCACTGCGGGACCCGTCGCCGCTTCGACAGTGGTCCCGAGTGACCTCTCTCATTGCTCACTAGGCCTGCCTGACTAAGGCACTCGCGACCGCATGTTCTACAGCACAAATATATATATATATATATATATATATATATATATATATATATCAGCCACGGAAAAATTGGATGCATCTTGGCTGCCAATATCCGAGCAAACAAACGCTCGACAAGAAGCACAGCTAGTTAAAACTTGCCAATTAATGGATCGGCGGCAGTGTTTCAGGAAGCTGTGAGTTTTCGTCTTGCAAGCGTTTGCCCTATAAAAAGCAACAAACTTTTAATAAACAAATCTACCACCTGGCGGATGCTACTCTCCACTGAATAAGGTCAAATCCATGGATTTACACTGATAAGTCAACAACCGCCTTATTTCATCATTCTTAAAGTGTGCACTCGCACTTCTATGTCGGCATATACTGTCGTCTATTCCTTCGGCGACTACACGCATATATTGCCGTCTTCTTGCTTTCCACGAGTTCAGCGTTAAGTTGCGCTAAGTACGCACAAACTAAGTATAGCATAACATCGCTCGGTCTTGCGCTTCAATTACCTTCTAATCGATCCTGATTCTTGGATTCTTGATTCCTGGATTCTTGATATATTATTAGCTTATGCATGACTGCAATTTATGGCAGACTGATTATGTCCTTTCAACTGGGTCACGTTAGCACGAGAGCACAATTGTTATTTCGTATTCACTATTGTATAGTTCTAATCATGAACGTTTCAACAATTTTCTACTGTCGCTGTTGCAAGTGCCACAAAATATCTGCATAGTTACACCTATCTGGTCAAGCCTCCAAGGGCGTACCTCACAAAGTCGAGGATAAATGCTTAAGTATAGTCGCCAGAAGACGAACACTGGCAGGGGTCACCATTTCGTATTGTCTCTTCAGTCCTAACACCATAACGTGAAAATATATAATACGATAGGTAGGGTGAGACCGGAAGTAACTAGAACAACGTAGGGAGGAGGTGTAACAACCTTACGTCCAGAGAAGCCGTAAACTTACACGCAGCTGTTTCTGCGTTTAGTGTGCGGGTTTCATACGGCTGTTCGCAACTGCCACTGCGAAACATAGGTCATGGGCGTTAGCATGCATTACCGCCACCGTAAATATTTTGACTGGATCAAGATGATGACAAGTGACCAGTAAATGCCTTCCAATGGATGAAGCATGTGGCTTATGTGAGCTGGTGGCACGAGCAACCGAAGACAGGATGCTTCGACTCGGCAAAAAGTTAGGTAAACGTTCCATTATTCTACGGTTCAACAATGTATTGCTACGACCAACGTAGCGTATACCGCAACTACAAGTAAACTGACAAATACTACGTGAGTTGGTGTCGATAGCTTGACTTTCCTGCACTGTGATAACAGGTAAACGAATGGTCCAGCTGCCTCCTACCTTGTCCTAACTAGTTCCGGTCTCACCCTACCTACCCTCTTATACATTTTTATGTCATTGTGTTGGTTCTGAAGAGACAATACCGAGGGTTGACATCTGCCAGTGTTTGCCTTATTACTGCTTTATTCAAATTACTATAGGGAGCTAACTGTTTTAACTAACCAATTATTTATTATTTATTTATTTTAGGTCCAGTTATCAACTAGATGCTACCCATCAAAGTGCTCATTTTCACTTCTTGCTGTTCACCTTTTAAGACCGCTACTTTAGAACATCGTTAGGATGTTACCAAATTGAGTTTACGTAGCACATCGGTCCAAGGAAGTGGAACACGAGCAAGCGCTCTCAGTTCCTTTTTTAGTTTTTTCGGAATTGGTTACCTATACCTTACCCATGATAAATTTCGTGTACACATTCGATTGCAATTTCAAACCATCGCTGTGCAGCCATGCAGTTATTTCAAAAGACACTGCCGATGCACATATCCCTTCGTTTTATAATTTTTAATCCATCCATCCCCATTGGCCTTGTCAGCACCTGCTTTTTCACCCGTGAATCCCCATTGTTCATTGTTCAATTCGCTCGTTTATTGGTGTGGGCAATTGACCGAAGTCAGCAATCTACACACCTTAAACTAACTCGCTTGTCAAGTAATGAGGCTTTGGTGCGAAACGGAAAGAAAGCATATGCGCGTCCAACGTTGCACGAGGAGAAGGGGTGTCGTGGGTCGGGAGAATTGAACTCAGTTGTCAGGTGGTACTTTGCTCACTCACGTTTTTTCAAAAGATAGCCCCTAGCGTGTAGTAATTTTTCAACAAATAGGAGAGGTCGGATACGCTCCTCAGCCGTCCTCTGAGTTTTTTCTGTTTGTAGAACCATCCCACTTGCTAAATGTATACTAAACCTAGTCCAAAAACGTGGCCTGTCAGCTGCAGTGTCAGAACAGCAGGTTAACGCTAAGATTTCTTCATCAAAATTAAGTAGGCGCTAGAATAGCGTTTTGACCACTAGGCAGAACAATTCTACACAGTTCGCTTCACCTGAATAACCATAGGTGAAGTTCCATTATCGCATGATATCAGAAAATGCAGGCACTGCCTGGAGCGTGTGATCAGCCAAAATTATCTAGACTGAATGTCTACCGCTAATAAAGACGATGCAGATGAACAGCTATTTGCCGAAGCCAAGTACCCAAGTCATTAGTCAAATATACAGAGACCGCTGCAACAGCAACCCGGAAAGCTAAATTGTGGGGCTCCTCCGTAGCAAACAAATGGTATACACACCTCCATTGGTGGGACGCCAGGACTAACGATCATCTGGCCACGCAGTACAATTAAAATGGATGTAGCGATGGCGCCCTGACAGATATGTTAACAAGTGTTTCCGTGCCTACTGCCATCACACGGCGAGGCATGTCTGCCGACCGTATCCAATGCAATTCTTGATGCAGTTTGACAACATCCACACAAAAACTAAAAGCTTAATACGTGTTACTTGTCACTTCTAAACTGCAAAATACAGCTAAGCCAGAATTGTTAGGGTACCCTTAAGATCAACTGTTATATGTAGAAAACATTTCACTATCTGTACTCGCTAAAACACGGATACTTTCGGAAGCACAGTTACCTTGGTGTCTGCTGTAGCACGGGATACACGAAACGAAACATGTCTGAAGTATACCGAAAAAAATGATTGGCTAAACGAAACTTCATCCATGTCGATGACTAACACCGGAATCGTTCAATTTGAACAAATACTGTCCATTGCAAAAGCAATTTTCTAGGATTACGTCGCCGCCCGATTGGGGAAAAGCTTACATCTCTCATCAAGTTATGGAGGATGCGGCCAGGAATCCTGACCCGCGATTTGTTCAGAACTATCTGAAACGCATTATCCAAAATGATGGCGAAAATCCGTTTAGCCCTCTATCCGTACTTAGGTTGAGGGCTGCAGTGGCTTCGTAGAGACTAATTATTAAACCGGCTGAACAAGCAGACCTACTGGTAAAGCCGCATGGTCTTCACACGACAGCGCATTCACACGACTCGGATATTTGCTTTTTTGGGCGGAGCCTGGGATACTAATCGGTCGGCAATGACACGTAATACGTGTCAAATACGCGACAGTATAGAAGTCGGAGGCGACTGAACCCAATGTATATTGTGCAGGCTACAAAAATAAGATGTGAACCAGCCAGAGCGCGAAAAGTGCAGCGTGGTGCGCACCAAAACGGTTTGTGTCCACGGATGTGCATTCAGTAAAACAAGTGGTTTTGAGGGTTAAAACAACAGTAAAATACAACGTTGCAAAATACTGAAAGCTCGTGTTTTCCGGTACACTACAAGGGCCTCCCCCTAGAAGGCGGAAGGATGAAAGCCTTCGATGGTGCTGTTAGTGGAGGAAAACGGAAGGTGAGGATGAATGCGAATAGTTGCATGGGCTTGTGTAAGGGCTTCCGAAGTGGGAGATGTAGCAGAGTTCAACGGGCCCATGCTCTGGCTGATTATTATTTAAGAATCAGGTTGATCAGAGTGAAGCCCCAGTAGGCCGTGGGGCGGTCTGGTCGAACTGCAAAACGAACTGGCTAGAATAGAAAAAAGGCCGACAGGATCTTCCTATTGCTGCAGACCCGACGGTGTGCATAGGAGATGTCCCTCCCCCTACCGCATTTTAGTCTACTTTCCTCGTCCCTTGAAGAAAGGCATGCGTCCTCCTCCCACGAAGAAATCCGGCTTCCTCGTGGGCAACGCTTACGCGGCGTTTGAGGATCAATCCGTTCTTGACTCTGCGGTCGAAGGATACTGACTGTTCTTTTGGTCAGGAAGGGGACCTTGCGTCAGCTGGTGAGTCAATCAGAGGTTGCGGTGAGCCGGTTAGCGGGTCTCTCGAGGGTTGCCTAGGCAGTTCAAGCGGTTGAGTTTCTGGAAGTTAGCACTCAGTGGGTAGGCAAGGGTCGGGGAAGTGGCTTGACGCCGGTGAGGGAACATGGTATGCATGATAAAAGCAAATACGCTTTTTAGATTTTCAAACCGTTTTAGCTTTTATTTTTTCAATTTTGCAAAACGTCTGTGAACAAGATGCACGTTAACCACTAAAGACGAAAATGGCGTGTTTACGGAAATAGCAAGCGTTTACAAACTCTGGAAAATGGACCGGACGTTTGCCCTGTCTACCGCGTAGAGCAGTTGCCTGGGGTTAAAGCGGGATAGATTGCGGGCCAAGGGGTACGATGGTTTTGGGCTATCCAGTGCAAGGGAATTCACCACAGGTGCGGGTGCTTTTGCGAGAGCATCAAAATGGGCTGCAAGTGGCTCGTCAAAGAAAGCCACTTTGAGGCGGTCGATGATCACCGTTGTTTGGCGAACATTTTGGTGTACCGTAAAGTGTTTCGGAGTCCGTTGCAGAACTCATAAAGGGTCAGTTTAAGGAGGCTGCGTAGGACGACGCACTGCGTCGGTGTGGAGGAAGACGCGAGTGCAGGTAGAGATTACGTTGTGCAGTTGCACATTTCTAGTCTGTTCACGGGGCGTATTCAGGCGTAGTGAAGGCATTTGTTGAGCTATGGAAGAAGCATCATGTTGTCGTAGGACGGCTTTTAACGCGACGAGGCATCAGCCGTAATAGAACTAGGCGCAGTCGATTCGGAATGAGCGAGGAGGGCTATGTTGGAGATAGCATCCTTGAGCTCGGCGAAGGCTACCTGTGCTGTCAGAGAAAGCGAACGCACGTTCATTTCCTCTGAGTAGGTCAGTCAGTGGCTGCATTTGCTGAACGCAGCGCGGAATGAAGCGTCGATAATAGTTGACCAAACCACAAAATCGACGGAGGTGCTTGAAGGAAGTCGGAGCTGGGAAGTCCTTGATGGCCTGAATCATATTAGGAAGGAGTTCGATACCAGATGATGATGAAACGACGTGGTCTAGGAAGTCTACCGTTGATTTGCCGAGTTCGCACTTAGTCGGGTTGGCTGTGACATCGTGTTGGGTCAAGCGCTGGAAGAGAGTTCGAAGCTGCTCGAGGCGCTCTGGTTCCGTTGATCAGGCGGCTAATATCATCTAGAAATAAGCGAATTCTAGCCCAAGTGTAACGTCGTTGATGAAGGGCTGGATGGTATTGTGCAGCGTTGCACAGCCCAAATGGCATTCTTAAAAATTCGAACAACCCGAAAGGAGCGATAACCGTTGTTTTAGGAATGTCATTGTCTTCCCCATGTAGCTTTTGATAGGCGCGTACCAGATCGATATTTCTGAAGATCATCTTACCTGGGAGGTATGCGGTAAGGTCCTGCACGTGTGGTATGGGATACCTATCTGGGACGGTTAGCCGATTGAGTGCGCGGTAATCACCGCACGGGTGCCTGTCACCAGACTTCTTGAGGACCATCTGCTGGGGCTAGGACCGCGGCCGTCGGAAGGGCGGATTATTTCAAGTTCAATCATGTGCGCAAATTCCGCCCTAGCTAACGTAAGCTTCTCAGGCGATGATCGGCGTGGACGGCATGACACAGGTAGGCCATTCGTCCGTATGTTGTGTGTAACTTGGGTTGCCTCGGGCAAAGCTTGGTTCATTGGCTGAACGAGCTTGGGATACAGGGAAAAGCGGTTAGCGTAGTCTGGCGAGGTCTGAGGAAATACATAGACCGGGGATATAGATGTGACTTCGGCCGTGATGCCATGTACGCTGAGTTTCGTGGCAGCGTCGAATAACATATGGCGGTTCGCATCGACCAAATGGTCGAAGTGCCTTATAAACTTAATGCCGATGATAGCAAAGGAAACGGCAGCGACAGTGAATACCCAGCATACAGTGCGCAGAAGACCTAGGTCCAGGGTAAGTGACCGATGACCATAGGTGGCTATTGGCGTGCCATTGGCGGCACTGAGGCTTGTCGACAGAGATGTTGTAGCCGCACCTGGCAGCGGGTGAATGACGCAGACTTCCACCCCGGTATCAAATAAGAACTGGGTATCGGAGTCGTAATTCCTAATGTAGATGAGACGACTTTGGGCTTTGCCGACGTTCGTGGCCATTACAGCTCGACGTGGCGGATCATCTATAGCCGAGTAGTTACACGGCTGTACGCCTTTACGGAATTTATTACTGCAAGGCGGGTGGGAAAAGCGTCAATCTGTGGCATCAGATTTTGTGCGACGGGACGATGATCCAGACCGGTTGCGGTGCTTACGGTTTAAAGTGAGTTCCTCGATCTGGCGGTGAATTGACACTATCTGCAATGATAACGCGTCTTCTGCCGGCGGCTGGCAAGTTGCGGTTGTCGGTGTGGTTGTGCCTGCACAAATCTGCTTCGGTTCTTTGGTTTCAGTCTCTGGTTGGTGCCGTTCGAGGACGCGGTCTGCTAGATCTGCAATTGTTGTGGGTGGCTGCTCACTTGCTACTGCAAGGATAGCCTGAGTGCTTTTAGGAAGACGTTGCATCCACAGCTCGCGGAGAATCCCTACCTCCAGGTTTGACGTGCCGGTGAGCTGTTGCATTTCGCGCAACTAGGCTGAGGGCATCCTATCACCTAGCTGCAGATCACTAAATAGTTGCTGCAGACGGACTGGTCAGAAAGCTTCATTGGCTGAATAATAAGCTGGTTGATTTTCTTGTATTTCACTACTAGAGCGCAGCGAATTACTTATCTCTCACCTGCGGGGATGTTCGCTGAGGAGTGGAGATATTACTTGATTATACATGACGAAATGAGAAGAAACTTGACGAATATAAAATACAGATTCTAGGTGCAAAATCATAATAAAAGATCATGCTCCCAAAAACGGGGAGGGGCTAACGCATTAGATTGACGATGACAGGCTCAAAGGCGTTTACTGCGCATGGAGATGGCTTATTTTCTAGATAATCCGTTGCAAAAAGCAGATAAAAATTTTGCAAGTGAGAAAACAATGTGATCCCAAGTAATGAATCAAAGTTCACTAGAACGAGCTCAGCAGAATGCACCTGCAAATGATGAGCGGCGTGTTCCTGACAGCGGGTCAACAATTGCTGGGCGGAGCTTGGATTACTAGTCGGTAAGCAATGACATGTAAGATGAGTCAAATACGAGAGAGTATAGAAGTCGGAGGCGACTGAACCCAACGTATATTATACAGGCTATAAGAATAGGAAGCTAATCAGACGGAGCGAGAAAGGTGCAGCAGGGTACTCACTAAATCGGTTTGTGTCCACGGATGTGCAGTCAGTAAAACTGGTGGAGTTTTGAGGGCTAAAACAACCGTAAAGTCTAATGTTGCAAAATAATTTAAGAGCGTTTTTTCCGGTACCCTACCGTACTAACGAGGAATGGGACGTAACTGGGCCAAATGAAATTGCAGGAAAGTGTCATTATCACATTAGAAAACGGTTATTAGCCAACATCAACTTGGTTGGCATTCCCCACACCAAATTCTTTAGCTACCTGTTGGCTCCTATTCCGCTTACAGACAACTACTCGATAACGCTGTTTCCCTATTATCGGGAACGAGCTGGCTTTTCAACCCTGTATCGTCACGGCCTTTTCCTACCTTTTTTACGTCATAATCCGAGGCGCCGACTAACCCATTCTCGCCAGATTGGCCTTCTGCACCCTGAGTGCTCTCAGACGTCTGTGACATTGCCTCTCTTGTTTTGTCTGTCCCACCTATCCGTTTACATTACTGGGAGCCTCGTAGGCTTTTACGCAATTTAGCAATAAACCATCCAACTACCGGCCCAAACGTTTTCTTGTCACGCTAACTGTTTTCATTTTTTCTTCAAGTGGAGTGTCAGCTCTCACTGCCATGCCGTGGTCCAGTCACACCGGACCAGTCTGTTTCTCTCTGACTGCTCTTGTGCTACCAAAACTTAAACGGTATACCCTTGCAGGCTCAAAACTATATTTCCCTGACTTCAGGAGCCTGCTAGACCCCATCACCATTTATTGATATAAAATTTCTTCCCACCGTGTTTTACTACATAATCCAACACGTCGACTAATTCAGTCTTGCCAACAATGCTTTGTGCCCTCTAAAATCACTCAGGCTTCTGAGACACTAACTGTCTTGGTCCGGCTGTCCCGACTATCCGTTTATATTTACTGGAGGGCCTCGTAGGCTTTCCCAACTTTTATCAATAAACGTTTTCCACTCTGTTTTCATTCCTCCCTCAACCGGAAGGCTAGCTCTTACTGGCTTGCCTTGGGCTAGTCTAGCCTGACCAGTCTATTTCGCTCTGGCTGCTGCTATGCCACCAAGAGTTAAACGATATACACTCGGCAGGCGCAACGCTATGTTGCCCTTGATTTTGGCGCCTGCTAGACCTGTTAAACCTTTGTTGTTATAGACCTTTTCCAACCTTTGTTGCACGTGCTCTTCTCAATGGGCCGACTAGACTTGTCTCGCAGGGTAGGCCTCCTGCTTTTTGAACGCACTCAGACTTCTACGATGTAACAACTCTTGGTTCGGCTGACCCGCCTATCCGTTTACATTACTTGGAGAGCCACGTGAGCACTTTCGCCCTTCCATGCTGCTCATTTGTATTTGCCTTTCCATTTGTATGCGGCTTTATGAACCAACTGCTCCCTGCTATGCACCGTAATCCAGTTGGCGTCAGCTTCCCCTAAGCTGCTACTGGTTTCCTGATGGCATTCACCAGGGATAATTGCGGCTTTCGTTCACCACTTCAGGATTTTATCTATGTATCACTCCAAAACCGTAAATTCCGTTGAACGTTGTAAACACGCTTATCTCTCTTTGGATCGGGCGCCCTACAGAAACGTCCTCGTGTGCTGTACTTGTAATCTGAGCCACAAGAAAGACGTGATGGATGAAGACAACTGTAAACCTTAAATACTGAACAAAATTGCATAGTAAAAAGGGCGAGGTACCACTGTATGCAGTCAAAAATTTAATAGTGTTTATAGATGCATTGCAGTCTGTGTGTTTGCTTGGTTGCCTCATGTTGGTTGCTTGTTTTTGAGATTTCTCCAGAGACGGCGGCTGGCGCATGAAAATTCATCAACTGGAAATAACTGACCCATCCTAAGCAGCCAGCTGATTTGAAAAAATTAATATCTTTTCCTGGACTGCAACAGGAAATCCTCATGCCGGTGGTTCCAATTATCTTCCGAACGGATCATCGTTTTGGCAATTTGGTGAGACGCCGCACTCACAGGGCTAAACCAATGGGTTTACCACGCCCAGTAATCACACTGCCACAACTTAATCATTGCAATCGTCTTTACATGGAGCCCTTGTTTTACTATGGAAACAAGTTCTTCTATCATTATTATTTAGTTTACATGGACAGCTTTGCTAACTTTCACTTGTGTTGGATGGACTAGGTTCGGCGTCTTACACATTGGAATAATATTTTAATACTTCGCTTACCTAAGAGCGTTTTGCTGGCATATCATGAACCCAGTACTGGATATGAAACTATTTCTCTTGACAATTATTTACCTGTGGAGGAACTCTGCTCCCCTGCTGTGACCAATCTGTGCTTTTACGTGGTCTGAACTAAGGAACTTGGGCCGAGTACGCTGATATTCCAACAATGGTCTGAAAAGTAGTAATGCGAAATTTCTGTGGATCCCATATTTGTATGAGGAGGCGTATTTCTGTTTGATGAGACGAATTCAGAGAAAAAGCAATTGCACTCTCTACATGACATGTCCAGGGAGGCTGGCAAGTAATAGCACAGCACAACTTACGGAAGCAAGATGACGAAAATATGCGCTTGGCTGTCTGAACGTGTTCAGAATTGCGTGGTGATCAGTACTTTCTAGTCCGTTTTACCTGAAAATCTGTGTTCGAATGAACTAATATGATAGTTACTATTGGTAACCGTGCATACCGAACTGACCTTAGGTAAGGAATAATTTAAGTGTGAGGTTGCTAAACACGAAGGACGATGACCTAATATTTGGTGGATAAAAATGACGCACCTTTATTGTTGCTTCATCGAAAAACAAAGAAATCTGCCGCCATTTCTGACAGTTGAGAGTAACTTGTTACCATTTAAAATGGCTGTTACCTCGTTGAAGCAAACCAGTAGGATACTTTTCATATCAAAAGCAAGTTCGGATAGATATGTTGGAAATTTGGTGGCTGTATTATGCTAAATAACTAGGTAACAGAGCGTGTCTGTTAACTGTGAAATAGAAAGTAATGAAATTGCTACTCATGCTGTCTGGAAACAAAATCTATACCGGCTCACCAAGCACTACCTAGATGAATTGAGCAGGTAGCTGTTTTACCTTACCTATGGAGGTGAAACGAATTGAATCGTGTAAATTAAAAACCTTTATAGCTGCTCAACGGGTTACTACCAGCCAGGACGCTACAAGTCCGTTCGGATGTTGTTTTCTCTACTCGTTAGTAATGACTAGAACCGGCTGCGGGCCCGACTGTCAGTGCGCAGTCAGAAGTGAATTTCAAGCATTTGCTAGGCATAATCCTATGCAGTACCGCAGGATACAGCAGGACTGATGCTACTTCCTAGCTCCGCCACAGCTACTATGCCTGCACTTCTTAGAAAGCTAGGAAGGGCAAGAATTGGCACGGCGTCTTTTCTTCTGCTCCATAACACTCAATGAACGCCATGCTTAATATCATTAACAGTAAGAAAATTAATTGTCGTCTTGATCCGAATACATCGAGCTAACTATTAAGCTAAATTACGTGTCTGCAATATGCATGCCGGTGCGCAACTATCGGCAGAAGGAAGCATTGCATACTGCGTAAAATAATTTGGGAGGTCCGAATTTTCTGAAGTTTGCTATCATTTGCCGTTGTAAACTAGTGAACTCCATCTTGCCCATGGGAGTGTAACAGCTGCCGTCTGAAAATCAGTCTTTGTTTCATTCACTGGACACATTGGATTGTAAAGAGAATAATGAAGCCACTTTGATATTTCTGTCACCACCTTCATTGTGTGGATGCTTCGCGGTAGTCGCGACAAATATCACGGCGCTGAGGGTTCACTGGCTGATTGGAGGCTAGAGAGCAAAAAGTAGGGTCTTGGTCATCTCCGTCACTTCCCAACCGTTAAGGAAGAAAAATACAACTATGGATACTGTAAGCGGGATAAGTCAATAGTAGTGATTGCCAGCGTAATAGTTATACATTTTAGACAACTAACTTACAGTAACTTACAGCTAACTTACAATTAATAATACTAAAGAATGGAAAACAGTGCCATGATAATAAACACAGGCATCGGATCGATTTGTAGGCTCCAGAGTTCCCAAACATTCTCGACATTAATGAGAGTAGTTGGTGTGGAACGGTATAAGTGACTTACACGAAGTCAGCGAACAGCAAAGCGATAGCGTGCCGTTGTATACTGCCACAGAGCAGCTTTCACGAGCTACCAGTACTTTTGTAGGGCACTGAAACCCCTTACGGGAGCCTTGCTGGGCAGCAGTGAGCAGTTTAAAGTAAGCAGGTGGTTATCCAACGGATCTGTGTTCAGGATTTCAAACAAACTAACGGCAACACTTGTTAAAATGACAGGACCATTGTTCGCGGGCGTTAAGCTGTCACTGCCCTTAAAAATAGGAAAAATGACTGTCCCCTTCCATTCCCACGTTAAGGAGCAGCTGGCTACTGACAGTGTAAAAGGCATGCTTTTGGGGTTCGTTGCGGTTGCGTCAGACGAATCCTTCTCGTACTGAAGACCAGCAGTCTTGATATGTAGCTTATATTCATTTCTAACCACTCAATACCTTTCGTTGGCGTTGTTTGATGAAGCCGCTTGGTAAGTTCGGCAGCACTTGAAGCGCTTTCTGAGCCGGCATTTACCCGTATGATCTATCCAAGGTGCCTGCGCTAGTCTCACCCGTTTCTTAATGACGTCAGCTCAGCAGCCCTCAGGAAGCTTGAATCCCCAGGTGGTAATCACTTGTTGGCAGCCCTAGTACGAATTTACTCAATAACCTCCCTGGAGTTAGGTCCAGGAGTTCTGTGTGCCACTACATCTGTAAACTGCGTAGGGGAAGGGCACACCATAGTAGACAGTGCTTCACAAGCTGGATCTAGCAAATGGAAAGCATGGTTGGTTAAAACATCTAGGTAAAAGCTCACCTAATGTGGGACGACCCACTTTGGCGGCGAGTGGAGCTGTGACAGCTAAGCAGTGCGTAAGCAGGTAAAAATATCTCACGGTCCTTGGTATCCGGGTGCAGTAGATATAATCGTAACGAAATGGTCCAGTTGAATTATCAAAAACAATAGGATTGAAGACGGTCTTAGATTGTACGTATAGATAATCGCCATACAGTCTTGACCTCGAAAACTAAGATGGAGCTTGTTGTGTTCTGAAAGTGAAAGGCATGGACGGAAGTAAGAAAGTTGCTCGGGTTGACAAACTAGTGCAACCTGAGGTTTGTCTAATGGCGTGAGTGCGTTAAGGTGCCGTAAGGCGAAGGAGCAATCAATAGAAAGGCGAAGAAATATGCTCCTAGATAAGTATATCCAGGGTTTCCGGTGAGTACGTGTCTGTGTAGACTAAACGTCAAGCATGCTGACCGAATACACAACAGGGCTAGTGTATGGAAAGTTCAGGGACAACTGCCTTAACAAATGCATTTTTACGTAAGGATTTGTAAAACCGACATATACGCACACCTTGAGTGTACTGATACGAATGTAAGTCCACAGCCACCTCAAGCACGGGATGAAGAAAGAAAATGGTTGATAATTTTAGATGCTGTGAGTGAATCGGCATCGCAACCTGCATGAAAGCCTACGAAGCTGAAATAGGACAGCCCACAGCCGAGACGTCTCTGCAGAGCTGAGTGGATGTACTATGGTTAAATGGATGGAGCTAGGATGCAGCAAACCTCAGCGTTCAATATCCGGGAATAAATGATAATTAGACTGTAAACGTGTTAAGAATAAAGGCGTGTGAGCCACAGGCTAAGTGACTCCTCGAGGTCTAGCGGTATTCGTAGAGCAAACCAGACTGACCTATTAGAAGATAGCCAAGAACGCTGGGATTTGGGAAGGAGGTAATAATAAGAATGGAACGCTACAGAAAACTCGAGCCTATGATGAAGAATTGAACAGGTTGGTATGCTGCATGGTCGCGGGCGGTGAGACTTGATATGATTGGTGGATTCCCTTTGCCTTGAAGCGGAGATGAGCCAGGGGCCAGGATGGAAAAGGAAATTCGGAAAGTTGCGTGCACTACAGCTTCACAACGTACATGGTAATTTGTTATGATGCTGTGAATAGCCAGACTCTGGGGCCTCCAAGCAGCCAGAGATGAAAGATATGAAGGAATAAGGAAGAACTCAGTAGCTAATGGCTGGTACCTATGAGTGTGAAGACTAAAGGCGTATTCAAAATATGGTGAGGAGGTTAGAACGGCGGTGCTTCGGTTGGTCAAGGAAGCTACGGCTTCGCAATTCTAATAAAGTTCATTCGGATTAAACGGAGTCTGGTCAGCTGCTAAGAGTTGCTTACAGATTTGACAATCATATTAGATTCTTTCGGGTTGGTGAAAGAAGCAGGGAGTTGGCAGCATTCAGAACAAATAAGTAGGTGACTGCTATTTGCATTTTGGTTCAAAAATCTAGATAGTACGAAGCATTGCATGACCGAGGAAATTAACTTTGGTAGCTCTATAATTATGAACTGTAAGATCAAGTACCTAGTGGTCTGTTCAATTACGCACATCCGAGTGTTGCACGCCAGAACAAAGGCAGACCCCTTCTGAAATTAGCTGTGTTTAGCTCATTGACTGCGATTTAAGTTCTTTTTTAGAAAATAGTTGACAGTCTAATATTAGGTGGCGAAATTGAGGCAACTTACGTTATTAAAGTCTACATTACTCGCAGTCCATACTGTTACGCTACGTGACACAAAAGTTTGGTTATCCAGCGCAGAGATTTGGAGCTCACGTGCCACGAATAACCGAGTGTATATGCGGTTCGTAAGCTACATTACCAGTTATAATTTACCATACAACCGGAATGTTGGCAGTGTTCCAGGATGTGGTGGATTTTTACCTAGAAAGCGTTCTGCCTATAAAAGTTTACAAAGGTCCGTTTACCAACACTGCTTCTTTGCGCATGTGACACGCCGGCGATTAAAGTCACTGCCTAAATACTCACACCGAAAGGTTAGCCAGCGTCACCTTTTATATCACTTCAGTATATTTTGGACAAGTACACTAAAAAGACGCTTCCATGTTTCTACTAGTCATCTCCACGCTATATATTACGTTTGTGCACGCTCTTGAACCCAGACTTTCGCCACATCATTAAAGGTTCCGTCCCTGACCAGCGCATCCGCCTTTTCGTCTTATTCAGTATATTGTGCGGACAGCGTATTTCGTGCAAGGCAAAGTGCATGTCGCGGGACAATCCCTTGTAAAGTCTTGAGCATGTCAGATGTGGTGTGCCTCAACGTATTCTAGAATAAATTATTTAGTTATTTGTTTTAGTATAAGCTGGACGTACTGACCGCTTGCTAATTTCCTAAGCTATGCGATACGATCGGTGTCAATGAAACATGCTCACGAGCTGGAATGAGGGACGCTTGATACTCGCTGCGGGCGTGTAGTTCATGCGAAACGACAGACTCGTAAACCGGATAAACCCACAGCGCGTGCCGTTATACAGTACTACCTACGGTCTTCCGATTCACTTTGGCGCAGCTTCCAGTTACAGTGCAGCGAGCCCTCCTTTCTATGACTGGTGTACAGACCACAACTTCTATGTCCTAAACTGTATACCAAGTTGTGACTGCTGTATGATAACCTCTAGAATGAACACACATTCCTATCATAAAGTATTTCAACGAAAACTTTTAAAAACACCCACTACCATCGTAGAACACTACAAAGCTGTTCTGGAAGTTTGGTGCCAGTGTTTTGCTGTAACTCCACGTCGTTTTTCTCACTCAGTTCAGAACCGGTAAAAGCTCATACGTGCTGAAGCTTGTGTTACCCATCGAGGAACTTAGGGTTAAGATGCTGGTTAACGTATGTTCTTTGGACCGCATTGATCCTGAAGACAACAGTTTTGACTTTATCTGCTATACTTAATATCCAATAAGGAAAAGAATACCAGGATACGGTGCTGACCGTCAAAAGCGATCACAATGTATCCAAGCCCGACCGTGCCACAGCCTGGTTGTTCCTCGCCGTAGACCCCGGAACTTTCCCGTCTCGAATTCGTCAAGGAATTCTTTTGCGTGAGCGCAGCTGCCTCAGGGAGAAGTGCTGGCGATGGGCTTAAGACCATGTTTTGTAGGGATCAGACCCCAAACATGTATATTAGTACGCAAGGCAGTATTGTGTGTGACAAGATCCTTTTCATCGCCAGATACAGGACAAGTACATAGCCCGAAGTAACCACTGCGCTAAGCTGCTCAAAAAAGAACAAAGACCTAAAACAACAGAAAATCGCAACGTCCTTTGGTACCATCCAGAAACTGCTGTACGAGCATGACAGTTGCGTTCGCAAGGTAAAACAGGATCACTTCGTTCCGGAAGGTTGATGGTTCGGAAAGAACGGCTAAATAAGCAGCAGACATCCGGCGGACGCAGTATGTTCCCACATTTCAGATGATCATACCATCAAGCTATCATCTTTACCACTGAAGGCTGAAGTTGCTGGCAATTTTCAGCGGACAGTACCGAAGGCTGCGCGGAAATCTTATATTAGTGTACTAAATAATGTGTGAACCCAACTAAGTATGTCGCCATCTTATGAGACGTGGCAACGATACGCAGGCCAAGGGTAACTGCTTGAAATTGGGAGGACAATAGACTTGGCTAGAGTAGCGGCGGAATTACTGTTCTCTGGGGTCTGCATACTCTAAAATGCACTCTCATACTCAGCTGGATCCTTCACTACCTATACTGTTTTCAACAAGCGGTTGGAGGTTTATCATGTTTCTCAGCGCATTTTGCCTAAATTACACGATTTTGGATTACACCGATCTTGCCCTTATACAGGGTGCATGTGCCACATGGGCATAAGGAGGCCGCACATAAGACAACTACGCGCTTTTACTTTGCCCACGCCATGCGTCAACGACGCCAGCACGCCAGTGTACTTCTGCATGTTTAAACGTGCGTTCAGTTTAAAGGACATAATTTGCAACACATTGATTACGGTAGACTCTTAATCGTTGGCTGAAATATATGTTGAGTTCATCGTATTCACCCCAGGCATTTAACGGTACCCTTAAAACCCTTGTTGCTATCAAGTGAAAAAACTTTCTTCAGTGTCAATTGTTCTAGCTATTTTTCATCCGCCTCTTATAATTGTTACCCAGTGAAGCAAGACAAAATTGAATATTCACTTCATCGCGCTTTCATTTACCGTAGCTTCCTAATACATTTCTTACATGTTTGGCTCTGGCTTTCCTCTCCGCCTAGGCACCACCTACATACGATGCTGCATCACTTACCTTTCACACTGTAGCTCCGCATTTTTGTGCGTAATACCTCAAGTATCTGGCCGCGAAGCCTGTTCATCCATTGTCTCTTCCTAATTCTTCATTTATCTACTTTGCTCTGGCTCATTCCATCTTACGAATCATCAAGCTCCGATGCACCACCGACTTAACTTCCAAACACTAGCGCTGCAATTTTGTGCGTAGGATCTCAAGTACCAGGCTACGCTGCCAAATCATAACGTCAACGAAAAGCTGGCTTCCTTATTTCTTATAACTGTTGCACTATGAACCGAAACACCATTGAATATTCTCTTACTCCAGCTTCCATCTACCGCACATACCTCCTACTTTTCTTACATGTTTGGCTCTGGCTTTCTTCACCTCATAGACACCACCGATCTACGGTCCTCCAACGACTTATCTTTCACAATGTAACTCCACACTAGTGTGCCTAAGACCTCAAGTATCTGGCTATGTTGCCTTCTCATAACCTTATCTCGTCCTTCACCTTCACTTACCTCGTTGACCCTTTCTTCCTCTCCACTTATGGACCACCTACATTTGCTGCTGTACCGACTTATCTTCCACACTGTAGCTCCATACTTTTGTGCGTAGGACCTCAAGTACCAGGTGACGTTGCCCAATTATATATATTCGCCAAGCTTACATCATTCCCTGCTATAGTTGTTACCCTGTGAGCCGCAATACAATTAACAATTCGCTTTTCCTATTGCATTAATTTACCGTATATTCCTTACTGCTTTTCTTACATGTTTGGCTCTGACTTTCCTCTCATCCTGGGCGCCACCTACCTACGGTGCTGCAGCGACTTCTTTTTCACACTGTAGCTCCGACTATATTGCGTTGCAGCGCCTCCACATTTTTTATATTTACAGGAATATAGCATCGCTGGAGCGTCCTCATGCTCACCTTCAACTGCAGACATAGCTTACATAACTCGGCCCTTCTCTTTGCAACTGACAGCTCGGCAGTGCATGTTCATTACTCCCTTAACTATGTTTGCATCCTCCAACCAACTAAGTTCCGAAGCCTCCCAGTTAGTTATCTCTGTCTAGCTGACTTAGCCGTGCCGCCGTACAGCTTTACCTTTGGGCAGCTTAATTAATCTATTACGGCGCCGCTGTGCCACTTTATTCCATAGTTGGCTGAACTACTTTGCTAGTACCGCCACGGTTTCATTGCTACAACATTTGATCTACTTACTCACTTCTCCAATGAGATAGTCTAGTGTGTCACCACTGTGTACTGCACCTTCTTTCTTTCAATGCACTGCTTTACCCTCATAACACTTGGTTTCTGTACACGGATTTGCTATTCATCTCCAGTATTAGAAGGCAAATATAAACGGATGACACCATAGTTTATAGATACCCATTTAGAACGCGATAAAATGTTTAGCAAGGCTCGAGGTCGCCAGTTGTCCTTCCTCCTTTCTTTAAGTCTGAAGTCCTTCTTTTCTATGACCTTTGCTTCCTTGTCCCCCCACCAGGCCTGCATAGAATTTGCTGAATAAACATACCTGAATCGTCTTATCTATAAATATGACCTATAGACATATATGGACAGCTCATGCCTCCACCTAGGGCATTCTGTCCCCTTGATATGCACCAGCTTGCTGTTTGAAGGACTGCGTTCAATTCAGCTTCACCTTTGGAACATCACCTCAAGAAAGCTCACCTACCTGCAAGTGTTCAACTTACTTGCGTTGTCATGGTTAGGTCTTGTCCACCTCGCCAGTGGATTATTTGTGGTACCAGATCCTTCAAATGCTTGAAGTCAGTACCCGATGGATTCGTTACCCACGCGGCCAATGTGGTCTACCGTCAAGTTTAAGCATCTGGAAGCTGGGCTATTATTAAAGCTTTATGATCCGTAACCTCCATTGCTTTGAACAATTGGCTTCAGGTCAATATTAGCTCCGTAACATCACCAAAATAGCTTCAGTCCCGTGCAAGTGATCAACATACTTGCGATGCCATGGCCTTAGGCTCACTCCACCTCGCCAGGGGCTAATTTCTCCTGAAAGCCTTTTGATCGGCATCCTACACGGGTCTGAACAACTTTGATCAAATCTTTATGACTTTCGGAACCTCTGAACAAACAAGTTAATCTCACTGCAGGCGTCAAACTTACTTGAGCTTCCACGGCGTTATGCACTCTCCACCTCGCCGGTGGATTAATTCATTCCGTTTTCAGAAGCAGCATCTAATTGGCGCCATTATACAATGGATACTTCACCTGCCTTGTCCATGTAGCATGAAGAGTTTATCCCATCCGGATGTATATTGTCTGTCGGTTATACTACTGTGCTTGGCCATACCTGCTTCCAAACACTAAAACCAACTCCTCGACCGCGCGAAACCTCCTTACCGTGCAAACGTCCCATTTTGCCGCGATGGTTTCCTCCCGTAGACCTCCCGGCGACCCCACAGGGCCCGTGGTTTATTTGCTCGGACAATGATAGCGCTTATGAGTTGAGTACCATACTCACTTGAATAACACAACACCGCAATTTATACAGGCCATTTCCGAACAATACCACTGTCCCAAACCGTTCCTGAGGAAGCCTGACTGAGCCTTCCGTTGAGCCAAAGGAAAATCGGACGTACAATGACTGTGATTAGCCGTTCGGAAAATTGGTCTTACAAAAGCGTTACAAGTATCTCAACGTTATTTACTTTGTGCTCAACGACAGTTTTCCAGGATCTGGTGGGTTTTCGCCTGGCTGGCGTTTTCCCTATAAAAACCACAAAGGTCGCTCTAACGACCCTGCGACTTGGCGGGTGTGATTCGTCACTAAACACAGTTACTTCCCACTGCTTCACACGGAGAATGATCTCAATATCCCATGTTTGCGCGCACGTGCTTAGAAAGCACTCTGTCGTACTCTAGCACCTACGGGGAAACGGTGTTCCATCGGAACCATTGGAACCCGCAACGATCATTTCCGTAACAGAAACAATTAGTGATCTTACAGTGCTTCGGCGCCCCACTTCTCTTTGACAGCAACGATGAAGACCTTCATCCCCGCATCATTCCTATGCAAAATTATGGGCAATTATCAAGCCATGTATTTTGCCGCCAAGTATTTTTGTCGTGTGTTGTACGCACGCGTTTAGTGTTTCTATGGCTGTCCACCACTGGAGCACTCCTGTAATGGCGTGTCCCGTTTCGTCGGGAATATAATAAGTTATTTATTTATTTGCTTTTTGGTTACGGTGGATACCCTGTTGCATAATCCTATGTCTATGCGCAGCTGTACCTTTCGGGGTGCCAATGCATTTTGCCAAAAGGAGCTAGAAACAGCAGCAAGACAACTGGCTGCATACTTGGCTCAGTACTTTAAGCGCTGCTTCAACCAGAACCAACCTTCTTCTATGTGGAAGCTAGCAGTAATAACTGCGATTCCGAGGACGGAAGCCAGAATGAGCCCTCAACCTACATGACGAGAAACAAAGTGAGACACTTGACGCAGTGCAGCGAGATGCTGCCGGGCAACACATGCCGTTGCGGTAAAGCGGTTTGCGCTGGTATTTGTGTGCCGGATGCAATTTCTTTACACGTCCTGTACATCTTCAAATGCAAAGGAAATGGGAAAGGATAAAACAAACCCTTTCGGTTGCTCCACCGATTTTATGGCAGCCTAACCTGCTAGTTGCACAGCTATTTCAGCAGCGAAATATGATAACCTATTGGCGATGGTTGAGTAAGCTATTCTTAGTAAGTTATACGCGACGGTTCAAAACGCAGCCGTGCTCGAGATCCAAGGCTCCACGGATAAACATAGGAGCCAAAGCACTGGTGAGGTTAAAACCGTTTAGTCAGATACTCGAAGAATTCCAATCCGAATCCAGTCAAATAACCTAGATTCAGCTACTGCGGCTACTCCCATCCTGTCAAAGTCAATATTGCTTAGGAACAACTCTATTCTGGCTGTGTTGAACACACGGGCTACCGCTGTAGGCAGAATTACTTACGCGTCCGTTGAAGCCGCCTAAACAGCAAGAGCAAAGTCTATGGATATACCTGTCACGAGCACACTTGGCGCTACAAATGCCACGCATGCGCCCATCCCCCAGCAAAATCCTAATGCAACTCCCAGGTAAAGTGGTTACATCAAGCCGAGCCTACAAGCCCTGGTTTTCCTGAAGCTAACGGGAACACAATTAAGGGCAATCTGTTGGACGCGCGTAAACAGTTGTGTTTCAAAACATTACTTAAGGACGTCCAAGCTAAACCGGCTAACACGGTGCGTATTGGGCGGCACACATTTTGACCGACTACGGAGAACCATGGTTGTTAAGTGTGACGCTAAAATTGACGAACGATTTTGAAACGGTTCCAGTCAGGCATCAGTCCACGAAATGACGCATGCGATATTGGGATTTTCCCGATGCCATATCATGCCAGTGCCAACAAAGACAACAGCGCCACGACGAGTATCATCACCGGAATAATGAAAAGACCATCTTTTTGCTGGCGTACCGTGTTTTACACATCTGCTACTTGAGATACCCAAGCTCAGTATAAGGAAGAATGGCACAACATTCATTAGGCACTGTGAATCAACACCGCGATCGTCAAATCGCCACATCGATAATCCAAATTCCCTCCTCCTCATAGTACATTGAGTGTGGCCCTGAGGTGATGCTTGGCGAGCCCCAGCCCAAACACCTGGTGCAAAGTGCACTTGAAACGTGACACGTGCAGCGGAAGTAGCTTTTCACAGAGTTACGAATAATAACGCAATACCAGACCCCGGTCTACCGAGGGAGTGCAAAGCCCTGGCGTACAATCATGACTCCGTAAGTCATAGTTGCGAAGCAGACCACTGAGAAACACGATTAACTTCTGAAGCGACGGCGATATTTCTAATAATTACTAAAATCGTAGCTCTATCAGGTGAGCATCTAGTCGTCTATGCATACATAGCTTTATAGCGGAAAATCAATCGCTTGACAAGCTCCACAGGATGACTGATGATCAGGCAGCTAGTTTAAATGACAGAAAAAATGAAAAATTCTGGTTTGCTTTGACCAACTGGGTCATTTACATAAATACGTAGACTTGTATCCCCTCGCTACATAACGGAAAGCTCCATTGAGCACTATTCGGTTTGCGTTTTTCTTCCGATGGAAATGCACCACGTCAAATGCCATTGCTAGCCACCGATACACCCACTCCTTCAGTGCCATTTTCAGTTCTTCGTCTTACCCTTGGCACTTATGTTTAGCAGCCGCTATTCTTCCTAGGCTTCATGCCTCTCTGAGCACAACCGAAGCCTGCTAAGAGCTACTCTTTTATTCCTCCATCCTTCACTCTGTGGGATTGTTTGCATCACATACCTGCGCCGGTTTGTTGACTTATGCTGAGACACTGTAGGTATCTACTAGCAACTAGAAGTCTTCACCCAAATGCCATTGACAGCCGTCGATACTCCCTCCCTTAGTACCGTTAGCAGTTCTTCGTATTACCTACGTCACCACTTTTCAGCTGCAGCGAGTCATTATAGGTAGCATACATCTTTGTGCCTTAGCCACTGCTCATCTCTCCAACTCTTATTCGCTTGGATTATATGCATCACATATCTTCGCTAGTTTGTTGACCTATTCTGTCACTGTAGGTATTCACTGGTAATAAGAAGGCTTAATCCAAATGTATTTGCCGGCCAATGATACACTCTCTCTTAGAGCCACTACCTGTCGCTCTTCTTATCTTCCTCACCACTTAGCAGCGAATCGTGCTAGGCTCCAAGCCTCTCCTGCGCAGACATTGAGCTTTCTAGGATACACTGCTTATCTCTCCATCATACATTCTGCTGGTATGTCTGTATCCCTTAGCTTTGCTGGCTTGTTGAGGCATTCTTTGACCCTGTAGGCGTACACTAGTGACCAAGAGTCTTACTGGAATGGACACACCTGGCTACTGGTACTCCTTCCTAGCGCCACCATCTGTCGATCGTCGTAAATTCGGCACCTCTGTTTAGAAGGAGCTAGTGGTCGTAGGCTCCTGCAGCTGCGACTAACCAGGGCTTGTTAGAAGCCAGTCCTTATCTCAAAACCTTATCCCTTTTGATTGCCTGCATCCATTCTTTCCGCTGCCTTACCACCAGTTGACCTTTAGACCTCTCTCGCGACAAACTATTTATTTAAAACTTTCTTATTCTGCGCTCTCTTTGTTATTAGGCTGGCTACTTGCTGTTCATGCACCGTACAATCAACAACAGCCTTCTAACTTTCATTCCTTTCTCCCCACGCAACTGCTGACTCATTCTAAATTGATAGTTCGTGGATTACTTACTGGTACTACGCTCTTGTCGCTACGCAGAAGTTAGTAATCTACTCATACGGCTAGTGATTCCATAGAACATTCGAAAGGCACTTTCAGCATAATCATTGTTGCACAGTATACACGATTTTGTTTCAACTCCAAATGTTTTGACATAAGAATTCAACAATATTTAACTCCACGCCTGTTTTTGCGGTCTTCTCTCGGTTTTCCCTCACTTTCCCTTTTGTCCGAGGTGCGGAACTTCTTGGGGATCTGGGGTTGGACTGAGGAACAGATTTCGTCCGGCGAACGTAATAACCAGTAAGGACCTACATGGCGCATGCTTGCATACTAAAGGGACTCTACTGCAATCAACACCACAGCCGTTGTCCAGTATGGAGAACTGGACACGTCTACACCCTCCCGAAATTTATGCACCTGACAAATCCACACAGCAGAAAGTTTGAAACTTTGCCCATTTGGACACAAAACAAGACAATTATTCGTGATGTTCTCATCCTCAAACAAGCTGTCCAGCTAACAGAGGAAACTGGAAGCCATCTGATTGCGAATAACCGAATATAAAATCAGTCGTCAAGCGAAATTGCCAGTCGTACATCAGTTTTCATAATGCGTCACGGCAGTGTTGCAGGACGTGGTGGGTTTTCGCGTGGCAAGCGTTATCCCTATAAAAAGCCACAAATGTCTACTTAACAACACTGGGACATGGTGGATGTGACTCGCCACTGAATAAAGTCAGTGCCCACAACTACATACTGGCAAGTCCACTAGACTTGTGTTTTAACTTTGCCCGACACGTGCAGGCGTATGCTACTGTCTGACTACATGTACCTTGTCACTGCGCTTATGGTACCTCGGACGCTTACATTACACACGAATGAACCCAAAGTATCTTTATGATACACAACTGCCTGTAAATCTTGATCATGCCTGATTTGGTATGTCTTTATAAAGTTGAGAATAAACTATTGGTTTATTTAGTTATTAAACGAACCAGAGGGTAGTCTGCTCGTTTTAAAAGCATCAGTGCGGGGAAAAGTAACGTGAGCAGGATGGGCGTTGCACAGTTTGGAAACCAGGGGTGAAAAACGTTTTCTCGGCCGTCAAGTCTACTAAGCTGTGTGGTCATTTTGAACACGTGGCTTCACAGTTTCCTATTGCAACTAGCTTGCAACAGATAGCGGTAAGCAAGTTGGGTTGGCTGGTAGTTGGTGAACAAGGAAAATGTCTCCTTTCAGGCACCGATATTTACCGCTGTATAAGCCTATCCCTCGGAGGCTGCGTTGGTAAACAACTAACTATATATGTTCTTTCGACGTAGCGAGTCACGCTTTTAGGGCATGAGCGGAATACCGCAATGTTGCACATGGTAGTACAATAAGCAGTACCAAGCGCCGGAGTAATAGAGACATAGTCAATAGTGTAAGCCCACTTGGACCAAAACATTCATGGCCTAACTTTGAAGAGTTTGAGATGTATAAATAAGCATTAGTAATGATTGGATTGTACTACGGGCGTGAGGGCCTAGTCCGAGGTGGATATATACACAGCTAGGGTCATGTGCCTGAAGCATAAGGAAAAGCCAGTGAAAATATTTTAAGAACAGCAGCATGTCCCTATCAGCTAAAGAATCTTGGTCGGGTGAGAGCAGATATATGAGCAGGACCGGTGCAATGTGATAGCGGACAATTTGCCAATGTGTGGTAGAGGCTGCGATACTACTGAGTAGCGCGTCACATCCGCCACGTCGCAGTGTCGTTAAAAAGGAAAGTGTGGCATTTTGTAGGCAGACCTTTTGCCAGGCGAAAACCTAGAGCTTCTTGGAACACTGCCGACTGGTGTTATGACATGGACAAACTTACCTCTGACCGATTGTCCTCGCGGTTATTCGCAGCCATGTTGTGCCAATTATTTTCCAAGTGCTGTGCGGTTGCCTTCGTCGGAGTCGACTGCGAGGGTTTAAACCCGTTGAAGTCGAACGGCTTAGGTGACTAGTATTCATTAGAGTAGGGTGTCAAAATGGCGAAGTGTGGATGATTTTAGTGAGCTGTGTTGACGCCCTGGACAGTTGGGCGTCGCAGTTATGTTCTCGGTGTTTCATGTAGCTATTGATATCATGCCCTACTGGGGATGTAACACAGTCCTCGGAGACATAGGTCGTGGTCGTGAAAGCGCATAAGCGTGAGGTTATCGCCACGAACGCTAGGCATGCATCGCGTTGTTCACGTAGGGCTTCAGGTATTCGTACAACAGTTGTACAATGCCTAAAGGCTGAAACTTCCTAAACGCTCATCGTAAGTGATCATGGTGGTGACTGCCTCGTTTTGATGTGTTTTCAAAATGGATCTGGTAAGCAAGTTCACCCTGCATATTTACAACGAAGGCGCTTTCCTGTGTAGCAACATTCAACTGTAGTTCTCTTAGTCGACTTACATGGGTACACTGACGGCGTATGCCAAACTATGCTTTCCGTCAAGTTATACTACAGCCAGCTTTTGGTTGACAATGTCTAGCCCATCTCTAGGTTTCTTTGTAGTTATACGGAGTTGTCCTCTGTCTTGAGGTCACGCGAGATCGTGACATCATCTGCGAATATCAGGATGTCAGCCTGGAATTCGCTAGTGAGGTCGTTGCCTAATACAAGTGCTGTACGTCTTCCCAGTCCGGATCCTTTGGAAGCATCACCCTGGACTTCCATTGTTTCGGAGAAGGAGCTGCACAATTTCACGTTCAACCAAGGATGAATAAGGAAATTGCTTAGCTTACCCAACACAGAGCCACGGAATCCATAACCTCGCTACCCATTAAGAGGAAGGCAGTACCCCAGGCGATCGTATCATTTGCCAGCGTCCTAGAGTACGACGAGATATCCTTCGCTAGCATCGACTGGCTTCGCCCACCTTGCGAGTTCAAGCAGAGTGCTTTTGCTTAGGAAGCGAATTCGGCGAACTCCCTGCTACTGTACTGCTAAGAAACGGTCGATATCTAGGTAGTTGATGCTATACGGAAGGCTTTAATTTGGCTATTAAAGCTGTCCCTTGGAACATCGTTTAATTTGCGCATCCTAATGGGAACCCGTAACTTTTGTTGTTTTAATTAATTAGTTTTGTTTAAATAATCCATATCCTAAGACCCAATCTCATTCCACTCTGCCGATCTTTTAACGTCCTTTCGAAGTGCAGTACGCAAAATGGGGACCTGGACTCTCACATCTGGCGGGAACAGGTGTGCGTGCCAAGGTTAACCGGCACAGTCAGGAGTATAATGGTAGCATAGGGTATTGATATATAGTTATTTGATTCGTAAATAGTATAAATAGGCCAGTACCAGGTGTATGAATGAAGTGATGTCCTGTAAGTTTTATAATTTTATGGTTTACTGTAACCTTGGTAACAGGTGCCCGTAAGTTCCAATTGCATAAATGGGTCTAAAGTAAACCTATGTTATTTAATAAGTAACTAGTGTCTTCGGTTAATCACAAAATGAAGAAAAGCATCCCTAATGGATGATATGAAGAGGGATGCATATAAAGTGAACGGGAAATGAATATTATGCTTACCTCACTTGCTCCTATCTGACTTCGTTTTTTGCGTAACTACTAGGCAGAAAGGTTAGCGTACTCCGGGAAATAGTTGGGCGAGAGCGAAAGTGACTCTGAGAACACTATGTAACTAACCGGGCAAATCGATGTGGCAAAATAGACGCGTAACTCTGCGATATGCGCATATATATTTACAAAAAGGACTTGTTACGGAATGCGTACCTCTAAAGGAAATGTAACGCGGAAGCGTCAGTTGCATATCGGCATGCCTGGGAAACATTATGTTAAGTGAGCTAAGGTAAATAGGATGTCAAAATGCGTACAGTTCTCTGGTCAATATGTGGTGCCCTGATGCTGGCAACGGCGCAATAAGCTTTCATAGCGTGCAGGAATACTTGATGAAACATGCTATATATAGTTGGCGGCATCCGGTTTCGGATTTGCCCGTCACTGTAGCCAGCCAGAGGACTCTTGCACCTAGAGGGTTCATGGGTGGCTTGCGATGCACCCCCATAGCTCCAGCCACACACCCCATATCCAGTGTAAACCCGAAGGAATAAGACCGAAAGGCATGTGGATGGGAGCCACATTTCATCAACGGAGCCAGCCCACACTCCTTCACAAGCAGACACAAGCACGCTGTAGTTGGAAATCAACCGCACACAAGGCGGTGGCTGGACCGTAGTCCGCTTCACACTGACTGCATGAAACCGCTCTATGAGCATAGCACGGGCACGAGGACGGTGCACCCCGTCTCCTCCAGCAACGACCAACTGTCACTTGGAGACAGTATGGACGAGGTAGTGGGGAATAGACAGGTAGGCAACTCATCAAAATGCACTCAAGCGCAAACACATCGGGGATGTCAAACAACAGCCAAACACTTGAGAGAAAGATAACTATGAAGATAAATCGGGTAATGCATGAGTAAACGATGACATACATCTTAATGAGCATATGAAATAAGTTGTTTACCAGCGAATGCATGGTAAGTACACGAGGTCAGGAAGTTTAGTTTGGGGAAATGTAACAAACAAAAAAATGTTATCGAAATAACAACCAGTGGCTTAAGCGACGTGTGCAAGTGTATATAAGAGAGTATAAGTAGGCATTTATATGAGAAAGAAAAGCATTAGGACAAAATTAAAAACCCACCACCTGAAATAAACAGACTTAGCATGCAAGCACGCTGTTAGTATATCGAATGCAGCGTGCCTATAAACGCTGCGCCAATTCTATCTACGTCCTTTACAAAACCCGCCCGCGATTATGTAGTGGTCCCGAGTGGCCTCGCTCATGGCTCACTAGGCCTGCCTGACTCAGGCACTCGCGACCACATGTGCTACAGCACCATGCGCTCGAGGTCGATGGAGGACGACCCATCGGTGCCTGCCGCTTCCGCACTTGCCAACTCTTCTCTGTATGTAGGAGGTACATTTTCAGCACTTCGACAACTGCCGTCGTGTTTAGGTCGGGACATACGCGGTGTTCAACCGTCTGTGATTCTCATGACCTGCAATCAAGATTACAACGTGAGAGGCTCAATTTGCTCATGGTCTGGTATCGTAACTTTGGTTTCCCTACATGCCGCTTCCCAATACTCAGCTGATTGTATAAGAGTTGTTTCGGTATCCACCTTGAATCCATACGCCACACGTGACCGAGCCACCTCAGGTGTCTCAGTAAAAGTATGCAGGTCACTGCATACATCCCAGTTCGTGGCAACACCTCTGTGGCAACATGTCTGTCGCCACAACTGACGCGCATAATTCGTCGCAGACACTGCTGATGGAACCGCTCGAGATATCGCAAATCCCGCCGGTACATCGTCCAGGTTCCACTGCCGTATAAAAGAACGGACAGCACCATGGCTTTGTACACCATCAGCTTCGTGTCAACGGTAAGCTGCTGGTTGTTCCACACGCGGTACTCTAGCTTCTTCAATGCCGCCGCTGCTTTTGACACGCGTATACGCAGCTCACTGTGTAGCTGCTGTTCTGTCAACATCACACTTTCAAGATAGCAGCAGCGGGAGGTGGTTTCCAATATTAAGACGCCATTGCTGCTTTGCGGCAATATTAAAGATTGCACCTCCGGTGAAGGCTGAAGGAGGCAGACGGTTTTGCTTGTGTTGATGGTAAGCCCGAATTTGACCGCTGTCGAAGCCAGAGCACTAGTCATGTGCCGCAACTCATCAGCACTGTCTGCATCAAGCGCACAGACGTCAGCAAACAGCAACATACCAATAGTGGTTTCAAAGACTAGAGTTCTCGCAAAGAAAACACGGATGTTCAGCAACCCACCATCAATACGGTGCTCCACACGAACACCGTAAGCACAAGCGGCATCAAAAGCACAGGACACCATTGCAAGAAGATATATGTTTAACGGAGCAGGAGCCAAAACGCAGCCCCGCTTTACATCATGGACAACTGCAAAGTCATCCAAGGTCTCTCTACTTAGCTGCACCCTTGCTAGCATGCCGCTTTGCAGATATTCAACTAAACTTACAACCTAACGCGGGCAACCAAACTTACCGAACACCAGCCACAATGCTTCGCGGTTCACCGTATCAAACGCCTTGTGTGAACTCAAGCAAAAGTGAGAACAATGGCTGGTGTCGTTATCTGCACTTCTTCTACAACTGACGAACCGCATACACTATATCTATAGTGCTGCGATTCGAACGGAATCGACACTGCTCTTCCATCACCTTAGGTTCCACAACCTGACTGACGAGGCGGTTGAGCAGGATTCGGGCAATCACCTTGCCCAAACAACACAGCCAGTTGACGCCACCATAATTCGTGCATTGCCAGCTCCCTTTTACTTTTACAATGGCAGCTCAGTAGGCACCTCCTCCTCAATCCATACGCGTTGCACCAAGTGGTGCAGCGCAGTCAACAACGCGGATCCGCCGTGTTTCAATACTTCAGGCGGGATCCCATCGGTCTCAGCACATTTGCCGTTTCGCAGCTGTGCAAGTGCTCTCTGTGTCTCATCCAGCATCGGCGTGTGCGCCAGATCCGCCTTCACATCGTGCTGCTTCGGGCCGTTCAAAGTTGGCCAGTCGATCTCTGAACGGTTGTTCAAGAGACAGTCAAAGAGTTTTCGCCAGACCTGCATTATGTCTGCATTCCGTGTAAAGGTAACGCCTGAACTAACATGGATCGGTGTCCTCAGTGGCACCAACCTCGGTCCATACACCTCCTTCAAGCAGCCAAAGAATTTTATATGTTGGCGGCGTTCGTTGTAGCATTCCATCTGCTTCGCTTCATCCGTCCACCATGCATTTTTAATGCGACGGAGCTCTCGGGTCAGTCACAGTCGAAGTTTGCGAAACTGACTATTCTTCCCCAAGTCAGTGGGATCTGCAACATGTGCAGCAAATACTGCATTCTTCTCCGTCATCAATGCGCCCATTGTCAAATTTTTGTCATCAAACCAATTAGGCAGCTTGCAGTTTGCGTGCCCGATGGTCTCCTCCGCAGCATCTGTCACTTGGTCGCGAACGTGGTGCCACAGGTCGCCCACGGGGGTTCCGAGTCCACATCACACAGGCATGCAGCAATAGCCTTCTTCAGCTCAGTGCGTTTCACCACAGTACTGAGGGTGAGAATGTCAAATTTACGCCGGTTCACGGCGTGGGTGCAATACATGGATTTAGGAGAATTTACGTACAGTTTGTTCCGAACCGAGTTGTGCTCAGTGCCACAATAACCTCCACGCAGTACACGGGTCATCCGCACTGCACGCATATCACTCTGACGTTCGCGGAAATTGTTGCGCAGATAACAGTGCCCACACCGTGGGTGAGTCCAAGTTGCTATAGCACTCGCACTCAGTGCAAACCGAGGGTTCATGCTGGTCAGGCCGAGATTGGCACGTAGTGAGAGCAGCTTGTCACCGTTTGCATTCGCTGAACCAATGCCTTGCGAACCGATAATATCTGTCCACACCGATGCGGCAGGCCCATCGCGCGCCTTGAAAGCACCTAGCAGAAATAGTCGGTTGCTCCTCGGCACAGACCGTATCACGGAGGATAGTTCAGTCTAGAATTGATCACGCGTGTCAACAGGATAACTCATGTTCGGACCGTGCGTGTTTATAAAAGAGGCAGGCTTACCTCTTCCGAGTCGTAGGCAAATAGTCATCAGTCGCGCGCTGATGCCAGTTGGTTCACCCACCAGTTGGCCATGGAGGCAATCTGATATTGCAAGTCCGACCGCATGATCACTGGGGCTGAGGCGGCGTTGCCCATCCAGTAGAAGGTGTAGCCAGGACCTGCTTCATGCAACCTACCTTGTTCAGCTAGCCGGGTTTCGCTGAGCGCCGCAATATCGATGTGGTAGCTCGCTAGCTCCATCGCGATGAGTGCAGTGCGTCACTCCGGGTGCTCGCTGCAGTTCCGGTTAAGTATTGTGCGCACGTTCCAGCACCCGATGCTGAGGGATTTGCGCGCAGGAATACGATTGCATTGGTGGGCAATCGCAAGCGTGGTGGCGGCTGTGCTTCGGAGGTTTTTTTGAGGGACTCCACCCGGAGCCTCTGTCTCAATAGCCTAACCCACAAGGCAGTCGCTGGTTTGGAGTTTTGCTTGAGGGACTCCGGCCTGAGCCTTTGGCTCGAGAGCATGGCCCACTAGACAGTGGGGAGCGGATCCAGCGTAAGGATGTGATTTCAGAGACAGATTGGGATCTGCTTGACGGCCGTCACACGTAGCATTGGTGGTACTGGAACTATTTATATATGTTTTGCGACCGTAGTAGGATACACCTGCGCCCACGGCCAGAAACAGTTGGATTTAGGCGGGTTTGCACCAATTGGACCAGGGGGTGCCTAGCTTGAGGCGGGGAGTAGGAAACCCTTTAACACCCGTAGGTGCTCTCCAATCGTCAGAGACCATGCGTGGCGCTCGTGTTCTACGCTAATCGAGCTCCGAGCTTAGAAACCGTAGGCCTGTTATCTCTCACGGCTAGGTTTTATAGGAAGAGGGCCACCTACTACTTCCCAACAACCGAAGAGGATAGACTAGGATACTGCCAGGGCGCCCACAGCTGACAGGTGAACGCCTCGGGTCCTCAGCCAAAGCCTTTGATTAAATGAACACCCGAAACGCAGCGGGTCTAGTACATGGTCAGTCCACTGACTCATGGGGACTGGTGTCCTGAAGCTTAGCAGGGAGAAGGTGGTAACCCAACTCCCAACCAGCGGTCGCCACGAGGAGGTGCCCAGGGCATGAGCTAATTGCACAACAGTAGCAACAGTGGGTAGACTATCCGTCAGGATCTAGCCAACACCAGCCACAGCGCACCATTGGCTCTCCCGCTATATATATATATGGGATTGAGGTCAATAATGCGTACGTTTACGTATGGTGTGGGAAAGTGAATGCACTTATTTATTTACAAATATATGTATTTCTGATTTCGAAAATTTAACGTCATTAGAAATGGAATTGCTCCTCTAACGTATCCATGCTTATATTCTTATGTAGCAAGATGTTTGTACAACTCTTATGGTAGCACTGATCATCATCGCTATGCAAGTTAGGAGGACGGCGCGTTATTATTCCCTTGATTGCCTAATGCAATTCCCCGCAACTGGATCTCAACGAACCAAAGTATACGTCCTCTTCATTTCAGAGATATATTTGACGTTATCCATATGTAATGGAGTAAATAATTAATTATGTGCCTGCCAGTTTTCATGCAGTTTAACCGGTATCTGTATTTGTACATATCAAACCATCAGGAGTTCAATAAGCAGGTTAGGCATTTCATGAATGAGCTAATACGATTATTATGAAGGATACTGAGGAAAATGTATCCGGCGCAGTATATGCGGAAGTTATATGAAGCACAAGGATTAATAGGATGGCTAACGAAGAAGGAAGAAAATAAACGCAAATTGTTTACCTGTTTTCATACAGGTATCCCACATATATACGCATGACTGTATGTAGCTTTATGTTCCTGCGAATGTGACGGGCGCATACTAAGGCTATTCGTTTGCCTCACAGGTGGCAGTTGGTTGTTCACTCGAGCGGACTCCAGTGTTTGCCGCGACTGGTTGTTTGACGCATGGAAAAGTATCATACGTCCTATAGCTGCGGTTTCATAAAGGTCATGGAACTGGTGGAAAATTAAGGCCTCACAGCGGTAAAAGAATGGCGCTTAGTAAGCCTATGTATGTTCCGCAGGGAAACCTAATTATGGTCTACCGCGACACTTATGTTATGAGCGCCAGGGCCTACATGAAAGGCTTTAGGCTAAGTTGGTTCCGTGATATTTACGGCAAAATAAGCACCAGGGTAGCCTCACGTACTTGCTGTGCCTGCCTTGGAGACTTGCTTTTAGTGCTATATTGGTCGCAGAGCATTGGTACACTTATCGGACCCAGCATATCCACCGTTGTTGGAACCATAGTCCGTAAATATGGGCGGTTACTAAACACATAATGGCCCCGCAGCCGCGGTATAGTAGGCCCTGTTAACGAATCAAATTAGCATGCATCTGCAGGCAACCAGGAATCGCTTTAAGTTTACCCAGGGCAGCGGCATCAATTTTGTCGACAGGCAATTGGCAACAACTGGTCTCACACGCCTTCGTGATTGAGAGCACATAAGTCTATATAGGTCTCGCGGTGGTGGCATCATAATCGACACGGGGGAGGACTGCGCTACGGGCATAGCGTGACTCCATACCCAGTGGTTATGAAATGCATATGGGTCGCATAGCAGGCATTATTGTCGCTACGAGGGAAGCCTCAGTGGTAGCCTTAGGTATCGCGACAAAAAGGACGTAAGTACTGGGCGTTGTTAACGCTACTGATACAACTGGAATGGTGTCACATGGTTTTTCATTTGTTTCTGTCATTTTATGCAACTGCTTTGAATGCATTATGCGGAGCAATCGCGGTGATATGTAAATGATAACGAAAACGACACAAATGGAAATCTGACGTCTGTACCGATTCGGAATATGCACGTCATCAAGAGGAGCGCGAGAGGCGCTCTTGACCCATAACGCGCGAACACTGAGGAACGGTTAATGGAAATGTGTTCCGTCGACACATATGAAAGCATAATGCATAGATGTAACACGGGGTTGACACTTAATCAGCTGGAAACGACGTAGTGCACCTCTCGATGGTAGAGTGCATCATTCACGTCATCTATATCATAGACAACGTTACCAGGAACTAAAAATTCCCGTGGTTTGGCGATAAACGTTTGATAAATAAATAAATAAATAAATAAATATTTATTCTCGACTATGCGAGGCACGCCAGTTGAGGCATGATCAGGTACGTACAGCTGTACAGACATTTTATGGGAACTGTAGTGACAGTAGAAAATTGTTCATATGTCCATGCTTGGAACTGTGCGATGGTGAACATGCGAAAGAACGATTTGGTTGGACATAATCGCTCTGCCATATATCGCAGTCATACCTCGAGTAATAATAGATAAAGAATCCTGAGTGATCCATTGGAAGATAATTGAAGAGCAAGCTATCCAGTATGATGATTCTATTTGAGCTGCCAGTGTGAAGTTATGGGCTGTGACTTTATTCGGTGGCGAGTCACATTCGCCACGCTGCAGTGTTGTTAAACGGACATTTGTGGCTTTTTATAGGGAGAACGCTTGCCAGGCGAATACCCACCACGTCCTGAAACACTGCCGCCAATCCATTGAATGGCAAGTTGTAACTGGCTATGTTTCTTGTTGAACGTTCTTTTGCTCCGTTATTCGCAGTCAAGTTGCGTCCCAATTTTCTGCTGACTGATGCGCTATGCGAGCGGCCATTGCGTGCCTGGGTCCTCTCCTGTGCCAGATCGGTAGGTCAGGAACTTAGCATTCTTTCTGGATATGATGTGTTGATCATCTGCGGAACCACGTGAAGCCTCGAAGAATATACGTTGAAATATGTTGAAGTCTTGGAGGACAGGATAGGTTCCGAAGAAAGAATCGCAGATCCCCCGGGGTATGTAGTGAAATTGATTAGAGATTGTGGTAACCACGGGCATTTGAGCGGTCAAAGCGGATTGAAGAGCTTAGAATGACCGATTGTTCAAGCTTTGTCTTGGCAGGAGAATGTGCCTTCCGTAGTCGAAAGTCCTCCAGTCAAGAGATATGTGGTATAGGTATTGTTAGATAAATTGGACTCAGTGGTTCATGCCGCGGAAGAACTGATTGATTTGTCCAGTTAGTAAGTTGTAAAAAAGTTGATAATTTTCCGCTCATGTCCAGGTAGAGGAACTGTGTGCCTTGTATTGTTGTCGAAACGGAGGACAATTCCTTGGGTGCGTGTCGCCGTACCTGTGAAGACTCGGGATAAAAAGGAAACGAACAGAGACAGCCACACAGACAGAAGAAAGGAATGCATCTGGAATGCAGTCAACCAATTGCGGCGATGCCTGAACTATTGTACCACTATGCATGTAATTGTTATTTAAATATCGCATATACACGTATATCATAAGTGGCGAAATACGACGAGAATCGAGCGGAACACGGATCAGCAAAGAATGAAAGATTGAAGATGAAGCAGGAGTGTTGGGGGAGGGGTCAGAAAGCAAAAGAGCGTTTAGATGAGACTGGATAAGTCAGCAAGATGTAGCTAGGCAGTCAAATTAAAGTGGGGATAACAGTAGTGAATGTCGCGAGAAAATAAATTTGCGGGACTACAGAGGCTATATAAAAAGCCCGTTAGCATATCAAACGAAGCTCTCAGGCTGAGAGACAGGGTGTGTTGTAACTGCACAGCCTAGAACACGTGCGTCTCTGATTTCTGGAAACAGTCAGAAAATAGGAGACTGGTCAGACCAGGCTAGAGTGGAGCCAGGCCCGAAGTGTTATCCGTCCAATGGATAAAGGAAGGCAGTCAGAGTGCGAAAATGAAAGAATGTAATCGTGAAGGAGACACTTAAGGGGAAGTGGAAGAGCCTACAAAAATCTCGAGGTGTTGCGAACGGACCTTGGGACCAGTCGATGGTTCAAAAGTATGGGCTCAGTGTTCGGAAAGCAGGAGACCATGGAGATGAGATGAGGATATCGGCTCATGGAGAGAAAGCCGTATTATAAATGTCAGAAAGTTAACAGAGCGTCAAAAGGATAGAAGTGTTAAAGATAAAAGCGGATATACTAGTGATGAATCATGAGCAGCAGTGCTCTGGAGGCGGGGGAGACAGAGCATTGCGCCTGCAGAGACTAGATCATTTAGAACTCAGAAGTTCGAGAGAGGGCAGAAGGCAGGAGGCCGTACAGCCAGAATCAGATAAGTCAGGCTAGAGTGTAAAAAAGGGCTATATGGGTGAGAAGAGAAAGAAAAAGAAAGCCAACGATATGCTCCAGGTGCTGTGCGCAGACCGTTGGAGCTTACGGTTTCTGTTCATTAGGGTCACGGAAGTCGGAAGGTACGAGATCGTTGAGACGAGCCCAGAATGTCAGCTCGTAGGGTGAAAGTCGTATTAGTAAAGTCTAAGTGCTGACAGAGAGCATCAACAGAAATGGACATGTTAAGGAAAAAAGGGGACATGATAACAAGGTTCAATCATGACCAGCGGTGGTCTTGCGGTGAGGGTAATAGACTTTCGTCGGCAGAGTCTAGATCATAGAGCACAGAAGTCCGAGCGATGTCAGATGACAGAAGAGCGTACAGTCAAACCCGGGTAAGTCAGCAGGCTGAAGCTAGGCCTCCAACGTAAGGTGGGAATAAATAATGAGTGTCATCAGAAAGCAGTTTGAGAAGCAAGTGACTATATGAAAAGGCGGTTGCATGCCGAGGAACGGTCTCAGGATAAGGAGGACAGAGCACCAGGACAACAGAACCTAGATCGTTAATGTTTGAAATGTAAGGAAGTAGTCAGAAAGCAGGAGGCTGGTCGGACGCCGCTAGAGTAGTGCCAGATCCGGAGAGTTGTCTGACCGGTGGAAAAAGGAATGCACACAAAATGAGAAAAGGAAAAGTTTTCATTGCTGAGTGGAGAAGTCAGCGATATTCCCGGCGTGGTATGAACAGATCATTTGGTCTGCCGACCCCTGATCATTAGGGTCACAGAAGTCGGAAGGTGGGTCGTTCAGACCAGACTAGAAAGTCGACTCATAAGGAGGAAGGCGTAATAGTAAGCTATGCATTTTGTCGGATCGAATCGGCAGAAATAGACACGTTAAGGATGAGAGAGGACAGGATGATTGCGATTAGTCACGACCAGCAACGTTCTTGAGGTGAGGGTAACAAAGCGTTGCGTCGGCAGTGACAGGAACAGTGAGATCGCAGAAGCCCGAGAGAGGTCAGAAAAAGGAGACCATTCCGCCTACCGCTGCTCAATCGGGTCACAGCAGTCAAAAGCAAAGAGACCACTGAGACGGAAAAGCAGACTGATAAGTCTGCCCATCCCTGGACATTCGGGTCACAATAGTCAAAAACAAAGAAACTATTGAGACGAGATCAGAAAATCAGCTCAAAGAGTAAAAACGGTAGAATTTAGGTCTAAGTAATAAAGGGAAGCATCGGCAGAATAGGCACGTACACGAAGAAAGGGGACATAGTAATAAGGATTAATCAGGGCCAACAATGCATTTCAGTTGAGGGATACAGTACTTTACGTCGGCAGAGCGTAGGTCATTGGGATCTCAGAAGTCCGAGTGGGTCAGAAGGCAGGAGACCGTTCAGACGAGTCCGGATAGGCCAGCAAGATGAAGCTAGGCCACCAAATTAACTTGTGGATAGCAGAGGTGAGTGTCATAAGAAAAGGAACTACAGCGGCTATATGAAAGGCCAGTTAGCATGCCAAGGGAAGGTCTGGAGATAAAGGGAACAGTGTGTTTGGAATGTAAAGCCTCAGATGCTAACGTCCCACGATAACATTTCATTGCTGTGCCACCTATCAACCGGAGAAGATTGTGCACACGGACGAGTGCAACATCAAAGCAACTAATTCCACAATTGACAAATGTTTGATCTGCCATTGTCACTTAGCTTGTCTGGCAGTCGTTTTCGGAAATGGTGCGGTGATCGTTTCTGCCGCGTCGGAACCACTGTAATGCAGTGGTTTGCAGACAGGCGGATGAGATATTCCACACCAGCAGCCGCAGACCTCATACAAAACTGATAGCGGTAAACAAAGTACTTACCAGCTGCTGTGAGATTGGCACTGCACATCTCTTGTATCGCTAGTCAAGGTTAATATGCAATGCTAGACGTCAATAAAAATAGAATTTTGTCTTCATCTGCAGTATTGAGTCACTGCAGATTGGGTAAAAGTAACCTATCGGTTAAGGCATCGGTTATCACCTGTTCAGGGTTTCCGTTTCAAATGTGTGCAGTAATGACAAATGCATGGAGCTATATGTGATAAGTCGTAACTAAAATGTTTCTTAGTGAAGCTAAAATGTGGGATAGCGGTTGCTATGCTGTCTGAACATCCAGTGAAAGGTTAACAGAGTAGTTGCACACGGTATCCAAGTGGACTGTTCGGCTTTTTATTCAATGGACGATTAAGGATCCACCCACTGCACCTATATCCCAGTGCTCCAACCGTTGAATGCCGTCCGGTGTTTACTTGTTGCTGGGAGAGGTGGAACGCAAGGCTATAGCAAAGCCGGTGGCCCTGAGGAGGGCCGTGGGGCCGTTCACCTCGACATGGATAATGACAACCAGTTGTATTTCGAAAATTCACGTGCAATAGCGACTTACCATCTTGAAGCCTCGGAAACTCATACCATATGGCGTTGGCATATGTGACAGGTGCTATGAAATCGGAGTATACACATTGAAGACATTTGTTGTGTAAAGCGGAGGCTGCAGTGTTACGGTGGCAGCTGGGTAAGGCAGTGGTATTAAACGATTCCGGGAATTGTTACGGTTTCTCTTAATACGTAAGTGAATGAAAGAAACACACTTACGGGTTATCACGATGACAGGGGTTTACGGTTAGTGGCAACGTCGGCGAAGGATGGTACGCAACACGGCGGCATGGAGGAGCATGTGGCGAGTGTCTTGAGTGGGCTGCAAGCGGAAGAATTCGACCGCCAAACCGTAAGGGTCGTCTGCTTTCATGTGTACCTATGGGAAACAAGGCCATGTTATTCCGAAGTCAAACCATGAATTCTACAAATGCAAAAATTAGATAATCGGGAAACGTTTTGCAATCAGTAAAACAGTGCCGACGTGTTCACTTACCTGCTATTCTTAAGGAATGAAGAGAAACGTACTTCTATCGCACAGTATCATATCTATGCACAGTTTGAAAAGGGTTCCACAGTAAAGCGATGGGACCACCCTGAACAGGCTATCATAAGTGGATTGTGCCGCCTCAACCTCGTCGAAAAGCAAGTTGATATCGTCCGCATAGTTAAGGTCGGAAAATCTTTCATCAGTAAGCACATCAGCACCTACACGTGAGCTTCTGCAAGAGAACACTCCATTATAGAATCCATGACGAAGTTGAACAAAATTAAGGAAATCGGACTACCCTGAGATGTCCGTCAACTGAATCGAACGCACTGCTCTAGCACCTGCCGCAAAGGCAATATATGGTCTATACAGCCAAGTTCTTGGCGGAAACCGGCCTGCGTTTCCCTTATCCGAGATTCCCGTTCCACAGTGAGGCGGCGAACGAGAACCAAGGCCGGTGGTTTTATCACAACCGGCGTTAGGCTAATACCTCTGTGTTTAGAACAGTCTGTGCGACTGCCCTTCTTGTATATTGCCACTAAAACCGATTCGTTCCAATCAGCCGACACCCTCTCTTCCTTCCAGATACTTTCGAATAGGGAGGTCAGTGCTCTAAAATAGACCTCACCTCCCACCTTAAATAGCGCAGGTGGGAGGGAAGCCTGGTCAGCGGTACGAAAACGATTGAAGGCTGTGAGCGCGTTTCGGACTTAGGCCTCCGATAGTTGACCTAAACTAACAGACCATGGCCCGTCCTGCATCACCTGAGTAGGCAGAAGTCCGCGCGCAGGGGGCCAGCAGAACTGAGCTTGAAAGTTCACCCGCAACGAGCCATACGGCGCTCCTTATTATGTATTCATGCAACAGCTTGCTCTCTGCTTGCCTCACGGTCGCCTGCTTTTCTTGGGCCCAGTAATGCGGATGAGCTGGAAGAGCTTGCAGTACTTGCCTACTGCTCCTGCCTCCCCCTTTCTTGAGCCTACGTGGTCCACCAGGCTTCCTAGTCAGCACGTGGGCTCCGCTTTATTTCACGCCTACTAGCTCGTCTGGTCACTTTGTGCCCAAAACCAGCCTGGAGGTTTCCTCTAGATTCCAACAGGTTCATAGACCTCTCGGATATACAGCGACTGGTGCGGTGACGGTTGATAGTGCCACATGCAGATGCTCCTGCATCGTGCACGGCGGCCGAGATTTTATTTCACTGAAGCTCAGTGGCATTAGAACACGACAGCGAAAGTTCGGTATGTAATGCGTCCGGATGGGCTTGTCTGATCGAGGGCTGAGACAATTTCTCAGTTGACCATTATGGGAGACGCTTGGTACTCCCCAGGTAAAGTTCCTGGAGAAACGACAGCACAGCAAGGCATGGGCAGAGTCGATGCAATATTGCAGTACGAGCGGGATTCCAGGAGCGAACGGCTTCACCTGTAACTTATGGCTGTATGGTCAAGTTGGGTCAATCGCTGGCCACCTACAGAAGGACGCCAGGTGGCACTTCGTCACCCACTGTGTATTAATCGGTGCTGCTAAGAAACAGCTGGTGCTCTGCACACAATTGTGGGAAACGCTGGCCGTTGTCAGTCCGTTCGAAGTTAAGCCCATAATTACCACCCAGGTAAACTTCCGAAGCATACAGACCACTTACTTGTACGTTTATATCCCCAGAGTACTATAATATTTAAACTACTAGCACGGCGTAGTAGGTAGTTCAGTCCGCAATAGCCTGTGTCCCTGACAGCATTTGCACTGCAGTTGTTGGGGGCTTAAGCGTAAATCACAAAGAAACATCGTTTTGTACCACTTCGGGAATCAACTTTGGCTGATGTTGTCAAACAAGCAGAACATACACGGCGGTACACCGGTACCCACTCAATCTGCGTTGGCTCAGCCTTGAAGCTTAAAATGATATCTACACCAGCTTGACCCGTGAGCGCC
>OX104066.1:54237526-54292696 GCA_944474145.2 Dicrocoelium dendriticum | reverse complement strand
GCGTTATGTGCCTGCATGAGCAAGGCACGGAATGGTAACATTATTGTCATTTCCCTAGCGTTATCATCACCTATGAAACTGCGGTACACTTCACGTGTTAACCATGGCAACCTCAAGCTGAGTAATAAGGCTGTCCACATCCCTTAGGGAGACGTTCTTATTGTCGGAATTGAAATATATATCAGTGGCTGCACGCGCTTCCAAGAATGGCTGTTACTTAACACAAGCACTTGCAATGAACTGTGCCATACTATTATCAATAGGGAGACAATATGCATACATGGAACAGAAGGTTCGTACAAAGCAACCCACAAGAAAGCGAAGCGGTGCACATGCGGTTATTAATGGAGAGGTTCCGGGATACAAATGTTTAATGGAGGTTTGCATGGAAAGAACTGGTTGCTTTCTGAATGGGTGCGTAGGGACTTATGTTAGCCGTTATACAGGATAACGAGATCAAGACTCCGTGGTCCACGGTCTTAGAGCAGGAGACCGCATGCGGTGGTAACGTGCTCATATGAATTCACCTGTGCTGCACGAGGTTTTTGGAAATGTAGTGGTATATATTTGTCGTTAAAAGATTCAGTGAAGCGCTTTGCTTTACGGGCACACAGTATGCGCAATGCATATAAATAAACGGTACTGCTTTGATGTTCGTTAGTTCGCACAGTTGCAATGGATTACGCGAGGTGGCATTTGGCAAGTATTAACGATAATTGCGAAGGCAACAATGATACGTGGTAACGTGCCAGTGGATAAGCAGCCGTGGATGTAAATAGTTCCGACCATGGGATAACCGGATACAACCAACGTGGCCAACGTTTAAACCATTCAGAAATATCCGCCGCTAGGTGAGTGAGCCTGTATATGGCTCGGAGCCCACAAAGGGTGACCAATGAGCAATGGTTTCGCCAGCCTCTTAAGGGGCCATCTTGACAGTTAGAAATCAATGTAAACGGCACATGGGCAAGAAGCGTGTTGGACAGTATGATAATGTAGGTTAAAAAGAACTGTTTCATGCAAACTTGTGTGAAAAATCCGACTTGGTGAATAGACGCATGACATTCTGCATTAGCCTGCAAGCGACTAGACGGTCAGAGTAGCCATGCATATAAAGGGAATATGCGAGCGTTCTAAAATCTACAGATCAACGAATAATACACTTAACGGAGGTGCGAAGACGTATTTATGCTGTGGCACATGTTACGTCTAGGCAGACCGGTAGTGGCGAAACATTCATCCAGGCAGCACGGATATATAGGTGTTTAAACGATATTTTTAGCAGCTAATACACATAGCCGATGTGCAACGGAGTAGATATACGGCGGAAAAGGGTTCGTAGAGGAATACCCTTAATGGCGGATCTATCACGTACGAATCTCTGTTACACAGGAGTCCCAAAAGCCACCTGTTATGAGCCAAAATACTTACCGGTAGTGCAACGGAGCGGATATAGCGGCCTAAAGATTACGTGGAGGCGGACAACTAGTGGCGGATCAATGACATATGTAGCGCAAATAGACATGCTCTAGAAGGCGCTTGTTTAGGGCCGATAGAAATGCTAGTGGCGCAACGGACTATAGGGGCGGCAAAGGTTATATGGAGGCGGACTCGTAGTGACGGATCATCCATATAGCAACACGGATACACAGTAGTTCTAAAGATCAACTGTTAAGAGCCAATACACCTACCGGTGCAACAAAGTAAATAGGAGCGGAAAAGGTTACCTAGAGGCAGACCAATCGGTTCGGATTACTTATGCACGCATCACGGATACACAGTCCTAAAAGCCACATGTGAGCAGACAATACACTTACTGAATATGCAACGGAGTATTGAGCGGCGGGGCTGATTACTTGAAGGCCGACAGGTAGCAGCGCAGCGTGCCTTTTGACGTCATGTTATGAGCCAGGGACTTTACGGTATGCTATGGAAGTGACGGTAAAGTACGTCTGGTTCAATATTGCTCACAGAAGTTTCATTTTCCTTTACGAGCACGCTTCCGGTTTATACAATTAAAGAACCTAACTTAGTTGGACACACGAACGTGTGCATTGGTGCGTGACCACGGGCGTCAATCTTCACTGCGTGCCATTCTACCGCAGTCCCTCAGTTTCATAATAAAGTGAATTTACTGACAAGCGTTATTGCGGACCTGAGAATGCCCGATCGTATTAATGCAGACCAGCTTTTAAGCAAACATTTCGGTAGATACCTTGGCAACATGCGTATATCTGTAGGCGCAGTGCTCTTCTATTACAAATGCTACCTATAAGTCAATTTGCTTAAAACGTTTACTGTGCACGTGTGCTACCTGACACAGAAGTCTTTACAACAACACGGATGGTCCATAATCAGGCATCATACATTCTCCATCGGGTGCTGGCCTTGACGAAATCTGCTGTCTCATGTCTAAGGATCCTTCAACCTCTGCGGAAGTGTGATCACTGTAAACTTTGCCTTTTCGTGGACATGACGCTCTACAATCCACGATCCCGTTCCAGAGAAGTGCTCGGTGTCAACGTTGCAGGAGGTCGTGGGTCATCGTCCGCTTGGCGTTGATCCTATAACAACCATCTATGGGGCTCTAAAAGTTCGACATGTCGGATGTGCTTCACCAATAAATAAAACCATTGCCTTTTGATTCATCTCAGTGGAGCGTTGCACTCTAGCAGGTGTATGCTGACACCATGGGGCGGATTGGGCCATGGTAAGTTGTCCAACGGAACACATTAATTAACCCCTTATTATTCGGTTACCGACTCTCAGTGGGCACGGACAACGGAGTGCGCCACGCTGCATTGCGGGTAGCATAATTAACCAACGGCTTAAGATAGTATTCACCTATTTACTGAGGACATATTTACGCACATGCGGTTCAAGCGAAATGCGTTGACCGACAGAATAGAACAAAAAGGGTTTTAACACTAACCCAAGGAAATGACACCGGCAGCCTTGATGCTTAGAATGATTCCCGCTACGGCTTCATTAGCACTTGACGTAGCAGTCTCCGGAGGTGCGCAACCCACAACAAGGACGAACTTGGCACAAAAGTTCCACAACACAGTGAGAGTCATTGATCCTAGTTTCGATACACAAAGTGGCGGACTGCTGTAGCTGGCTCGTGATGGACCAAACCTGATCATATTGCCATAAGTTAGAAGTGGCGTGGTTCCATCCTGGATAGCCGTTATTACTGAAATACCTATGCCGACTGAGGTCATACCTTAGTACTTTGTCGTTTCTCCAAGAACTTCACCGGGATTAGTACCAAGCGCATCCTACGACTGGCAAATTTTCTCAGCCCTTGGTCAGACAGGCGTATCAACAAGCACTGTGTACAAAACTTTCACTCCATTGTCTTAATGACAATGCTTTTCACTGGCATAGCACCTCCACTCCCTGCACGACGCAGGATCATCTGCTTGTAGCGCCATCCGATAGTTTGGTGAACCTGTTTAAATTCAGCATAAATCTAAAGGCTGCTTCTCAACATGCTCTTAAACTACATCAGTATACGCTTTAGCTAGAAGCGTAAAACATCTCGGCTGCTGTGCCGTAATAACTTAGCGTAAAAGCAGATACAACAGTTGCATGCCAGCCGAGCTAGCAGCAACAGGTGTGCATACTAACGAAAAGCTGGCGGCCGGCTACTAAGCAACGAATAACTAAGATGTAAATTATGCTACAGAATGAGATAGTGGTTGGAGGATGTGGCTAAAAGTGATAGGGCGGAACAAAACTTTTACAGCAGGAAGACCAATGAGACCGGCTTCTAGCCATGTCAGCACTTATAACTAGCCAAATATGTTCATCGTCCGTTGGACCACAACCGGGGAGCCGTGGAGCTACAACCTAGGCCAACTCCAAAGTGAGGCTCTTCATTCCTCACGAGAGCATTAGCGCTGGGCTACCCTTCCCCTATTTAACCCACACCCATGCGAGTAAACAAGACACGTCGCGGGTGTCGCTAGGCTGGCATGAGCACAACCTGGCCGAGCCAGTGCAGCCTAATGCGTGAAATAACGGTGCTGAGCGGTTTAGTTTTTTTCCCTGTGCCACACACAACGCGTCGAACCTGCTCGCTTCTCACGATATATTCTTACCAGACGTGAGCCAACTTGCGAAGAGACCGATGGTAAAACTAACTAGTAACTTTGTTTGCTTATCTAACAGGCCACTTTTCGCAACCGTACAGTAACATAGATGTACCGCTGCAGTGGACACTCTACCATTCAAGGCGAGAATGATGTCGAGTCGCCGCCGTAGGTGGCGAAGTTTGGCAAAACTAACTCTAGCTTTTGCTATAAGCTTCGTAGTCTCATGTTCGATGCCGGGGACGCTGATATAAAATCCCAGATAGTTGAATTGCTGAAGGACTACTAACCGATCGTCAACAAGGGTCAGCAAAGCGGGCGATCCCAGCCAACCTTGGAGCACAGCTTTGCACTTCGATGGTGCAAAGCAAAGTCGGAAGCAGCTGACAACAAGCGCTTACCTGTCCAGTGCAGCTTGGCAAGTCTTGGAGTTGTCACAAATGAAAGCAATGTCTACTGCGTACTCCAAGTCAATAAGTCGTTCTCTTAGGAGCGGATCCACATCTTCTAAGTCGCGTCCTGCAAATGAACTCGCCATGACCTTCTCAATGACGAAGTTGAAGGGGAACGGTGAAAACGGGCATGCTTTTCCCACACCACTAGAGATACTGAAAAATGTCGACGGCTTGCCGTAAGCTCTCACTCTGCCCGTGCTACCCGCGTATAATACTGAAATAATCTTTACATGTTTCTCTGCCACAAGTTTCCTGGGTTGACAGTTCAAAAGTGCACATTGATCTACCGGAGCGAAGGCAAACTTGATGTCTAGGAACAGGAATACGGTGGGTTGTCCATATGTGTGGCCGTGCTCCAACGACTGGCACAAGGATTAGCTGTGGTCAATGCAGCCACAAACCAAACGAAACTCGGCTTGCTCCTGAAGAATCTGGCTTTTACAGGCGCCAGTCAGTCTGTGAATGGTTACAGTAGCATATACTGGAGGCAATGGGTTCAGACTGGTTCCTTTACGGTTGCCGCATTCCGAACGCGAGCTTCCTTTAAAAATTGGGACCACAATGTTGTGGCTTTAATCGATTAGGGTACTTTCCCGCTCCCACAGTATCTTTAGTAATTCGTAAAATGCATCAACCAGAGCAGGATCCCGAAGTTGAAGAGGGCGGGATAAAGATCATCTGGTTACACTGATTTGTTCAATTTCTAACGAGAAAAGCCAAGTGGTTGATTGATTTACTTAAGGCAGCTGCTTTAGGAATGCTGACGCATATTAACTCAAGTCATTTCTCGCATTGCAAAGGCCAGAGCTGCTTTCTTAAACCTGCGTTACCTTTGGCTACACAATGGGGATTGCCTCCATCTTTTAAGCCGTGTATATAAGGCCCCAATGAGGCCCGTTATACTGTATGTTAGTGAACCCTGACCTCTTCTGGCCGCAAACCAGAGGCGCCTTCAAGTATTTGCTCATCCTTGTCTGCGGAGCATTATTACAGTCGGATGGCACCAGCGTGTACACAACGACGGTGCATGCGGGCAATACTTAGGGATTACCTGCTAGCTCCATAAAACCAGATAGCATTGAATAGGTGGCATTGGCTTGGGCACTTTCCACTTATGCCTGGTCAACGCTTACCTAGCAGCGTCTCGTTTAGTCTGCCCTATATAGGATGTAGCTATACTAGAGACGGACAGGAGTTGAGTGGGCGGCATGACTAAGCAACCAAGGTTCTTTGTGCATGCATACGCTTACATTCCGTTGTTGCCAACTTGCCTGACTGCATTCATTGTGTTTCGTGCATGCGAGCACGTCCATGGTCTAGAATATGTAACCTGGCTGTTCAGATGCCGCTTTCAGCTGGAAAGCAGTTGAGGCGGCAGTAGCATACAACTGAAAACAGCATGGCGTTATGCTAGCATAGCCGCACAAGCTGCTGCTATTGTCACCTTAATACACATGTTCAAGGGAAAATACTCCACGACACATGAAATGCTTGCTTTCATAAAAACAAGTAACTTACCGACTGTGTAATGTACCTTCGCAACTACAATGTACCGCGTACACTTACGCAAGCGGCTTTTCTTTGCCAACGTCCCTGCTGTTGTTTCTCGGTCACTTTCAATGCGTTTCATCATTATATGGAATAAGGGAAACTTACATTCTGCAGAAGCGGAATTCATACGTATCCTCAGCAAGATACGGGGCGAAATATTGCTAGAACCCCCTTGAGCATCTGCCTCACATGCCCAGGAAAGATGGCTACCGCGCGTTCCATAGTCCATTCCCTGCAGACACAATTCTCCAACGGCTGTTGGAACCTGACCACTTGCACCCCTATGTGCACCACGCTTGCTCTGCCTACTGCATCTCGCGGTCTCAGTCCTCGGCAACCAACGGAATCGCGTAACACTTAATGCGTTGGAACTGGAAGCCCGGTGCACCAAGCGATGGATCAAGGGTGCCTTGCGCGCAAGTTTGCTATGCTTGGGATCCTCCACAGAGTTCACCCTAGCGGCATATAACGGGCCTGGGCTGGATCCCTGACCGCAATCCATCACAACGCGCTACGCAACGTTTAGCGACATTTCAAAGAAGCCCGCCGTAATTGTTTGAAACGCATACTCCCACTGACTTTACAATAACCGTAGTAGGTTTCCGGTGCACAGCGGTATACTTGCTAAATACTTCGGCGTGCCGCAGCCTATGTTTTAATCTAACAGCTGAGAGCAAGTTCCCTAAATCACGCAAACTATCCTTCGCTTTCAGATACACGTCCGAGCCGAGACACTGGACGTTTGCAGCGATTTCCGTTAGCACCACTTGCTATTTAAACTGTAGACGCCTGTCTATCACATTGGGTGCATGTCCAACTGCATAGACCATTCCACTTTGACCGCAATCCAAGTTCTTGGTTGTTTCAGACTGCACCGCTCCGGCAAACTATATACATTCACGGGTGGGAAAGTACTCAAAAATGGGATATTGTCACCGGGAGATGACCACACATGCTCTACTTACCGCCATAGAGTGGCAAGCCGGACAACCCGCAGGAGTGGGGAAGCAGCTACCAAGGTTTACAGAGCAACCTACGGATCTTAAAAGCACATATATCATCCTGCCTGTTACGGATATGCGTCCAAAGGGTTATCATGTTGCCATTGATCCATCAGGGTGCTTAAACGAAGCAACAGATTAGTGAACATTGCATGCGTATACCCTTCCGGGGAGACTCATCGCACGGAGATATGTCATTGTATGCAGTGCCATCTGGAAGTTAAGTGTGAGGAAATATTAAAACACTGACCGCGCTACCGCTCCCAAAATTTCCTGAATAGGCCACAAGAATAGTAAATTCTATTACGATATATCTTACCTATTGGCTCCCAGTACCACCGAATTTTGTCTCCAACGTTAGGCTTCCCTTCATAGAAGGCAGTACATGCAGCTGTATTTATCTTCCCCGTTATTGGCCGCACAAGTTTAATGGAACCAACGTTGTCAAAAGTCACACATCCCCTACAGAACCTCATTATCCACGGATAAATCATCTCATCCCGCAGACAAATATCGCTTAGGTTTTAACGGACGGCTCCGGGGCCTTCCGCCTTTTTCCCACTTTAGTCCCACCGGACGTAGAGGGGCCTAGACGCCTAAATTTCAAGTGACGTACCGAGGTCTATTAAGCGGGACCCTTCGTCACTCGCAGTTGAATAGGTAATTTCCGTTTGGCGGAGCCAACCTCCCTGGTATGGTCCCCTGATAAAACAGCCCTGGGCACGTCACGTACAGCAACGTAATACTGCGCGGAGCTTGTGCTTCGCATACTTTCCTTATCATGCGGCAGCCCACCTCTTGTTTCTCTGTGGCGCACGTTTCCTGTCAACCTAAGGCATTTGTCATCCACGTCCATCGGAACAGATTCATCATGATGTGGCGTAGTGCAGTAGAGCAACATATTACTATCCCCGGACATCATCGCAGCTAGCCTATTCAGACTCCTCAACACCACGTCATACCGCGACGATGAAATGCCGCAACTTTGTGCTTTCACACCTGTCCTTACCTCCTCCGCCTCGCGAAGTTTATCCGCCCTGTCCACCGCGCTTAATTCAAGTACAGCACTACCATCTTCGGACTTAACACCCGGCAGCCTCCGCGGACAAGTCAACCGGTCGACTGCATGAAGCATTCCAGCTGCAAACCGGTGCAACACCAGCCATCAGCCTTCCCTTCCTGGTCGTTACATGGCACCTAGGCGCACGCAACATTCGCCATTGCAGACGAAATTCACATACGCAAGTCTTCTATCACTTGGTACCACCGAATCGTTGACCCCCGGCTTCCTTTCACCACGCAGTGCTTGCCCGCATTATCCAATGACGTTCTCCCTGCACTTCTCCAGTGCCCTGTTAACTGTTTCCGGGGTACGGAAGAAACCGAGTCACTACGTGGTCGCTAGGAACGGGGCCACCTGTAGAACCTATAGAGTCCACTAAGACCACCGATCGTCATTTGCCGCTCTTGCATCCACGACCTGAGGCGCAAAATAATCACCGTGAATAATAAGCTGGAAGACGATTGCTTCATCAACGGCTTCCTAAGATGTTTATTCTCATTCTCGACCGTGTTCGTCGCCGCGCAGCCGAACAAACGTACCGCACGCTGATGAGGAGGCGCCCATGCAGGTGCTCATGGAGGAAATGTACGTCGCACCTACCGGTAAAATTTCCAAGCTTTTAGCAACCGCCCTTAGCATCCTGTTTAATTGCCCCATCACGTAGGAATAACAAAACAGAAACCACTGCCCTAGAAGATTCCTCGACCCTGAGCCCAACCCAGCAAGTTGTTCACACCGTCGGTACGTACCCCACATAGCGTGGAAAAGATAAAACATAACCGCCGCGTTGGGATCCGCGGACGTCAGAATACCAACCCGCGCCATCCACTTATCCACAACAAGTGGTTGCGCTAACGCTGTGCTTGACAACGTCTAGGTCATAGCTTCCACCCACTGTCTGTTTCCGTGCGCTGTCTCATTTGGCAACAATCCGTAAACAATGCAGGCGTAATTCCGGTAACACCTATTAAGATACAGCGACAGCAAATAGCCGCCATTCTTCAAGCGATGCGCAGCCTCCGCCAAAAATCCTCGCAGTAGCGCGCACCTATCTATCCCATGCAAGAAGGCAAGAAAAACACATTTCTTACTATGTTTAGCTCTCTCGCTACCCGATAAGTGTCGCATTTTTATAGCAATTCCGTCACCTTGCATGTGACCCCCACCTGCCGCTTCCGGTACAGTTGTGCCATGATCTTTACGTTGTCTACCGTCAACAAGCCAATGCTTCCGGTTTATGTAACAATGCATCATACGGGTGGTTTTAACCACTGACATCATGCTCACAACCACGTGCTCCTCCGCCACCGTTAAGTACCGTTGTTGGGAATACAGTCACGGAGTAGTCAAGTGAAAATCATGATTACGCTGCAGATAAACTTCACCACGCTCGTGCTAACCGCCCCTCAACAAGAACGAAACCCTGACTTTTCAGACCAGCATCCCATAACGGTTTGGTCATTTTAGAGCATTAACAATGAAAAACATACCGTTTACCAGGAATGTTGCTGCCTTTACCGTACACACTGGTACGGCACATAATGATATGGAGAGCCAGTAGGCACATCTCCCCATAATCCGGTTGTATCGATTTGGTAGTAAACACCGTCCGCTTATAAAAGGATTCCGCAGTGTCCTGTTGAACATGCTACACATCCTACTTCCTGACCCCGAATATTTTGGAAATATAGTCCGATTAATAGAGTAAACGTAGCAAGATTGTCCACCATGATGACTTCTTCCAATGACGCGCCACAGCTCCCCATGGTCTATCTTTGTAGAGTTAAACGACAACAGCAGGGTTCAAATTTACTACAGTTTATATTTACACGTATAGTAAATACTTAGGTAAAGTTAACTTGCACCTTCCAACCTTAATAAGCGACACAGCCAAATTTTAGAATGGCATACCATACGAGCCTCACCAACTTAGGTCCATAACAGATTGGTCAGCATCCCAGTTCGACAAAACGCCTTTTGCCTACTAAGGACATACAGCCAAGCGCATGACAAAAAGCTTTTGGGAAAACAAAAATGCAACATGTGGTAACATCGTGCTGGTTGGAAGTTGGTTTCCGACAACGCCCACTCCAAAGCATACAATTGTTCCTCATCAGCAACGTGCGTTCAATGCTTGGCAAAATCACTGGCAGCACAGTTCTTGTACAACGAAAGGCATATATACAGATGGTATAACGTTATAAGGAAGCTGATTGTACTGTGTTATTGAAGCTGGAGCTATAGCATCAGTGGATATCTTGCGATTAAGTCCGACTGCCAGGTAAGCCAAGGAATGGCGGTGAAGGCGTAAGCATGTAGTTAACTAACTCAGGAGCAACTCAGGCAATGAACTATTTGCTCACTTTACAAACTCTATAGCTGCTATAAAATGCAATGGTATATTTTACAATGGCATTCAATGCGTTGCTTTCGGAAGCTTCTACATTGCCCACGATATATTTTCATCGGAACTGGAGTTTTTATTTGAGTAACTTACTTTGGTATTGCTGCAGAGTATATGCTGTTCTAGCTTCATTGGCACCGGTGACTTTAATACATGTGAAACAAGGTTCTTTAAGTCGCTTTACTTTGCTAGGTTAGAAACTTTCTCGACCGGGCAAGATGCACATGTTGCTTAAACAAGGAAAATCTGTTTGTTTTTCATGCAAAAGCATGCGCTTCTAATCAGTTTGTACCACCGTACGCAAACGATTAGCCCTACTATGTACGGTAAACGTGACTATGTCGCAGCGCCGAAGCTACAATTTATGACTATCAGACGGCGAAATTGCTCGGTAGAAAATATCGCGCCCTCAAATTACGCTTTCATTGAGAGATTTTTGGATTTTACAGATAAATGTCTAACGCTTCAATGCGATCGTCTCAGTAGTTACCTAGTCTTCTGCTGCTACCTATGCCGCCTTGTTGAGCAGAACTACCTGCCAGTATATAGATTTTCTTCAAACCTGCTGGAACAACTTCTACCAAAATGTATGTGATTACTAGCTCAAGCTGAGCCTGATTTTAGCAAGTAAAGCCAAAATAGCTAGACTTTACAGATCGTACATTAAAACAGATCTGTAACTGCTGGTATCCGGAGATTGTTAAAGCCAATCTGTGGTAAACATACTATGGGAGTTACTGAAATTGTGGAGGTTGACCAATGCAACTCCAAGTTTATTTTTACTTTGTCAAGCGCTTTCCATAACCTCCATTCACCAGCTCATAACCAGCGGCCTTATTTGAGCAAGTTGAGGTTAACAGAGAACCCAAGAAGCTAACTAAAAATAAAGTCAGTGCCTTGGATGGCATATTACCCACGCTTATACAGACTTACGCCACTTATTTTACAATACCTTATTGATATTTTACACAGGTGTCTCAAACTGGGTGCCATTCAGATATCTGGAGGTCAGTCAGAATAACACTAATTCTTAGAATTTAACCCCACCAATACTGGCCAATTGCTAGCACTCCTGTGCCCTTTAAATCCAGGAAACGTAATAGTTTCACGGATTTCCGCAGCCACCGACGCTGAAGATGTTTTCCATTTTGCTTTTCGACCCCAGGGTTCCAGGCTTGATGATAACGTACAACAGAATATAGACTGTCCACAAATACATACAGCCAAGTCGACTGGGGTCAGGTTTCAATCTTTCCTTGACAGGTAAAAGGAAAAGCAAATCTCCGTCTGCATCTACTGCCTTCATTAACATTTATACTGCCTTTACTATTTACACCTGCACACTTTACCCTATATTAGCGTCATCCACAAACAACTATATTCCTTATGATTACTTCTTCCCTTGCTGCAGCCTGTATAAGTTTCGTCCACTGCTGATTACACAGATAGCAACGTGGCTGTTGCGAAACATAACTGCCAGGTACATTTACTAAAGCCTGAGTTGGTGTGCCTTGATAAATTCGGGAACAATCAACTTTTTCATTTGATATGTGTGTTCAAAACTATATACTTTACAAAGCAACCGCAAGTCCAAACCACTTAGTTTTATTGGCTATTTAACTGCGTTCTGAAGTCCTGATCGCTCATTTCCGCTTAAGCCACATTATTTGAATGGCGTTTATCTCAAAATTTGTAAAATTTGCGCGACCGCTTTACTGATGCTAAGCAAAATCTGCCCAATTTAACGGCCAAAGCTCCTCTTTACTTTGTGCTGTCTGGTGCTTTGTACAGTGAGATCCTGATACCCCTCTTATTCCCTTAATATTTTGAAAGCCTTCGCATACTAGCAACATTCCTTGGATGCAAATATGCTGACGATGTTGGCTTTAGATGCAGAAAACCAACCACAGAGACGTCTACGCTAAAATGTGGTTTAGACGAACTTGTGAGTTATTGTCTTAACCTTAATGATTAGAAATATACTTCTTACATTTTCATTTCACCGCTCAGATGAATTGCGAGTAATGGTAGACGTTACTGCAGCAATAACTTTGGGGGACGAAACCGTTCATATTTTCTCTGCTGTCAGACATCTCGGTAACAATTTACGCAAACCTATCGTGGTTCGTGCACGTTTCGTTGACTTTTTACAAGAGCAGAAGTAACTTTTTATGCATTCCTACTTCTAACTACTGTACCGCGGAGCTTAATTGTGTGGTTTGTAACTGAACATATACTACCCCACTGCTTGTACTATTCCCCAGCAAACTTACCTGTGCTACAGCAGCAGGACTATGTTTCGCCTGTGCAATCGGCTAAATATATTTCCATCCGTGTTAGCTTTTTGAGCGATCCCATAGTTAGTTTTATTTCTCGGAAATATTTTGCCATTTGCAGGACCTTTCTCCGAAGGTTTAATTGACAGCTTTTCTATGCTATGTGTTGCTATCTCACAAACGATAGCTGTCTTCTGCCTAAGCACAGAATTTAGGAGCTTATTCTGTTGCACCTTCCTATGGTAACAAAAGCTGGCCATAGTTGGCATGCTTGCCTGTCGACACTATGAAAGTTACAAATGTTCTGCGCATGCTTTTGCTTGGTTGGCATCTATATACTTTTGTCTACGTAATTCTTTAATCTGTGTCTATATATTGTACCGGTCACATGCATTTACTCTATCCGCGGTGATAGGGTACACATGGATAAGGCACCAATTAAGGTGCATAATGCTTTGCCTTGAGCACCGCTGCAATTATACCTTACCAAAGTTTGACTACCACATGGAATAATGGAACAATTATGGATAGGGAATAATAACTGCAGGCAAGGTGTCTTGCTGGTTGATAACAGAAGAACAGGGTAGCAATTTAAATGTTAACCAAAGCAAATACGTTTTGCTGGAGCAATAGTGTAATGATGTATAGTGAGCAGGAGGTTGTGCAGGACAGAAGGAACCAACATATTTTACGGTAAAGTTCCTACAACTTTCGCTTCAGCAATTCCAAAATATCATGAACTAAAAGCATGTCGTTAGAATAATCTGAATATGGTTATTTCGTGTATTTTCATCAGCAATTCACGTACACTTAGTGAAGTGGCTTGGTTTCAGACAAAAACATTCAAAGTGTAATGTCAGTGGTAAATGGAAGACAGGCAAAGGTTACGAGGAGACCATACATAGCTAAAAATAGTTACATAAGATTCCGTTCGCTTCTCCGCCAATCCATAAATGTGGTTTTACGCTGCCTCTGCAACAACTTATTTACTTCTACATTAAACCCGTACACACATGACTCTGGAGATACGGCCGACATATTTTTACTCGTTTGAAGAGTTTGCGGTATCGAGTGCGTTGGCCTAACGGGGAGGAGACAGCCCACATACCTTTTGGAGCATATTCAGCGAAACTTGGTAGAAAATGGTAGGAGGCTGACCGCCAGTTCTGTCTGCCAACACATACTTGACGTGTTAGCGTGTGAAAACTCAAACGAAGCATTTAGCGTAATCAACAGATGGAGCGCTGCTGGCATGCTTTAGTTCGTTAAGGCCTTAACAAATACTCTACTGTAGCCCAGTTTTCATAACCCGAACGTGTTCGTCGCCATACTTGCTCTGCCTTGGGGAGACAGTTGTCAACATTCTTCAAAGCAAAATGTCGGCCAGCAGCAGATATGCTTTGAGGGCTTTTGATTATTTAATGTCGTTATTAATTGCATAGCATTTATGCAGCCTCTCCACTTCACTATTTGTGGTTAACCTGCTGAAGAGAATACGCAACATAACAGATTTCAGCTTATTCTGAAACTTGTTGCTCTTTTTTGCCAAGTTTAAAAGTTATGGTTAATGCTTATTACACTTAGCAATAAGCTTTCACTCATCTCTGCACAGATATACGTACGTTAGTTTGAGTCACGAATCAATAGAGGCTAATAAGCATGAACATATCCTTTGTACCTGTAATGAAACAAGGTGGATGGCGGGCAATTTGCTATTTAATTTTCTTTGAATCTACCCAAGGTGCGGTAGTCTAACAGTCGTTTATACGGTCGTTCCAGTGCTGGCAGACCTAGAGGGAGAAATATGATTGTGGACGATTTAGCTGACTATATTATTGACTTAGTTTCAAGCTACTGCCACTAAAATTAGTGTTCGGGCTAGCTTGTACAAGGTTGCGGCAAAATTAACAAAAATTGCTCCTCATTTGGTTAAATCATACGAGATCTCTACTTAGCCGCCGGCAGCGTTCCCTTAACACTCCGCGTAATTTCATTCGCTGTTTGTGCGGAAGGTGACATTATCCTTGACAACTTGCGTTCCTAGACCTTATAGTGTTTCGGGTGCTGCGAGGCCACGCTTTAGCCCAGAATGCCAAGGCAGGATTGCATATGCAACGCGGGGATGCACCTAAAATTTAAGCATAAGACAGAAGATGGATGCATCCATTACGCTCGTTTGCCCTACCTCTAAGAGACAAACAGGCTGATTATCACATTTTGAAGCGACTCTGACTGTCTAAAGTAACTGAGTTTGTTCTGCCCCCGCACACCGAGGTCACGTTCTTGAGATCTTGTCTGCAGGTCTTGCTTCCCAAAGTTGTAGAGAAAGGCGTGCCGATGGCATATGTAGGCCAATCGACACTAGTCCGTATTGAATAGTGAAGAATGCCCCGATGGCCAGGGCCAGGTCACGTCTAAGTTGCGTTGGATTCTTGCATATTTTTTGATAATTTACTCACCATTCAAAGCTTCACGTCGACCAAGCAGAACAAACCCTTTGCTGTGCCAACGTTTGCTAGACCGATAGTGAATAGTAAGTACCGAACCGCGCAATACACCGCCCTCCATTCTAATCAGGACGGACAGAGATATGCGGACTCCACATCCACTTACTTTTTGCGCATAAAGTGAACAATCCAGCCTAATTTTGCTTATACAATGTCGTAGTATTGTAGTTAGGGAAGCAGAATGAGAAAGAATTTGTAACGCATATGTAAAGCATATTGTTATCTGCGCCATCATCGACTTAACCCGTCCAGTTTAATGGGCAATCCGCATGTTCATGGTACCTTATAGATTTTGTTGAAGTCCGTGCTGCTACCACACAAGCCTTCTGTATCTCGCTAGGTAGCCAAGCAGCAATTCCGCGATGACTACTTCTATGAATTTGGCGAGCGCGGAGCAAAGCCTTACTTAGCGGTAAATAGCAAGCTGACTTCCATTACTTCGCAAATGAATGAATGATATACTACCCCTTTTTCGTGTTGCTGAAACTATGTATGTTTATAGAAAACGCTGAAGAAGCCTGGGAAGTGGTGTGGCATGGTGCGTGGCTGCTATCGGTAGTGCGGTAGGGTGAAGGTTATCCACTCCAGAACAGATGTGTGCAAGCAAGTAGATAGCCTTTACAGCACGGTTTTCACCGTGTAGGTTATGATTGATAACTCTGATGGTATGACGAAATCAACGTGTACAGTGTTCAACGCTAGTAGCAATTGTAACATAGGTAGGTACTAAGCCCTAAGGGTCTTGGTGGCATCTTTCGGTGTTTGTGTTTTCTATGGATGACATCGAGAAATGAGCCTAGCCACAACGTTTGTTTATTAGGTTGCTTTGCGTTGGATTATCAGCAATCCTTCAATTCATGCTTCAAAGCGGTGTCACATAATCCGTTTGCAATATTTGACCCCATACACTCAGCTTCGTTCGGTGTCTTGTACTGGTTGACGCCGGTTCAGGAGCGTGCTGTGCTTGACATCGTTAGTGCGTGCCATTTGCGTCGAGCCCAAGTGAACCCTATTAGTAATGTACCTGCTAACTTTTTGTCTTACCCTGAAGGTAAACCAACTGTATTAAAGAGGATTAGGTTTAAGAAACTATTTATGAAGTACTTTAATCTACTGCATGCGTTGCATCCCATGTTTTTACTTTCGGTTTCTCACAAAATAAGAGCATGCAGCTAAGTGATGTGGATCAAGTCCAGCGAAATAATGATGCACATATCTGAAAAGTTTTGCTATCATTATATCTGCTTTGGATAAACATACCACACTAATGAGCTTAGAACACAATCTTCATAATACAAAATACTGCTTCTCCAAGCTTGTCAAGAAAACAATTAAAGGCGCCAAATATTTCATTGCCTGAGTTACTCAGTTCATTTCCGAATGTAAGTAAAATGGAATTCCGCCCAAGAAGTTTGAAGAAGAATTGCAAAGTCAGTACTTTCTTTCCGTGTCAAGACCAAAGTGAGTCAGGTAACAAGTGGAGGAACGCTTGTCTAATCGTCCGCTAAAAGGATAATATAGCGCACGAACCAGGTAAATGTACTGTCGATCCACGCTGTTATTCAGGCAGTTGCTAAAGTACAAAGTCCAGGTGAACTTTATAGACAATTGCTGTGTTATCCTTGCGTGACATAAAATGCTCATGCTTCTGAGTGTCGCTACAAAGAAAGAATGTGCAATAAATGTGGTAAACTATGCCACTTATCCCAAAGGTGCAGATTTGAACACACCCACCTGACAAACCTCATTCAGCTGTGGCACCATACTAAGGGGTCGCTTGCGGAAAAAGCTTCTGGATGACTGAGACAATGATCTGAATAAGGACGACTTGATTAGCGTGTCACCTAACGGGTGCCCTCCATTTATGGCTTATTTAATAATCACGAATGAACCGATCGCTTTGAAACTAGATACTGCGGTTGCAAGTGCCTTTATAAATACGAGGCGGCTGGCAGCCGTGCCCTTCAGAGGTCAGATCATAATGTACAATAACCACATGCTCTAGCATGAATAATGATGGAGTTACGTTTATGGGCTCTTTGATCACGCTTACAGCACCAGGACGGCGGAAATGGCTTTTGGCACTTAATCGTTTAACAGGCGAATGACTCTTTTGCCTGCAAAGCGTGGACAGGCTTCAACGCATCCTGTGCTACAGTAGGTGGATTCCAAAGGCAAACATCCTGCTTCTCAAATTCATCGGATGCGTTCCAATTAACAAGGGCCTGGTTTTAATCCTTCTAATCACCGTACACCAAATATGTAGAAACCGCCTCTCAGAGCTCTTCATTTAATCTTTATTGACCATTTTCCTTAACTTTGGGGTCCCGATAAATGGTTGGCTCATGAAAACAGAGCAGAAAAGCGATGGCATCAGAAAGGTCGACGAGTGAGATTTGTGATTTTTAGTAAAAATTAAAATCAAATCAAATCAAATACTAAATATTGTTTAGGTCGAACAGCAATTAAACCTATATGGCTGGAACTCGTAAGCGCAAATGTAATAACCAATCCGACTTAACGGAAGACCTCGAAATCCAAACTCAAATAGCTTTACTCACAGTCAAAAGTAAAAGCTGTTTTAAAGCGTAAGCATTGCTAAAAGTACAAACAACGTGGGCTGGTCTAAAGGTCGTTTAATTGTTTGTACGATAGAAGCAAATTTACCGCAATACTTGCAGTAGTTCGCGAGTTCTGAAGCGACTGCATATACCGTACCCTAAAACCTTGCCACAAATGCTGTACTACTTTTCAAGCAAATATAAGGAAAATAAGAAAAATTATATGGTGACACGTTGTAGAATCTTAATGGGGCTGCCTAGCTAGAAATGTACATTTGTCCAAAGCAGCAGTACTTACAATGCACAACCCGGTGTGTATTGGTTATTAATCTTTCACGTTTTACATTTCCCGTCATCAATTATATCGTGAAATCTGTTGTACAGTTTGTTTGAATTAATGCTTATAATACAATTATTCATGCCCCGCGCTCTATCGTGCTGATTTTTGGCTGTGCTGTTGCTTCGTGCTTGCTGTGCGGTCCAGTCTGCTTGCAAATCGGATAGAGGACTCTGAATTACTATAAAACGTCTACTTCCATTGTGCTGGACGTGTGCCACAGGTATATCGCAACCTACGAATCGAACTCAACTGTGATTACACTTTGTTTACTCCCTCCAACTTTTTGCCTCTACTAACGGACTGAAACATTCTTAGCATTTTTCGACCACCACATAAATTTGTGGCCTCGTCTTCTTTTTATGTAAACACGTATTTTTGTCTTGGTCATGTCTTACAGGAACCAGGTGATTTTATGGACAATTCCGTCGAACTATCGCTTCTTACCTTTGACCTTTCTAATCCATGTGTACGGTTTATTGAGGTAGAAGCTACTTTCCAATATCGTAAAATAACTTAACAATCTTCCATGTTCTCCTACGTCGTCTTGCGCTTACCTGTCATAAGCGCATCTGAAGTCATTTCTATCGTTGCTTCTAGGCCTGTATAAACGCTGTATGATAAACTTAAGGCAGCTATCCTTAAACGCACCAATGCGTCTGATGAGGCTCGTCTGCAACAGTTACTTTCCAGCGTCGAGCTCGGCGATCACACCCCATCTCAGCTTTTTGACACCTGCGCTCCCTAAATGGTTTGTCGAAACTCGTCGATTCCATACCCCGCCAAGTTTAGACGAAATGTCTTCCAGCAAACATCACAGCGAGGTTATCAGTTCTTAGCGACGATATCACTCTGGAAATGCTCGAAGAAGCTGCTGAAAAACCGTACAAATGTTGCTTTAGGAATACTCTTAATCACGTAGCTGAGTCCATCACAGCCAGCTCATCCCATAGCACTACGCTTGATTCGATCAACGAAAGAATCGCCCATATAGAACTCAGCATGTCTGCTATTCGACGTGAACCCCCTACCAACCGCAAAAGTCGTCGTGGTCCGCGACGCAGCACACGCTCACGTCAGCGGTCGTACTGCAACTTCCGTCGTCGCTTCAGTAAAGCAGCACATTACTGTAGCCCGAGATGCAAATATCCGAAAGGAGCTCCGATTTTGCAACCGAGAAACGCCCAAGCCGGCCAGTAATAGCGACAGCGGTCGCTAGCCCAGTCCACGGTCGTCTTATGTACGTGTTGGACTCCACAACTAAAGTTCGTTTTTTGGTCAATACGGGAGCAGAAACCAGTTATGCCAATATCTTTGGTAAAACGCGCTCGGAGACAAGCAGGATTTACGTTACAGGCTGCTCACCAGACTAAGGTTGCGACATACAACCAGAAGCTATTGCACCTAAGCCTTGGTGTACGACGCAAATTTCCTCTTATCTTTGCCATGGCAGATGTTCAGAAAGCCAAAATTGGCATCGACTCCCTTAGAAAATTCGGCCTCGTTGTCGACCTAAGTTGCAGGAAGTTACAGGACGACAGCACTTCGCTCACTGTCCCTTGCCATCTCGCCCCGGTCACTTCCGTCGGACTTCGCGTACTCATGCCAGACACTACGCCGTATTCATTATTGCTTCAGCAATTTCCATCTTTGGTCTGTTCTAATACCGTGGCTACCGATCCTAAACAGGAGATTCTTCATCCTATGGTCACCAATGGTCCACTCATTTCAGCCAAACCGAGACGTCTTCCACCTGACAAGCTCCAAGCGGCTAAACGTGAATTTGGGCGCATGTTCATCTTCGGTATCATTCGCACCCCCAACCGTTGTTGGGCTCCCTCGCTTCATCTTGTGACCAAAAGGTCCTGTGAATGGCGTCCATACGGTGATTACCTGGCACTCAACGCCGTTACCACCCCCAACCGATTAGGATTTTCCGGCGTTAGTGCGAGCAGACGGGATCCGTGCACAAAATGACTATAACGAGGCTTGTGTATTTAGTGATCAATATACTGGGATCTTAGCACCGTCGACCTTTTTACTGCAGGTTAAATTGTTTTCCAGAGTTCCGGAGGATACTCCCTTAGCTGGGTTTAGCATAACGGAGACTCAGGTCTACAACATACTTAAAGGCATTTATCCATCCAAAGATTTCCATCCTGCTTCAATTCATCCGAAGCTGTTGCAGGAATAGACCGCTGAGCTGAATGGTCAAACACATGCGTTTTTTCAATATTGCTCGACAGCTACATCATACCTTCGGGATGGAAGGAGGCAACTATCGGTACGATTTTTAGGGGCGGTGACAACGCTTTGCTTGTGAAGTAACGGCCCGTCAGTTTGCCAGGCTTGTTAATAGTCAATTTTTTTGAAAAAGTTGTAAGTGGAGAACAACCTGAATAGACTGAACCTTCTCAGTGTTGCGCAATATGGAGTCCGCAAGGGATTTCCATGCCAAGCTAACCTACATCTAGCTCGTAACAGCTGGGCCGAAGCGGTAGACGGTGGCACGCTGTAAACATGCTATTCGTGGACTTTACAAAAGGTTTTGACACTGTTCCTCACCTTCAGCCCTCACTAAAATGGAGACCTTACAGTATAATCGGTCGCGCCCTCCAGTGGGTGTATACTTGCCTTGAGGAAAGGGAAAAGTGCGTGCTGGTGGGCCATAGCAATTTGCTTAGTCTAGCTATCCTTATTGACGTACCGCAGGGTTCGTTAATAGGGACATGGTTGTTCTCGATCTATGAACATTAATTTCCGGGAGAGCCAGGGGTGTCATCACTAAAGTTAGCCGACGACTAAAGCGCGGGAATATTGTGGACAGCCAGGGGGTCAAGAGGCAATTTAGAGTGCTTCGAATAGACTCTGAGAATGGCTCACCTTATGCTTTATTACCATAAATAGGCCCGTGTTCTGCTCTCTGATTCGGAGCTGTATATCATCCAACCCGATATATTGGCGGAGGTGGTGATTTGTCACTCAGCAGGTTGACGTACACTCATTAGCACTTGATTCTGCCGACAATTGGAATAAGGCTGCTTGTCAGGGGTTTCGTAGGACGTGGTTTATCCGCCGCTCCTTCGGAATCCTAACGGCCAACTTGTTTGTGGAGCTATTCCCGGCATTCGTCCGACCCCACCTGAAAGATTGTATCCAGGCTTGTCCATCGTGTCATAGCCGAGACAAGATGGACCTGGGTTGAGTGTTGCCAGTAACGACTCCGTTAGTGCGGTGTCAACGGGAGCAGTCGTATCCTGAGCGCTTGCTCAGGTTGGGGGTTTACTCAGTGGACTACTGAAGGATAAGAGGGGACCTGATTCTGGCTTACGGTATTTCGATGGGTAAGATTGGTCCAGACTTGTCAGGGATATTTAGCCCCGCTATCTTACCCAATCTCCGCGGTGACCCACTGAACCTGGATTCGGATAGAAACTGGTATGCCGCGCTAAATTATTGCACGCTAGTATTCGCTTCCAGACTACGTGATCAAGGAACCTACGGTTAAGGGGTTTGGGCGCCAGCTCGATGGTCTTGGGTGGCAACACCAACCCAGTCGTTTTTCCTAACTGACTCACTTTCACTTCTCAGTTCTTTCTTAATGACTCAAATATCTTGGTATTCCACTTGCTTGGCTCTTTCCACTTTCTCCTTTTGCTTGCTGATCGTACCTTTTTCTCTTACTACAGGTAGCCAGCAAAGCAGGGACTGCTAGGGCAGGATACGTGGACACTACTTTGTTGGACAGTGTTTGCTGCGGTCTTTATTTCAGGTCCACTAGTATTTCATAGTTTGCCAACTCTTGCTTCAACGATCCGCTGAAGCAGGATCACTCACGGGCTAAACCTGTGGTTCCAGTCCCGCTTTCGTTCGGCTTCATCTGGAATATTGCGTCCAGACTTGTCTGCCCTACCTCGTCAGGGACAAAATGGATCTAGAGAGCGCTTTACGCGTGGGTACTAGTTTAGTTGAGGGATTACGGGGACGAACGTACTGCGAGCGTCTACTTAGTTTGTGAATGCGTTCAATGCACTACCGAAGGCCTAGTGACCTAAACCTAACCCACCGTACATTAACTGGTTGATTGGACCAGATTTATTTTGATTATTCAGTCCCACTAGATTGTCTGTACTACGCGAACATTCCTTGAAGCTGGACAAACAGCGGTCCTATCAGAGTAAAGCAAATATCTGATTGTCACGCGGTCATGGAACGTTGGAACAGAGTTACGGAAAGTGCTATCAGGGACTCCATGGTTAAGTGATTTGCGCTGCAACTTGACTCTCTTAGGTGTGGGAACAAAACCTTTCCATTTTTCTGATTAACTCGCATCTTCAAACTTCGAGTTTCTTTTTTCCACTTCTCTTCATGCATTGGTATTATTTCTTATTTTAAGTTCCCTTCCTTATTCAATACATAGAAAATTCACGTCAGGTCGGAGCTATGCAGTACAAATTTGTCACTGCCGTCTATTATAACCTCTAAAAGTTGTTCTAATTATACGATGTTATGCAGCCATGCATAGTTGTAGATTTGCTTTCTAAATTGAATTAGCATGGATGTTTACGCGCGTGATTAATAGTCTTATTACAGGTTAATAATGTTGTTTAATTAATTTTCTATATTTCTTTAATAATGTTAAAACTTTCTTTTTGGCAAAAGTTTATGAAAAGTGTTACTTTTATTGCAAAGGAAGTGTCATGGGGACATCACTCTTCTGTATTACTTGTACCCCGGAATACGATGCGTGGTCGTTCCTACCCCGGAGGAACGAAAATCCTTGCTGCGGTTTGCATTCAAAATTAAGGGTATTGGTGTCAGCTTTCAGTCGGACCTTCCACTAACAGATACATTGAAGTAAAAGGAGGCTACCAAAAACCTCTAAACTAGACTGGTGATTGGTGAGCAAGGCCCCCGGTTAAGTGTTTAAGCGGCAACTTTACGCTCTTGGGCGGTAACATGAAACCTTTCCATTTTCCTGAGTAACTCGCATATTAGTACTTCGATTTTCTTTTTTACTTTTCATGCATTGGTATTATTGTCTTATTTCAAAGGCACTTCCTACTTGGGAAGTTGCGTCACTGCTTGCGGGGTTGTTGGCGTCTAGATTTCTATGCGTATCTTGAGAGCACGCCACGCTTTTTCTAGGCTGAGGCAATTGTGACCTCGCCACTACATTCTCTGTCCAGCAAAGGCGGGTCTAATTTGAAACTTTTCCTGCTGTACTGTCGTACGCATGCGAGACCTGGCCTACTCGTAAAGATGCCTTGCGCAGGCTATTCGTCCTCAAGCACATCTGTCTGAGGTCCATTGCCCGTGTGTGGTAGCAGCACAATGTAAAAAACGTGGAAGTTAGCCAGTGTGTCTTGGGACATAGAAGCTACTCGCTCAAGGAGCTCGTCTTACTGCAGCAGCTGCTGTGGTTAAGCCGCGTGTTGCGCATGTCTGTCAAGCAGTACTCGCGTCGAGCGTTGTTTTCGGTTTCTGAACAGGGCTGGAAGAGACGGTCCACTGGACAGCCTACAACATGGAGAAGCTGCGTGATAAAGCTGAGGAAACAGTTGGCGTCGTCCGCTTGTTTTCGGCTACCTGGTTGGGGTCCAAGCGATGCGGATTCTTGCTGGTTAAACACCTTGGAATCCACGGCTCAAGATTGATGTGCATTGCGGATGTGGGCATCGGTATGTTGCGGTGCCCCTTCTCCCCCTGTGAGTGGTAAACTAGACAAAAAGCCCATGTTGTTGTTGCTCTTTTCTTATTATTCATACTGTTTTTCTGTTCACCCGTACTGCCGATGGCACAATATCGGTACCACAGATTGTGTGTTATATATATCCTTGTGCTGTACCTTCAGCTGCTCATCCTATACTTTACTTGCTTCACGAGACTGCCACAGCCGAGATTGCTAGGGAAGCAACCTTGGGCATTAACTGGTTGGCCAAGGTGCCATACGGGTGTTCCGTTTCAGATCCATGAATAACACTGAACTCTTCATCCATTCCTGACTCAACGATCCACTCAAGCTGGAACCCTCATGGAATTCTGCTATCGTTCCAGTCCCACCCGAACTTGATCGAACTTGTACTTGTACTCCGTCTGGTGGGTTTCACGTGGTCAGTCGAAGTTATTTTTTGCCCTATCAGCATCCATTCTCCTGGCTTACGACTCAGGGATGGTCGTGCCGACTTCCTTGAGGTAGTACTTAGCTACGTGCGTAGCCAAAGGGACCAGATGCAAGAATTGTGTCTACTTGTAAACTAATCTCGTTCCGACCTACTTGTTTTCCCTGAAAGGTGGTCGCCTCCGGATGCCACGGAGGGTGTGATATGTTTAACTGGTTACACGCTGCTTAGTAGTGATCGCTCCGTTGGTCGCCAAGGCGGAGGCGTTGTACGGTATGTGAGCTGTAACTTAGGTGTGTTGAGTACCTGCACATTCCAGTCGTCCGATCAGACTGCTAAAGCCATATTGGTTGTTTTGTACACATCCCCTACCCCGATTACAGTTGTAGTAATATACAGGAGTCCTGGACGTCCTTCCAGAGGATACTTGACTTTATTCGCACTCAGTCCGTGAATACGTGTTTAGTTATAAGGGATTGCAACCTCTTGGAAGTCTGTTCGGCTGATCTTTCTTGCAATTCGTCGGCAGGAACAGGCGGTGTAGACGTATTTGTGCTGACTCTTCAAGTGCCTTTGCACCAGTTCGTGGACTTTCTACTAGGTATATGGAAGACCAAATACCATCTACTTTAGGTCTGGTTTTCGCTAAGTCACTCGCCTTCGCGACTGAAGTTTCATACGATGCACCATTACGGTTCGGCGATCATGTATGCATACGCTTTCGGTGGGATCTTTCAAGGCACCAAAAGACCGCTGTTGAATTACTTCCGAATATATGACTTTAGCGCAATGCAAGCTAAAGCTTTGGTGCTGAGCTGTGAGACCCAAATTAATGACTCTATCCAGTTAGTCCGGGATAAATTTAAGGCATCCCTTACGGAGGTTTCCACTCCCTATATTTTACTCGTGAGGAAAAGAGGGCTAAGGGCACAGCCTCTATGGATAGCTACCACAGTCAAGTACCTACTCAAGCAACGGTTTAGATGATGGCGAACCTACCAAGTAGCTCCATCAGCCAGTGTCCATGATAGTCATCGGGAGATTAGAAATAAATATTAGCAACTTCCCAGGGCTGTCCGTCTCCAGTTCGAGCAAGGTATAGCGGACTCGGCCGCAGCTACTCCCAAGAATCTGCAGCGGGGCAAACCTGTCAATAGCAACGTTATTGCAAGCGGACGGGACCCAGGCGCATGCTGACTAAAACAAGGCTTTTATACTTAGTGATCGGTATGCTGGGGTTTTTGCTCGGGAGACATCTACCATAGGTTGTATTTGTTTCAAGAGTTCCAGAGGACGTTTGCTTAGCTGAGTATAACATAACGGAGATTCAGGTCCTCGAGCTACTGCAAGGCCTTAATCACTCTAACTCCTCCGGTCCTGATTCAATTCATCCGAAGCTGGTAAATGACTTAGCCACTGAACTGAATGGTCCTCGCACGTGCGTGTTTTCATTATCGCTTGACAGCTACATCCTACTTTCGGAATGAAAGCAAGTAATCATCTGTCGCTTTTTCCGGGGGTGACAGCGCTCTGCTCGCGAACTACCGGCCTGATAGTATAAAAATCGTAGTGGCCAAGTGGCTTGAAAAGCTGATAAGTGATTCAGTGGTGCACCCCCTGAATAGATTCAACCTTATCCGGGTTGCACAACATGGATTCCGCTAGGGAGTTTCAAGTCAGACTATTAACTTGTAGCCCGTGAATGCTGGGCCGAAGCGGTAGACGTGCCATTCGTGGACTTTAAGAAAGCTTTTGACACTGTTCCTTATCGTTGCCTCTCACTAAAGCTGAGCACATACGGAACACCTGGTCGTGCCCTTCAATGGGTGCCTGCCTTCCCTCAGGAGAAGAAACAGTGCGTACGGGTAGGCATAGCCTTTCGCTCAGGCAAGATGTCTTTATTGGCGTATTGCAGTGTCCGGTATTGGGTCCATTGTTGTTTGCTATCCATGTACATGACTTGCTGGGAGATCTAGGATTGTCATCACTAATGTTTACTGAAGATATTAAGCTCTGGAATATCGTGGCTATCGCAGCGGGTCATGAGACAATTCAGTTTGCCCTGGATAGACTCTGGGAATGGTTTATCTTATGGTTGACGCCAATAGAGCCTGCTCTGTTCTGCGAATCGGAGGTGCTAATCCTCCCACCCGATATGTCGTCGGCGTTGGTGAACCCCTGGGTTCACACAGCAGGTTGTTCTAATGTTTATAAAATCATCAGCACTTCATTCTGTTGACGGTTGGAAGAAGGCTGCTTGTCGGGGGTTTCGTATGATGTTGACTATACGGACCTCGTTCCGAATCATAACGAGCAACCTGTTTGTGAAGCTTCTCCCGGCATTTGCCCGACCCCACCTGCAGTAATGTATCCAGGATTGTCCACCATGTCATATCCGAGACAAAATGGACTTGGAGTTGGTGTTGGTAGTGGGCACTCGGTTAGGGCGACGTCTACGTGGACAGGTGTTTCCTGATGGCCTTCTTAGTTTAGGGATGTACCCATGCACTACTGAAGGATAAAAGGCGACCTGATTCTCTATTATCGTGTTTTGACGGTTAAGATTGGTCCGGACTTGTCAGGGCTATTTAGTCCCTCTAGGTTACCTATCCTCCGCTGTGACCCATTGAAACTGCATAAATCACGGTCTCGTAGGCTTAGGACGGATAAGCTTCTGTCGCGCCGAGGTATAGATCACTGCATTTCGCTTCCAGACTACGTGGTTAAGGAACCTGCGGTTAAGGGTTTTGCGCGCCAGCTGGATGGTTTTGGGTGGCAACACCAACCCATTCCTTTTTGCCTAAATGGTTCGCCTTCACTTTCAGTTCTTTTTAAGGACCCAAATATCTTAGTATTCTGCTTGCTTATCACTTTCCACTTTCTCTTCTAGCCTCCTGAGATAACTTTCTTCTCTTTCTTAATTCACGTAACCGGACCAGCAGAGACTGCCAGGGCATGATACTTGGGAAGTAGTTGCTTGGGCAGTGTATGATGCGGTCTTTGATTTAGATCCATCAGTAGCACAAAGTCCGCCAACTCCTGGTACAACTACCCGCTCAAAAGGAACACTCATGAGATAATTCTATCGGGTCCAGTCCCGATTGAACTTGACGTTGAAGTGAACCCGCTATTGCGCAAGCAAATTGTCCCCGTAAATCTCAGCTTACCCCTTAACTTAATTTCATGTCAGCGCCAACGGTTACAAACAGCTAGCATTCTAATGGCGTATTAAAACCCTGATGTTCAGGTACTTTGGATTAGTAAGTCAATCCCCCCCGTTTGCTCCGCTACTACTGGCCAACGGCACTTTCTAGCTAACGGACACACGAAACGGGACGCTTTTAAAGCGAAAGCCTGTTTCGTCCCTGGATCCTTTTCCATCCTACATACACGTTCACTCAAGTTTAAGTGGGATTGTGGTCTCGCTTGACATGACAGGATTATCCCGTGAATGCTATTTTTTCAGCGGGTCGTTGAACCAGGAGTTGTCGCAGTTTGAAATGCAGTGGGATCTAAAACAAGGACCATGTATAGTTACTCAGGTCTGCCGCTCAGGAGAAGGACCCGTGGACACTAGTTTTCTCCGATCTCAACATTACCTGTGATGAAGGAAATAAAACGGCGGTGGCGATCAGGGCTTCGTAAGTAGATCGATCAAAAATGAAGCCGCAAATTTTCAGACTTCGCTTAACCTCCACTGTTCTTCCAATCCCTGGATTCGGACTTCCAGCCATTGCCCACTATCGAAGCATGAAAGCAACTAGACCAGCAAAGTTTAGCGGCCAGCCCCGAAATTTGTCCTTGGTTACACGAACCCTATACCGATTTGCGAATCTGCCAACCGTGGAATGATCTACCTTCGATTTAGCCTTGGCACCCACTGTGGCGGATTTTAATACCCGCCTGAACTGTCCTCCGGCAGAGCTGCGCCGCGATATTCTCTGATCTAACTACCTTTTACTTGTTGGAGATTCACTTTTTCTCTTCTACCTGACTCTTTTCCATAGCCGTTTCGGAGAGCGTGGAATATCGTGCCTTGAGCCGGAATTCTGTTTAAGTACCGCATAAGCTCGATGGAGATACGGCTAACACGCGAGTCTAACCCGCTATAATGTTGCTTGGCCTTTCATCAGACCCGACCCTACTATTTTACGCTATGGGTTATGTAAGGCTAGAGCTTTTGCCCCTTGATTACAGTGTTCCAATGTAGCGCTCTCGCTTGACGAGTATATTTTCCTGCTGCCGCTGGTTTACGTCGGCTATCCTTTCCCAATGGCTTCTAAATGTGTTTCTTGTAATAAGGCTATCACTCACCGTTCGAAAGCCGTACAGATAAGGCTCGTGTACTTGGTGAGCAGTATGTAGGGCATTTGGTACATGAAACCGCGTTGACTGGAGTTGAACTCGTCCCCAGGGTATCTGAGATTGTTTAGTTCGCTGAGTTTACTGGAAGAGAACAAAACCCCTTACGCTGCTGCGAGAACTGAACCCTTCTAAAGCAGCTGGACCTGATTTAATCCAGCCGAAGCTTCTGCATGATTTGGCTTTGGAACTAAGTGGACCGCTGACGATGGTGTTGCAGACGTCACTTCACATCTGTACATTACCTTCTGAATGGAAGAAAGCTGTCATCTCCCCTATTTTCAAAACTGGCGACAGAAGTCTCTCAGCCAGTTATCAGCCAGTCAGTCTGACTAGCGTCGTGGTCAAACTGCTTGAAAAGTTGGCGAGCGATTTGTTGGAAGGTCACCTGAATAGATTTAATTTACTCCTTGGTGCATAACACGGATTCCGGAAATGGTTTCCCTGTCTGACGCATTTGTTGGTTGTGTGTGAAGCTTGAACCGAGGCAGTGGACAATGGCCACCTAGTGAATGTGTTTTACATCGTCTGCTCTAACGCATTTGATAAGGTAATCCAGCTGAGGCTAGCACAAAAGCTGAGCTCATACGGCGATCTGGCAGCGCCCTTCAATTGGTATCTGCATTCTTGCCGGGAGATCAGTGTGCACTTGTGCGTCGCAGCCTATCATTTAGACAAACGGTCCTTAGCGGCGTCCCACAGGGCTCGGTCCTTGGACCGATGGTGTTCTCCATCTAAGTAAACGATCTCCTTGGGAGCTTGGGGTATCCTTCAAATTGCTTGCTGATGACCTTAAGCTATGGTAAGTTGTAAATGTCCCTGTGAATGCTGAAGCCATACAGCATGTGTTGAACAGACTTCGGGACTGGTCTACTTTGTGGTTGCTGCCCATTAATCAGTTTATGTTTCACGCTTTGTATAGTAGCAACTTTCGCACGTTCGCGATACGTGCTAGGTGATGTCGAGCTCCCCTTGTCTCCAACCAGGTAGACCTAGGTGTCGTCTATTCCTCGTCTTTGCGTTCTGGTGACAACTACAAGAAGGCAGCGAGTAGGGCTTTCAGGATGTTGTGTTTACTATGCCGTTCTTTTAGGGTCTTAACTGCCGGCATATTTCTGAAGCTGTTCCTAGCTTTCGTTTGGTTCAGTCTAGGATACTGCGTCCAGGCTTGCCCCCCTGCCTTGTTCGGAACAGAAAGGATCTGGAGAATGTTTTAAGGTTAGGTATTCAACTGGCTTATGGGTTAGAGGTGCAATCATATCCGGAGCATCTACTCAGCTTTGGCATGTATTCCATCCACTGCCGACGACTTCCAGGTGATCTAACCCTTACTTACCGCATTTTAATAGGAAAATTTGGACAGAACTTGAGCTGGCTATTTAGCCCAGCTAGGTTGCCTTGTCTTCGCTGTCATCCCGTGAAGGTACGCAAGTCGCGTTCCGATCGGATCAGAGCGGAAACTCGGTTATCGCGTAGAGTTGTCGAGCGTTGGAACTCGCTTCCAGAAAGTGTAGTCAGTGAACCTAAGTTAAAGGGATTCCGGCGTAAATTAGACGCTGTTGAGTGGCAATACGAAACCTTTCCTTCTTTGGCCATACCCATGTTCCAAGTTTGAAATCATATCTTGTCATTCTCCTCACTCTTTGGTGTTATCCTTAAGTTAAATGCCTTTCCTTCCTCTTTGTCTTCTATTTTCTTTTTACGTCTTCCTTAATAAGTTTAAAATATACAGGGGGACAGCTAGTGCAGCGAATGTGCACAGCAATTGCTTGATCAGCGTGTGGTTTTGGTGCCCTTTTTAAATCCATCAAGACCTCCTATCACTTTGTCATTTCCTGGCTCAACGGTCCCTTCAAGAAGGGGCTTACTTATCGTTCCAATCTCATCCAAATCTGAAGATACAATACTCCTTGTGTGATAGATGGATTCACGCTGGTTGCTGTGGTAGCTGTCCGGGCTTATATGGGTATTTCCGACGGCCAGCGTCTCAAGCTATAGTCATTTGTGACCACTGCAAGGTAACCAGCAGTGACAGACGTCTGTTTTCCGGTTTTACGGCGCTTAGTCCTCTCTTCCTCACACTGCTTTGCTTGCTTCCCCGGAGTCTCTTACCTGCGGGTCCTCCTTTTCTCTGTTCTGGGTCCGTAAATCCCATCGGTAAGCAAAGTCGTGCCGCGCCTCCCTTAGCTAAAATTGCTACTCAACATGTCGAGCATCCGGTCAAGACTTATGCATCGGTGGTGTAAGAAATCTCGGAGCCGTCAGGCAGGCACAATAAGGCATGCGAGAAGCAACACCGAAAGCAAACTCTGGTTTCAAATGCTGGCCTTCTGCGCAATGAGTGAGTAAGCAAGTTCTTGATAGGGTTACTCCGTTGGAGAATTTGTTTAATGACAAATCGATTTCTCATAAACAGCAGGCATCTACGAACGCTTATCCATCCTCTGGTGACCGCTGGCTGGTAATTGTAAATGCGCCGGAGTCTTTTAATGCTGCGCTAGATGAACGTATCCTAGATGATGAAGCGTTTATAAAAACGGATGGTTGCACAGACATTTGATGGGGTTGAACAGGGGATAAATATTGTTTTCGCCTTTCGCCTTGGCAAGAGGCAGGAAAACGACAAAATCTCGCCCTTTCAAGATCGCGTGCCAAAATGAAGATGAATGCATGCGCATCATCCGACGCACTTCAGTCTTAAGAGGAATCGTTTTATTTTCTGTGAAACGTCCCCTGATAGTCGGATAAAAATGGAGAGTTTCAACTAAACTCTCCATTTCTATCCGAACCTGCCGAAGATACGGTCCAACGGACCTTCCCATTGTTCATTTTTGAGTGGCCCGGAAAACCCCGGAACGCGCTGGAGACCCATTCTTATCCTACCCGGACACTAAGATCAAAGAACGGTTTGCGTGTGTTGTCCGCTATTGTGCGCATTTTGTGGAAAATTTGGACGAGGTTCAACTTCTTGCCATCGGTAATCACCTTGACTTGCCGGCATTCTCTGAGACGTGGCCGTCCCCGGACATCCGTGCCTCGAAGGTATATCCCTGGATAACACTTCTTCCAATCTGATCGCCACGGATCGAGGGCAGGCGGTGGCGCTGTACTCCGTTTGATGGAGAACCTCGAGGCAACTTTACTTGATGCTACTTATGATATAGCCGGTGGCTCCGATGATCTGTGGTGTATTAATGACGGGTGTAGATCTCCTGGTACGTGTCGCTCACAGATCTACCTGGGCCTCAGGAGCGCGTTTGCTGGATTCAGTTAAATCGTACGCCAAAGGTAATGACTGCTCAATTGTTGTAGACTTCAATGCACCTGGCAATGAGTGGGACCTGCTTTATTGTGGTCTTCCTTCTGACTATTTTGATGACAATATCCTTCACACCGTTCTCGATTGTAACTTGTTTCAGCATGTATATTTATTCGCTCGGTCGTTCGCAGGTCACACACTGCACATCCTTGGTCTAGTGCTCTCCCCGATGCCGTCAGATGTCATCGACCTGGTTGATACGCAACCTATTAGTAAGAGTAATTATTGTGGAATATTCCTCCAGAGGGCACGTCCGCTTTTCATTCACGTTCAAGGTGCTTTCCGGCGTAATTCCTGGCGAACCGATCCGCGGTGTCCGCAGGAGGTTACTTCTATCCTGCACTGGACCATCCCTCATTTTTTGTGTGTTGACGATGCTTGGGCTCCCTTTTACTCCAAAATGATGTTGCTAATCAACCAGGTTGTTCCCATTTATAAAAAGGAAGCTATTAAGGAGGTACTCTTGGGTTCGACAAACGATAGAGGTCTCTGATGAACAAGAGCCGCAAAGTACGGGACTGATTCAAGTGTACAGAATAAACGGCCGAATATTTGGAATACGAAAGGCTTAGGAACCCTTGTATCCTGAATAGGCGGGAGAATCGCCAAAACTGCGGGTTTCAATTTACTCTGAAGTCCACGTGCTTCCCCAAAAGGTTCCTCTCATAGCTGAAAAGGGGCACCAATGTTGGTAATGGCATTCCATCTGTATTCCAGTAAACACGCTGCCTTAGTTCCTAAGGTTGCTGCGAAAGCGACTCGCATAGCTCAACGGTATTCATCCGTTCGTGCAAAGGAAGCTCCGTTTTCTGACGTCGTGCTCTCTTGCTAATCTTTGCTGGAGCATCTGGAGGTAAGTAGGGAAACACTTACTCAGTTCTTCTCGAGTTAGTGCCCAACGCATCGCTTGGTCCTGCTGGTCCGCACCCTATGTTTCTCAAGTTCGCTGCTAAGTACATTGCAACCCCAGCTGGTCATGTGTTTCGTCGCTGTATTTAAAATGGACGCCTTCCATTAGCTTGGAAGCTGTGCATTGTCAAGCCCATATATAAAGGAGGGAAGCGCCAAGACCCGGCAAACTATCATCCCTTTCTTAACATCAGTAAGCTGTAACATTATGGAACGGATTTTCAAGAGTACTCTCAGCCTTTATTTCGATAATCGGGGTGTGATTTCTGCTGCTTAGCATGCATTTCTTAAGTCACGCTCGTGTACCACCAATTTGCAAGCAGCCAGAGAGAAATGGATGAACTCACTTGATTCCAGCAAACGTGTGGTGGTTTATCTGGGTTGATTTTAGCAAAGCGCTTCGTTCACCACATGAGTTGATAGGGTAATATCAGTTCAAAACCTGAGTCTCTTAGTTTTAAACGGTTTCCAGCAGTGGCCCCCAGTGGAACACTCAGTTTTAATCTGGAAAAACTTTGGAGCTCAATTCCCAGCTCAGCTCGCAGAATGCGCCGGGGGTAGATCAGATGACCTCAGGGAGGCTGATATGCCAGCGAGAACATATTCAAGGGTTGGAAACGAATAAGATATGGCAGGAGTCGTGACTTATAGGTGCACTTAGAACCGCACCGCTGAACTTTTTCAATCAGGCCATGTTCAAACTTCGTAAACGGAAGAACGGCGGGTACTTCCTATTCGAGGATTAAACGCAACTGGGAGGAAAACACAAGTCTGCTAGTCCCAGGAGTCAATCAAGAGAAGGCTTTTCGGATAGAGCACAGTAGCCAGTAATCTGCTGTAACGCACCTCAAAATATCTAGGGTGATTTTTAGATCAGAGCATAAAATAACGCCAAGCTTTCTTTCCTGTTACACATTATTAAGCAAATACCCGTCAAAGTAGTGAGCGCAGAATAGTTCGGTAACACCAATGTGGAATACAGAAGGTTTAGCGCAATCTATAGGCAACTGCCATTTAATTGCTAAATTGTACAGCCGAGCAAGTGTAGCTTAGCGTCTGACAGCATCCTCAGCGTTGAATACCTCCATCCATAACTTCAAGTCATCAGCATAAATCAAACATTCGGTCCGGAGAGTTGAAGGAAGCTAGTTAATAAAAAATTTGAACGACACTGGTCCAAGTACAGAGCCCTGAGAGATTCCACTGCTCATACGGATGGGGCTGAACACGTTTCATTAACCTTAACTCACATAACGATCTAAAAGAAAATCAGAGATTTACGACAGAATCCTCCCCTAGACACTAATTTCTTGAAGTTTGAACAAAGCTACTCATGAAGAACTTTGTTAAGCGCTTTGCTAAAATCAACCCAGATAACCACCACACGTTTGCTCGAATCAAGTGAGTTCATCCATTTCTCTCTGGCTGCTTGAAAATTGGTGGTACACGAGCGTGACTTAAGAAATGCATGCTAAGCAGCAGAAATCACACCCCGATTATCGAAATAAAGGCTGAGAGTACTCTTGAAAATCCGTTCCATAATGTTACAGCTTACTGATGTTAAGAAAGGGATGATAGTTTGCCGGGTCTTGGCGCTTCCCTCCTTTATATATGGGCTTGACAATGCACAGCTTCCAAGCTAATGGAAGGCGTCCATTTTAAATACAGCGACGAAACACATGACCAGCTGGGGTTGCAATGTACTTAGCAGCGAACTTGAGAAACATAGGGTGCGGACCAGCAGGACCAAGCGATGCGTTGGGCACTAACTCGAGAAGGAACTGAGTAAGTGTTTCCCTACTTACCTCCAGATGCTCCAGCAAAGATTAGCAAGAGAGCACGACGTCAGAAAACGGAGCTTCCTTTGCACGAACGGATGAATACCGTTGAGCTATGCGAGTCGCTTTCGCAGCAACCTTAGGAACTAAGGCAGCGTGTTTACTGGAATACAGATGGAATGCCATTACCAACATTGGTGCCCCTTTTCAGCTATGAGAGGAACCTTTTGGGGAAGCACCTGGACTGCAGAGTAAATTGAAACCCGCAGTTTTGGCGATTCTCCCGCCTATTCAGGATACATGGGTTCCTAAGCCTTTCGTATTCTAAATATTCGGCCGTTTATTCTGTACACTTGAATCAGTCCCGTACTTTGCGGCTCTTGTTCATCAGAGACCTCTATCGTTTGTCGAACCCAAGAGTACCTCCTTAATAGCTTCCTTTTTATAAATGGGAACAACCTGGTTGATTAGCAACATCATTTTGGAGTAAAAGGGAGCCCAAGCATCGTCAACACACAAAAAATGAGGGATGGTCCAGTGCAGGATAGAAGTAACCTCCTGCGAACACCGCGGATCGGTTCGCCAGGAATTACGCCGGAAATCACCTTGATCGTGAATGAAAAGCGGACGTGCCCTCTGGAGGAATATTCCACAATAATTACTCTTACTAATAGGTTGCGTACCAACCAGATCGATGACATCTGACGGCATCGGGGAGAGCACTAGACCAAGGATGTGCAGTGTGTGACCTGCGAACGACCGAGCGAATAAATATACATGCTGAAACAAGTTACAATCGAGAACGGTGTGAAGGATATTGTCATCAAAATAGTCAGAAGGAAGACCACAATAAAGCAGGTCCCACTCATTGCCAGGTGCATTGAAGTCTACAACAATTGAGCAGTCATTACCTTTGGCGTACGATTTAACTGAATCCAGCAAACGCGCTCCTGAGGCCCAGGGAGATCTGTGAGCGACACGTACCAGGAGATCTACACCCGTCATTAATACACCACAGATCATCGGAGCCACCGGCTATATCATAATTAGCATCAAGTAAAGTTGCCTCGAGGTTCTCCAACAAACGGAGTACAGCGCCACCGCCTGCCCTCGATCCGTGGCGATCAGATTGGAAGAAGTGTTATCCAGGGATATACCTTCGAGGCACGGATGTTCGGGGACGGCCACGTCTCAGAGAATGCCGGCAAGTCAAGGTGATTACCGATGGCAAGAAGTTGAACCTCGTCCAAATTTTCCACAAAATGCGCACAATAGCGGACAACACACGCAAACCGTTCTTTGATCTTAGTGTCCGGGTAGGATAAGAATGGGTCTCCAGCGCGTTCCGGGGTTTTCCGGGCCACTCAAAAATGAACAATGGGAAGGTCCGTTGGACCGTATCTTCGGCAGGTTCGGATAGAAATGGAGAGTTTAGTTGAAACTCTCCATTTTTATCCGACTATCAGGGGACGTTTCACAGAAAATAAAACGATTCCTCTTAAGACTGAAGTGCGTCGGATGATGCGCATGCATTCATCTTCATTTTGGCACGCGATCTTGAAAGGGCGAGATTTTGTCGTTTTCCTGCCTCTTGCCAAGGCGAAAGGCGGAAACACTATTTATCCCCTGTTCAACCCCATCAAACGTCAGTGCAACCATCCCTTTTTATAAACGCTTCATCATCTAGGATACGTTCATCTAGCGCAGCATTAAAAGACTCCGGCGCATTTACAATTACCAGCCAGCGGTCACCAGAGGATGGATAAGCGTTCGTAGATGCCTGCTGTTTATGAGAAATCGATTTGTCATTAAACAAATTCTCCAACGGAGTAACCCTATCAAGAACTTGCTTACTCACTCATTGCGCAGAAGGCCAGGAATTGATAACAGAAGTTGCTTTTGGTTTTGCTTCTCGCATGCCGTATCGTGGCTGCCTGACGGCTCCGAGAGTTCTTACACCACCGATGCATAAGTCCTGACCGGATGCTCGACATGTTGAGTAGCAATTTTCGCTGAGGGAGGCGTGGCACCACTTTGCTTACCGATGGGATTTACGGACCCAGAACAGAGAAAAGGAGGACCCGCAGGTAAGAGACTCCGGGGAAGCTTTAATTTATCGTAACCGTTTTCACGAAGTAAATCCATATAACATTATTTTCTATTTCCCCGCGTTTTAACACCCCAAAAATTAAGTAAATACTCTGCAGCCACTCAAACAAACTTGGATGTTACCGAGTACAACGGTAGCGAAACTCTTTCCCGCAATGACAAAATTAGCCCTTCCCATAGTTCGCGCGCCATATATTTGGAACTCGATCGGGATGATCAGTTGTCAGACGACTATGGGCGCACGTATAATGATGCCTTCATAACTGGATATGAAGTAGATGTATACGTGTCGCTCCATGCGTAAGTATGTACAATAAGTTGTATCTAATAAGATTTAGTTCTTGTGAATTTCGCGCTGTTTTAAATGAGGTCAACCAGAGGAGGTCTAATTGGTTATCGAGCGCCATTCAGATTCAGATGGACTGGAACGATAGGAAAATCCCTTGAGTGTTCCTTCTTGAGCAAATCGTTGGGCCAGGAAATAAGGTGCCAGTTCTTGATAGATGTAAACCGAAACACCCGAAACACACCCTGATCAACCAATTATTGCTCACGTTCCCTGCACTAGCAGTCCGTGTTGTGTAGGTTACGTGAAGTAAAATAAAAGTAAAAAGTAAATGGAGGATAAAGGGGTGTGAGCCATCAAACTGAAGGATAACACCACAGAGTGAAGAGAATGACAGATTAAGAACTAAAAGTTTGAAGATGGATATGGACAGGAGAAGGGAAAGGTTTCGTGTTGCCATCCAAGAGCTTCTAACTGACGATCGAGACCCTTAACCTTAGGTTCACTAACTGTACTTTCTGGAAGCGAGTTCCAGCGCTCGATAACTCTACGCGATAACCGAGTTTCCGCCCTGATCCGGTCAGAACGCGGCTTGTGTAGCTTCATGGGATGACCGCGAAGACAAGGCAACCTCGCCGGGCTAAATAGCCAGCTCAGGTCCGGTCCAACCTTCCCTGTTAAAATGCAGTAAGTAAGGATTAGGTCTCCTCGAAGCCGTCGGTATTGCATTGAATACGTACCCAAGCTAGGTAGACGCTCGGGGTACGATTGCCTCCGTAACCCCTCGACCAATTTGTTACCTACTCTCAAAACCCTCTCAAGCACCATTTCGTCCCTTACCAAGCAGGGCGGGCAAGCTTGGACGCAGTATTCCAGATGGGGCCGGAGGAAAGCTGAGAACAGCTTCACAAATATGCCGGCAGTTAAGACCCCGAAAAAGCGCCGTATTAACCACAAGATTCTAAAACCCCTACTTGCGGCCTTCTTCCAGTTGTCACCAGAATGCAAAGACGAGGAATGGACGACGCCTTGGTCAAAGTGGTTGGAGACAAGGGGTAGTTCAACCCCCCCGATTACGTATCTGAAAGGCGAAAAATTTGTCTCCATACGAGGTACGGAAACCTTCGCCTGATTTATGGGCATAAGCCACAAAGTACACCAGTCTCAGAGTCTGTCCAGCGCATACTAGATGGCCTCACAAACTCCAGAAACATGAAGAACATCCCATAGCTTAAGGTCATCAGCCCCGGGATTATCCAAAGTATTACAGTGCTCAATGTATTATAACTGTATATGCATGAAGTAAACCACTCCACCGCAAGCTTCGTCTGATAATGATTGCAGCTAGATGGAACCCTACGCAAGCACATATGGAGAGAAGTAAACAGTTACAAACAAGTGAAATAACACACAACAATTAACCCATATACTTCCTGCAGCGACTCTCCCACGTGATAAACTAAGCCCGCTGACAAACGAAGAACATGGACTAATACCAGTTGTGGGGCATTATAACAGTAACCGGCGTGGGGCATTAAAACAGTAACCGGAACAGGATTTGTATAAGTACCTGGCCATGCTGTTTCATTAGCAATTTACCTTCGGGATATATGCCATGTAACACATTACAAGTCAATGAAAAATATAAACAAATATTTACCATATGTCTAAATATGACATATACAATAAATAACATGATTATATTATCAATACATATAAAATCAATCAATAAATAAAGCATCATATATATATTCATTTTATATCTAACAAAAATATATAATATTACAAAAACCATGTACATCGAATTTCTAGATAGAAATAGCGTTCGTCGATTGCAGGGAGGAACTATATAGCTAGGACTTGCCATTTCACGTTAAAGTGCATTACAAAACTTCACCTGTTATCATATGTTGCGTATCCAACCACTATAAAATTCTGCCCAAATTAATTATCCCACACATTACAAATCACCAAACAAATCATTTGTTGATAATCCGTGAAATATACCATTGTATGGTTGCAAACTACATTCACTTTCACCCGTGCTGTAAACAAATGCGTGAAATATGTAGTGTCAATCCGCACTTCCCTAGCTTTAGCCGTGTGAAACTTTTGAAGAGTTATATACCACACCACACATGGCATTCTACCGGAGCTCGCTCCCTTTTTACAATGTTCATTCACTTGGATTGTTTGCTTCACAGCTCAATGGTTTGTTGACCTTTTATGTGCCACCGTAGGATCCACTAGTAACTGAAGGCTTAATCCGAACTCCAATGCTGGTCTTTCATCTCTCTCCTAGCGCGCCACTATCCATCGTTCACCTTACTCGCGTCAACTTTCCTTAACAACAACTAGTTATCGCTGGCTCCATGTAGCCTACAAGGAGCCACACTTCACTCTCCAGCCTTCATTTTCTTCTGCCGTCTGTCTCTTAAACCTCGCTCGCATGTTGAGTTCCTCATCGAAACTGTAGGCATCCAATAGTGGACAAACGTCTTGATGCTATGGTTGCACCAGCCACCGATTCATTCTTTTCTAGAGCCACTATCTCTGCTTAGCAACAGCTAGTCGCCATAGCTTCCATTTAACTCTGCGGACATCCGGAGCTCCGTAGGAGTCGCTTCTTTCCTACAATGTTCATTCTCTTGGATTGCTTGCGTCACAGCTCAGCTGGTTTTTTGACCTATTATGAGCCACTGTAGGAGCCACTGGTAACTGAAGGCTTAGCCCAGGCTCTATTGCTGGTCTCTCTTCTCTCTCCTAGCGCGCCGTTATGTGTCGTTCGTCCCACTCGCATCAACTCCTCTTGACAGCAGCTAGTCCTTGTAGTCTCCATGTAGCTTACTAGTAGCCACTCCCTGACTCTCCAACCCTCATTTTTCTTTTGCCGTCTGTCTCTTTTAAGCTTCGCTCGCGTGTTGATTTCTTCATCGCAACCGTAGGTATCCAATAGTGGTCAAAAGTCTTAATGATTTGGCTGCACCAGCCACTGATTCATTCCTTTCCAGAGCCACTATCTCTGCTTAGCAACAGCTCATCGCCGTAGCTTTCATTTAACTCTGCGGATATCCGGAGATCTGTAGGAGTCGCTCCCTTCTTACAATGTTCATTATCTTAGAAACTTTGCGTCACAGCTCAGATGGTTTTTTGACCTATTATGTGCCACTGTAGGATCCACTAGTAACCAAAGGCTTAATCCGAACTCCAATGCTGGCCTTTCATCTCTCTCCTAGCGCGCCGTTATCCTACTCTGGTCAACTCTTCTTGGCAATAGCTAGTCATTGTTGGCTCCATGTAGCTTACAAGTAGCCACTCCTTGACTCTCCAACCCTAATTTTCTTCTGCCGTCTGTCTCTCTTAAGCTTCGCTCGCATGTTGATTCCTCCGTCGATACTGTAGGTATCCAATAGTGGACAAACGTCTTAATGACATGGCTACACTAGCCACTGGTTCACTCTTTTCCAGAGCCAATATCTCTGCTTAGCAGCAGTTAGTCACCATAGCCTCCATTTAACTCTGCAGATATCCGAAGCTCTGTAGGAGTCGCTCCCTTCTTACAATGTTCATTCTCTTGGATTGTTTGCATCACAGCTCAGCTGATTTGTTGACCTATTATGTGCCACCGTAAGATCCACTAGTAACTGAAGGCTTAGCCCAGACTCTATTGCTGGTCACTCTTTTCTCTCCTAGCGCGCCGAAATTTGTCGTTCATCCTACTCGCGCCAACTCCACTTGACAACAGCTAGTCATTGTTGGCTCCATGTAGCTTACAAGTAGCCACTCCCTGACTCTCCAACCTTCATTCTCTTTCCCCGTCTGTTTCTTAAATCTTCGCTCGCATGTCGATTTCTTCATCGAAACTGTAGGTATCCAGTATTGGTCAAATGTCTTAATGACATGGCTACAGCAGCCACTGATTCATTCTTTCCTAGAGCCACTATCTCTGCTTAGCAGCAGCTAGTCGCTATAGCTCCCATCTAACTTTGCGGATATCCGGAGCTCGCTCCCTCTTACAACGTTCACTCTCTTGGATTGTTTGCGTCACAGCTTAGCTTATCTATTGACCTATCACTTACCTTCACTGGCCTATAGATACACTCATCGACCTTATAGGCATACACTAGTGACAAAGCGTCTGATTGGAATAGCTGCATCTGGCGACTGAGTCACTCCCAGCGACACCATCTGTCGGTCGTCATAAATTCGGCATGTCTCTTCAGGCTTAGCTAATGGCCATTGGCCCCATGCATATGCGATGATCCAGTGCTTGTTAGTAGCCACCCCGTATCTCAATAACCTTTACTCCTTTAGAATATCTGCATCCAGTCCCTCCGCTGCCCTGCCACCAATTGATCTTTAAGACTCTCTCACAACAACCTATTTATTTTCGCTTATTATGCCCCCTCTCGGATTACACTAACTACGTGCTGTTCATGCACCTGACAATCACTACCAACGTTCTAACTCTCTTTGCTCTATCCCCACGCAACTATCGACTCATATCAAACGGTTACTCGTACTTTACTTACTGGTGCAACGCTCTTGTCTCTACGCAGGCGATAGCAAGCCACCTATAGGGCTAATGATTCCATAGGATACTCAAAAGACATTTTCAGCATAATTATTGTTGCACAGTGTACATGCTTTTGTCTCAAGCCCAAATGTTATAACACAAGACATTAACAATATTCAACTCCATGCCTGTCCTTGCGGTCTTCTCTCGATTGTCCATCACTTTCCCTTTGCTCTGAGGTCCGGGACTTCTTGGAGATCTGGGATTGGACTGAGGAACAGTTTTGGCCCAACACGGACGTAACAACCCACAAGGACTGACATGGAGGATGGTAAAACTCCGCAAGGTCCGACCTACAATCACAAAAACCCTTGTCCAGTATAGAGAACTGGACATATCCTCATACTCCCATGCATTATACATCTGAAATATCTGGACAGCGGAAAAATTGAACATTTTGCTCACCTGTACATATAACAAGAAGAAAAATGGTGATGTCCCTTTCCTCCACCGACCTCAAAAATCATGGCGACCCAGATCAAAATACCCGTCCAACTAACAGAGGAAAGTAGAAACCATTACCCCGCGAAAAACCAAAGGTGAAACCAGTCGTCAGGCGGCATTGCCAGTTCAACATTAATGTTCAAAATGCTTCGCGGCAGTGTTGCAGGACGTGGTGGGTTTTCGCCTGGCAAGCGTTCTCCCTATAAAAAGCCACAAATGTCTGTTTAACAACACTGCGACGTGGCGGATGTGACTCGCCACTGAATAAAGTCACAGCCCACAACTACATACTGGCAATCCGACTAGATTCACATAGCAACTCTTCCCGACACGGTTTCAACTACACACGATTGAACCCGATGTATCATTGCGATACACAATGTAATATATTCCGGATGGCAGGTTCGAGACACGGACGAGAAATCCCGGCTACAAACGAAAGACACGTGAGAATCAGCGACCGAGTAACTAACACAGTAGCTCGTACGAAACGGCAATCATGCAAAACGACGATGCTTTAATGAGTCGAACACAAGAACGAGCAAGCTGGACGGAGGCAGATGTATTCGACAGCGCGGCATGCGAACAGCGTGGTACACGGCAAGCAAGTAAGTATATAAACAACGAGTTTACAAGAAACAGGTACTGGGGCTTGGCTTTTGATTCCCTTCATTCATTGTGCATTCGGTCCGTCAAGCCCTGTAAAATAAGCAAAGGAGACATTAGTCATGGCGGTCAATTTAAACATTACATTGCGGTTTCAACTGTACTACATTATCTCCCCTTCTATGTGAGGCACTGTCCCCAGTGCCAGCGCGTCTGGAACCACAGCGAGCCCCCCTTCAGCTGGCACTTCTACAGTGTGTTCGACTATGGGGAGACAACCGGGTGGCACAATTCTATCTACAGGCGTAGAACTTGAAGACGGTGTCATCGGTTTCAGTTGGTTGTAATGAACGGTCAGTACGTCGGCGCTTGGATCCGTAACGTTTCGAAGCACATACACAGTAGGCGAGCGTACGAACACAATCTCATATGGCCCCTGCCATTCCCGATGGAATTTTCCTGGTGCGCCGGCTGGAGGTCTTGGTCGGTGTAGCCATACACGATCACCTTTTCGGTATTCAGGGCCTCGACTTTGGCGATCGTAATACTCCTTCTGGCTGTGTTGCGCTCTGTTCATATGCTCCTGCACGTTTTGAAAGGCTACGCGGACTCTCTCACGGGTTATGCGGACGTATTCCGACAAAGAGTAAGCTTCAACCGGACAGACAGGTGATAGTAATTCCAGAGGTAAGCGAATCTCACGGCTGAGAGTAAGGTAAGCTGGAGAATAGCCGGTTGTAGAGTGCACCGAGGCCCGATAGGCAAGCATACATTGTGGTAATGCTTCGTCCCACTGATTAGACTGATGGCGCTCGACGAAGCTCTGTAGAATAGCCTTGATAGTCCGGTTGGTCCGCTCAACGAGCCCATTTCCTTGTGGATGATACGGTGTAGTTCGTGTCTTTTTAATGGCTAGCAAGCGGCACATTTCTTGCATTAGATGACTCTCAAAAGCAGCGCCCTGATCGGAGTGCAAGGATATGGGTGCGCCGTAACGAGCTACCCACTCGTTGACGATGGTGGAAGCGACAGTGGATGCATTTTGGCATCTGATAGGTATTGCCTCGCACCACTTCGTGAAGTAGTCTATCATAACTAGTATGAAGCAGTTCCCGCTCTTTGTTATCGGCAGAGGACCAATGATGTCTACTCCAATTCGTTGCCCTGGTGCGGAAGTAAGTATTGGTTCCAAAGGAGCACGAGGGACCGGTACCATTGGTTTCAAAGTAGCACAGAACTCACATGACGCACAGAATTGAACGACATCGGCGTGGATGCCCGGCCACCAATACCGTTGTCGAACAGCAGCCTCCGTTTTCAACTGACCGGAATGGCCCAATTGTTGATGAACTTTTTGTAGTATTCCAAGAGATCGGGTCATCGGAGTAATCAGTTTCGGACCGGATTTATCAACGCGATACAGAACACCGTCGATGGTTCTCAAGTCCTTCCAGTGCCCGAGTAGGGAGCGCTCTTCTGTGGTACGTTCACGAAGTTCAGTTCCAGGGGGTTTCGAGGAGCCATTCAGCTGTCGGTTGTAGGTGTTAGCTATATACGGGTCACATGCTTGCTCTTCGGCCCACGCGATATCAGTCTCTGGGGTTACGAAAGCCGAATTTACCTGTTCGGATCTCACTAACCTTGACAGCGCGTCTGCATTAGAGTGTCGTGTCCCTGGACGATATTCGCAGGTAAATCGTATTATTGAAGCTGTTCCTGCCATCTTGCTATCTGACCCTCCGGCTCACGGAAGTGTTTTAACCACTGAAGTGACTGGTGATCAGTGCGAACCTGAAATGACTTTCCAAGTAGGTACGGCCTGAAATGTCGCAAAAAGCTAACCAGCGCCAGTAGTTCCCGTCGAGTGGTGCTGTACTTTCTCTCGCGTTTATCTAAGCGGCGACTAGCGTAGGAGATTACAACTTCGCCTGCCGGTGTTCTCTGGGATAAAACTGCGCCGATCGCTTCATCGCTCGCATCTGTATCCAACACAAAAGCTCCCGACTCTGGTGAGGTGTCAGGGAGAGCCAAGATTGGGGGTGTCGTAAGATGAACTTTCAACTCCGCAAAAGCATTCTGACATTCGTTAGTCCAGCAGAATTTTCGTCCCTTCTCCGTTAAACGATGTAAGGGGGCTGAGATGGCCGCAAAATTAAAAATAAACCGCCGATAGTACGAAGCCAATCCTAAGAAACTTCGGAGTTCTGCTGTCGTTTTGGGTTGTGGCCAGGAAGTAATTTTTTCACATTTGGCGGGGTCGGTCCTCACACCTTCATGGGAGATAATGTGTCCTAAGTACTTAACTTCACGCAGGAGAAAATGACATTTTGGACCACGTAGTTTCAAGCCCGCCAGACTCAGCCGATACAGTACGAGGCGCAGCCCCCGATTATGCTCCTCGATCGATCGCCCATAAACGATTATGTCGTCCAAATAAATTAAACATCTACCTGGTGTTAGGCCCTCCAGGGCTTTCTGCATTAGTCTCCGAAACGTAGCCGGAGCATTAACCAGACCAAAAGGCATAGTTTCGAATTCATATAGACCGTTGGGAACAGTGAACGCCGTTTTCTCACGATCCTTGGGTCTTACTTCTACTTGCCAGTAACCACATGCAAGATCCAACGTAGAGAACCAGCATGAACCATGAAGTGCATCGAAGGTGGCATCAATACGGGGCAGTGGAAATGAGTCTTTACCTGTTACCTCGTTAAGCTTTCGATAATCAACACAGTCGTAAGGTCCCGTCTTGCTTCTTCACTAAAACGATTGGCGACGCCCAAGGTGACGATGAAGGTTTAATGATACGTTTGTCCAGCATCTCTTTGATCATTGACCCTAACTGCGGTTCGTAATGAACCGGCAACCTGCGCGCATGTTGACGAATAGGTCGATGGGACATGGTGTCAATCTCATGTTCAACTAGGTTCGTACGGCCAGGAGAATCAGCTGTCGAATACACCTCTTCAAACTCTCGTAGCACTGAGATTAACTGGTCAGTGTTGTCTTTGGTAACGTTAGTGCGTCCAATAATTGGCTCAATGAACTTTTGGAAATGCGATGTTACTGAACAAGTGGCTGCAGTAGTGAAGGCTCCTCGACCGTCCTGGTGATGATCAATGACCGTTGGCGTAGGAGTCAGCAATACGGTCCCGCATTTAAGTGCTACTGTACAACCATGTCGGGTGAGGAAATCCATTCCCAAAATAGCGTCCTAGGTCAAATTTCGACAAGCTATAAAGTTATGAGTGGCTACTACCCCATCAAGTTTGACGCGTGCTTGCAGTGTAAACTCTGTTCGCAACTCTACCCCATTAGCGGTGATAACACGAGGCTGCTGGCTGATAACCGTGCACACGTTCCTAAGGCTGTGGGCGATATCAAGGCGAAGTAAAGAACACGAAGCACCAGTATCAATCAAAAAATGCACGCTAATATTATCTAAACACCCTGGTATCGTCAAAGGTTTAGAGTGTAGATTGCTAGTGAAAGTTGATGCCAAAAACTGACAATTGTGCAAAGTTGACCTACCTCGTGGTTTTCGAAAAACAATAGGTGGGTTGTGTCCACAGCGCTGGGCCCGTCTGCCGAACCGCTGACAGTATACGCAGTTCTCCACGGGGGATTTTCGTGCTGGGGAATGGTGCATGTGATCAGCTGCGAAAACGTCGGTCGATAGGCGTAAAGTTGAACAACTATCATGACCAAGATGGGTTCGGTCGGCTTTGACATGCTCCAAAAATTCCCGATTCCTGGCCTTTTCCAGCACCTCCTCCAGCGAACGAGGAAGTTTCAATGTATATTTGTCACGGAGGTACTGGTCGCGTAGGCCCATCGCAAATCTCTCACATATCCACTTTTCCAGATCCGAGTATTGAAGATCCGGAAACCCTTTGTGAGCCAAAATTCGGAGGGCTGCGAGGAAGGCATCTGTGTTCTCTGAGGGTAGCTGACGCCGAGCAAAGAATGTGTCACGGTAGAACGCAACGGGGTGGCAGTTGAAAAACAAGCTTCGGAGAGTGGCCCAGATCTTCTCCACTGGTGAATTAGCTGGTACGCTCATCGTCAAGAAAATCTGTAATGCTTCTTCGCTTAAAAAGCTGAGGACGATCGAGCCGAGTGACCTTTCTGGCGCTGAAGCGATGTACCCACTGACTTGAAAGTACCAGCCTTCAAAGCCATCACCCGGGCTGAAAAACCGCGGTTCGCGACTGAGGGATTGAATCTGCGGACTCGTCTCTCGGACACAACACTCAATCTTCGGTGGGCTGAAATCACTTTTGCTCATACTTGTAGGACTGCCCGCGACGCCAATTTGTAATATATTCCGGATGGCAGGTTCGAGACACGGACGAGAAATCCCGGCTACAAACGAAAGACACGTGAGAATCAGCGACCGAGTAACTAACACAGTAGCTCGTACGAAACGGCAATCATGCAAAACGACGATGCTTTAATGAGTCGAACACAAGAACGAGCAAGCTGGACGGAGACAGATGTATTCGACAGCGCGGCATGCGAACAGCGTGGTACACGGCAAGCAAGTAAGTATATAAACAACGAGTTTACAAGAAACAGGTACTGGGGCTTGGCTTTTGATTCCCTTCATTCATTGTGCATTCGGTCCGCCAAGCCCTGTAAAATAAGCAAAGGAGACATTAGTCATGGCGGTCAATTTAAACAATACATTGCGGTTTCAATTGTACTACAACAACAGTTTTTAAACCTTGATCATGCTTAAGTTGGTGAGTCTCTATGAAACTGAGAATAAACTATCTATTTATTTATTTTATCATGGACATCCGAACAATTTTCTACTGTTACTGTCACAGTTGCCATAAAATGTTTGTACAGTTGGATATATCTGATCATGCTTCCATGGGCGTGCCTCGCATAGTCGAGAATAAAGTATTTATTTATTTATTTATAGTTACCAATTATTCAGCTGGTTTTTCCCTAACAAGCATGAAGCGTATCAAATAAAAGACTGTCTTTTATTTGATAAGTACCTTTTTGTGCCCTAAACGTAAACATCACCAAATATCACTTGCCACCGAAACCTTTAAGAGGATTTAATTCCTTTAAAACATACCGCAGGTACCACAGCTACCATTTATCAGTGTCACCTCTCGCTATATCTTCCATTTCAGAATGGGACTGTATGAGCGGCGGAAGGAAAACTGGTATTGTTTCGGTACGTTCCGTGGTACAAATTGTACATAGCACCGGTTGCGTAGCGACATTGTCAAGGTGGATGAATGTGTGAATACTTGGAAACTAGGTGGAAGATGGCTTTGGAAATATGATTGTATGCGAAGTACGATGCCGTAGAAATGGTGACCTGTATTGGTGCATGTGCAAGTGTTTGTTTGTTTTTCGGTAGCCATACTGGTTTTTCCTGCTATCGCTATGGTTGTCGATGATAGTGAGCTGTTCAGGTCTTTGGTTATAGGGAAGTAGGAACGTGTTGAGGACCTTGAGAAGCGGTTGGAACGTTTTCAGATTGAAACGGTGGCTTGTTTTTCCCGTGCATCTTCCAAGTCCGCTGTGGCATACCATGGTGGAAAGAGGAAGCCGGTTCCCGATGGGGAATGCTGTGGTTACATCATGTACCATTGCGTTCATCGTAAACGTTCAGGATCACTTGGCCAGCAGTAAGTTGTTAAATATTTTTGCAACAATGCCACTAACGCATCTAGATACAAATCGTACGATTGCAAGGCTCGGTTCTCCGTTGTTTTCAAGGATGGGAAATATGTCGTTGGACGTTACGTCATGACGCATAGCCATGATTTTCACTTGGGTAACCCATGGTTGTATGCACGGAACCGTCGTCTTTCTCCGGTGCAAGAGAAGGAAGTTCTGCGTTTGATGGATAGTTTCCATAGCACACCGGATTTGCGTCGTTTTATCTACCAGGAGTAGGGCAAACTGGTAACTCGTCAGGACCTGTATAATTTGCGTATTCGTCATCGGAATGCAAACGCTTGTGAAGTGTCGGACGTGGCAACGATGTTGGAAGGGCACGGTGTGTGTTGATTGGTATCGGAGGGTAGTCAGATACGTTATGTGCTTTTCTCTCCATCGTTAGTTCGCGGCATTGTGAATCGTTATGGTGAGGTTCTATTATGCGATGCGACCCACCAACTGAATTATGGTGGCTACATTTTGTGGCATTGCATGTTCGTGGATGTCACAGGTCTGGGGATCTCCTTTTTCTACGCCCTGTTACCGGATGAGACTCCCTACAGCTATGGCCAAGCGGTTGATGCGATGCGGGAGATGGTGCCTAGCACCGTACGTTGCCACACAGTTGTGATGGATAAATGAGCTGCTCAGATCCGTGCGTTCAGACGTTTTTATCTGAACGCTAAGGTGGTTTTTTGTCGTTATCATATTAAAGTGGACATGGCTCGACGTTGCGGCCGCTTACGAGGGATCTCTGATCCTCGTAGGATGCAACTACGAGGGTGGCTTCATAACCTCACGTATACTCGTGACGCCTCGGTATTTGAAAGGATATTGAACGCGATGGGCAGGGCGAATCCTGAATTGCACCGCTATTTGTGCGCAACGTGGATTCCACAAGGGGACTCTTGGGCAACCCACAGACTGAGGGATACTGTTCTTTTTGGCTGCCACACCACGAACAGGGTATAGAATGAGAACAGACATTTGAAGTAATACTTGTCGGAGAGGTCATCCCTACTCAGTCTGTCCACTTGCGTGGTTGATAGAGTCAACACAATGGTGCACCAAAGGAACAGCATAATAGGTAGGCGGTGCATGAGCGCAATTGCTGTTCCATCTGAGGTGTCCTCAGTGAGTTTCGTTTTCGCCAACCTAAGCGACTTTGGGGGCAACATGTTCATGGCGCATTTCCGTAAGTCAACGGTTCTCAGTTGCAGGTCTGGTGGACCTTACTGGTTGGTTACCTGTCCTAGTTCGAAAGTGCGTCGTGTGTAAATAACGCGGAGCAGTGAATGCGATTGTGAGTTTAGTCGGCAGTGGCGGCTCCCACGTGCTCACATCGGTTATGTGGCGGCGCTTCACACTCACTCTGCTCGGAACATACTTCATGGATGTAGGTAGGTCGCACCACGGTTACTTTCAGCAGCGGCATCGGAGTCCGCTGCGTCTGCTGAGCGTGTGCAGATTGTGCACCGTAACGCGGTGGATAGCGATGTAGTTGTGAACCGCACGGTGAAACTTCGCAGAACACAGCGTGCTTTGGCAGACATTGGCGCTCAATTGGTGACCTACGGATCGCAAAACTTCTCCGGTGCGTTGAATTACCTGGACATGGTAGCATTGCTGATGTCGAAGGATGCAAGTTTTCAGTTGTATGCGCGAACGTCAATGTGGTCTGTTCCCCTTCATTTGGATACCGAGGCAAACGTGCGCATGTTATGCGGCTTGCCTACTGAAGGAACGTCTGATGGTGGCTCAGTCGCGCCGGTAGGCCCCACGTCTACAGGAGAACTGCGTGCCCGTTTGCAAGTTGCCCAGGTGAATGACGTGGTGCGTGGGAATGACACGGAAACGCCTGTTCCATCAACATCGGCAGGTGGATTCAGAAAACGGAAATCGCCCCTTAATTGCAGGGTGACGGAGGTTATCCCGGATAAGAGTGCGCTAAGGGGCAAAGGATTCCGTAACCTTCGCACCCGGACATCCATGACCTACCGGGTTCCTGTGAGACGGAAACGGGGAAATCAGGGCTGCCTTTCGGAGGAGGTATGCGGTGTATGTCATCAGGCGGACGATGTTGATGGTTAAGCAGAATCGGTGCAATGGGTCATATGCGACGGGTGCTCGCAATGGTACCACGCGTCATGTGTGTGCTATGCGGGTGCGGAGGAAATTCTTTGCTTCTGCTCGTCATAGTGTCACCCTAACGTGTTTGACCGCGATAGCATGGTACACGCTTCAGGTATGTATCTTATCCGTACCCCTACCCTGATTACAGTTCCCTTAAAGCACGCTGTGCTTAACGTTCCCCTGGATATGAACACCTGTGAATTTCTATGTAACAAGTCCCCGAGAGATCTGCAGCACGGGGAAACATAATGCAACGGTGAGCTACTCCTACTATTCCCGTTACGGACGGTCATTTAGCCACCGTAATTCCGTTGTCATGTACGCAGCGGAACTCCATGTCAGTACATGTGTTCCTACGTACTGTAGGTACTTAGAGAAATGTGTTTTACCCATGCTTACAGGATATGAAATTTCACGGCAACATCCTCACAAATATTGCTTTTCTTGCTTCATGGTTTTTGTTTATCAGCGGAACGCATACACACTGTGTAATGTTTTTCCAGTTCGCGCTGTCATATGTCATCGCAGGTAGGAAATGACATGTATGTGTAATATTGTGTTGCAGTTAAACCGACATGAAATCCCGATAGTGTGCGCAGAGGCTGCCGCCACTGAGCCACGTACGACGCATCGCCCACCGCCATGTGAACCTGCAATCGCAGTTGCTTAGTGGTAAGAAATCCGATCAATGTGTAATCTAGTTTTACAGTGAAGCGGACATGCACCGCCGCTAGCCTGCCCATTCACTGCCGCCACGGAGCCACCTCTGACGCGTCGCCCACCGCCATGTGAACGTTCAGTCGAAGTTGCTTGCAGGTAAGAAATCCGATCAGAGGGTAATATTGTTTTATAGTTGAACGGACACGCACCGCCGCTAACCTGCCCATTCACTGCTGTCACGGAGCCACCTCTGACGCATCGCCCACCGCCATGTGAACGTTCAGTCGAAGTTGCTTGGTAAGAAATCCGATCAAAGTGTAATATTGTTTCACGGTTGAACCGACACGCACCGCCGCTAACCTGCCCATTCACTGCTGTCACGGAGCCACCTCTGACGCATCGCCCACCGCCATGTGAACGTTCAGTCGAAGTTGCTTGCAGGTAAGAAATCCGATCAAAGTGTAATATTGTTTTACGGTTGAACCGACACGCACCGTCGCTAGCCTGCCCATTCACTGCCGCCACGGAGCCACCTCTGACGCATCGCCAACCGCCATGTAAACCTTCAGTCGAAGCTGCTTACAGGTAAGAAATCCGATCGACGTGTAACATTGCTTTACACTGAATGCCTTTCTTATCCAATCATTCTTCAATCGGACGATTGAGTCTCTGTCATCCGTAACTCAGCCTCAGCTGATCAGCCAAATGCTATGGGACTGCTACCAGGCTACCGGGATGTTAGCGGTCTAGGCTCCGTCGATCCAAAGCACTTCCTCCCTCACCTTGATATCCTGCTGAACTTGTTCGCCGTATGTTGATATAACCACTTTTATCTCTGACCAGTCCGATCCTACTGACTCCACTTACCTTCCCAAATGAACCATAGGACTCAATCGCCATGCGCCGACCAAGTCCAACCTTGGCAGATCGGTCCTCTTCTCTTCTACTTCTGCGACGCTGCCTGCTATGCTCGGAAGACTGAACGCTCCGTGCCCATTACCTCTCGAGCCCCGTGGACTTTTCCACACCTTATAGGTAAACCTCTCTCTATCCGGACCGTCTCCTCTCCTTATGGCCCCTCTACTATCATTTCTTCTCTATTCGGACTGCCAACTCTTAGTGCCTTGTAATAACCTAGTCTCATCTGACCGGTATGCTCCTTTGACCTTTTCCAGACTAGCAAGATATACCGATCTAATCTCTCTAGACTCACAACTATGTCTTGCTTACATTGACAGCCAGCTAGACTTGTTTACCCTTTATTAATATAGGCACTTCCATCAGTAACCTGTACTCTCACATCTTCAATCGGATGACCGACGCTTAGTGCCATGCCCTTCTTTGTCATCATCTGATCAGTGTAATTCTCTGGGACTACTACGAGGCCTCCGGATGTGTCGACTTCTCGAGTCTCGTCTGTTTGGTCTCCGGCTTTTAGAGTTCTCTCAGATTACCGGGATATTACCGGTGCTATTTCAGCACTGAACGTTTCATACTTCGCACGAGAGCGTCCTTGGCTCACCACACTTTAGTAGTAAACCTTTTTCATCCTGACTGTCGTCTCTTAATTGCTCTCATGAGTTACTCTTCGCACTGCCGTCCGCATTCTTCCGCTCATAGCTGATTCCTTAAAGTTCCTTTTCTTCTTGGAACGTTGCTTTACCTATGTTGCTCCCGCATTCGGTCTCAACCTTGTTGTCCTTAGTTTCACCTAAGATGCCGCTCGCATTCGGTCTGCTGTCATCATCATCGGTTTACCTGTTACTCTCCAATAATCATATTAATCGCTTAACGTTGTCTACACGCTTTGTTATACCCTTCTTTCTACCTAGTAGTTGTAGTCTGAGGCACACCAGCGACGTGATGTAAAGAACGCGCTTGCAAATCATGTATACTAAACAAAATTACATAAATTTTAATGTATCACAGGCACCGTTGCGCGCCACCAGTCTGTGTTTGTGCTTCTTGCTTCGTTGCTGTCTTTCTGTTTGGCTGCCTCTTGTCCGTTGCCCGTTTTCTCTCGAGATTTCCACAGATACATCCGCCAAAACAAGAAGGTTTATCCACTGGCAATAGTCGACCCACTTTCAATAGCCAGCTGGTTTACATGCTTGTTCTTTACTCCGGGAGATGAAGAACCCACACATCGTTCCAAATGGAGCTCTTTCCGCCATTCTGGAGAAGCTACCACCACGGGGTCTAAACAAATGGGTTTAGCTCGCCTCGTACTCACAGTAGAACAATTTACTCACCTGGAATAATGTAGTTACATGGATCCACTGTTCCACAACCGGAGACTGACAATTCTGGCGTGATTACATTCACTGCCTCAAACATTCTGATTCTCCAGTCACCTGGAGCTATTCTGATGTCATTTCACGGACAGCACTGCGCGCGCATAAGCGGCTTTTCCGATGATTTTTCCTGGTTCTCTCACTTGGTTATGGAGACAATTACACTTACATTTGAAGGAAATACTTGTCCACTTCGCGGAGAATAGCATTTATTCCTGTTTTGGACATATTCAGACACAAGAAACAACTGCACTCACCGTCCCAATGACTAGTCCAGCATGGATAGCTGGACACGGGTTGCGAGCCGGACAATATAATAGAAAAAGCCGGCCTCTATTAACAATATGTTTACTCACCCGCATCATTATCATTCGACTCTGCGACTCTTACATCATTGACTGGCTTCAACGACTATTGCCGGTTCAGTACTTAGCCATTTGCCCAACCAACGAAAAATTTTGGCTGTCAACCGACTGCGAATAATAGAGTGCAAAATCGGTCTATACGATGTATAGCCGACTAGCACTACAGTTCAACGGAAGCTACGACAGTGTTCCAGGACGTGGTGGGTTTTTGCCTGGCAAGCGTTCTCCCTATAAAAAGCCACAAATGTCCGCTTAACAACACTGCAACGTGGCGGATGTGACTCGCCACAAAATAAAGTCACTGCTATACATTTCACACTGACGCAGTCCTCAGCCTCCAACATCGAACCTGTGCAACTGATTTTACTATGAAGAATGCTTTAGTGGAGTACCGATCATCCCGGCTTCGTAATGGTCATTGATTGCACTAAACCTTGTTAGGGCTCCTGTGCTCATGGATCACTACATGTCAAATTTACCCCCCACTTGTATCTTGACGCAACAGTTTTTGCGCGCCACGGCGCCATTATGATCCTTGGTCTGACTATTACCTGACAATATGCTCGCTCTTATGGACTACATCTTTTCGTTTATTCCTTTCATTGTAACGAAATGTTTTAATATTCCAAAGAAGCTGTGCTTGTATGCATATTTGATCATGCCTTTTAGAGGTGTGTCTCGTTTTACAGAGAATATACTATTTATTTATTTATTTAGTTAAACCGACATGCACCGTCGCTAGCCTGCCCATTCACTGCCGCCACGGAGCCACCTCTGACGCATCGTCCACCGCCATGTGAACCTTCAGTTTCGCCACGCGCATGTTTATGCGTGATGAATGCAGAACTTCCTTCTCACCCCCGTGGTTGCGTGCCCCCTGTGTTGCCTTCGGCCGACAGTACACCGGTGAATCCGCATGTGACATTGCAAAGTGAGTGGGTTATTCCATCACCACATACCGTAGGCCTTGCATCCTTGTAGTTTACTTGCCACCGTTTGCCGAGCGCCGGGGATAACAAATCGCCGTCACATCTGCATGTTGTACACGTCCTCCATTTCTCACGTCATTGTCATTGTGAACGACCCAACGGCCCTTTTCAGGGCCACCCCTGTTCTATGTACTCGCGCCTCCCCTACGCGGGTAGCAGCACGAGGAACCTACGTTCAGAGGTGGGGTCCGTAACCGTCTGAATTTGCATTTTCTCTCGCCATGCGCTTCACATTATATCCTTATTTGCCGCACAGCAATTCGTATGTGGCTTGTATG
>OX104066.1:54219652-54237027 GCA_944474145.2 Dicrocoelium dendriticum | reverse complement strand
CTTCGGAACTTAAAAATGGAGAGAAATAAATCGAACTTCATCAAAGAGCTGCACAATAGTGTGCATCTACACATGAGGCATAACAATACCTCATGTACGAGCAAGCTCAAACACCAGAAGTAGAGTTGTTAAAGCCCAACCAATGTAGACCAAAACGGATTTCACGCCCAAATGCAATTAGCTAAATTTTACTATAATTTCCTATGCTTATTTCTTTATTATTGGTGGCAGGCTCCTATAGTTCACTGACGTTAGAGACAGAGCCTCATGAATATAGAACGTCGGCTCCAAGGGATAAATCTTGTGATGTTTAGCTAAGTAATGTGTGTATTTTGTAGGCCGAAATCTGTCAACGGATCTGAAAGATCCCCAGGGTTACTCAGGTAGACCTGGCTCTTGCGGGCTTGTTGTAAGCTTTAGAAAAGCTTAGAGGCTTAAAAAATGCTAAACTCTATTTTACTGGTTGTTTATGTGGCTCAATATCCACTGAAAATGGAATGCTGTGGCCTTCTAACCGTGAGTTAATTACGAGCTCCTCTGAATTCCCATGTAGGTATAATATACCTTGCTGGATTTCTAGCGTTTTCGCGCAAGATCATCCCTTATCTGCATTTAATTGTCATGTATGCCTGCAAAGTTTACTTTTCGGCCACCTGCGCAGTCCGTAGTTGTCGCAGGGTATTACGGGCTAATTAGAGCATTTCTGGATAGCTATGCCTATCTAGAACATACGCCGCTTTCCTACTTTTTATATTTTCTTTTCTTTTTTCTGCTATCTGCTTGCAAAACAGAAAGCCATTTTTAGCGAAAAATAAAAATAACCTTATTCGTAGACCACCATTTAATTGCGAATAACTCGCAAGTATTGTGTTGCTGTTATGTTCAACGTATTCAGGCGCTAAAGTTGGTCCAGACTAGTGTAATTTTGTGCCACTTTAAGCAGTATTCTAACTGTAGAAAGGCTTTTTCTTTTATCTGAGAATAACTCAGGTTGAAATTTTGCGCTGGAGAGCAATATCAGCGTAAGAAAAGTTGGGCTGTATTATTTTGTTAATTGATATTTTTCTACTGAAGCACGAAGCTTTATTTTCTCTCTCAACAATTTTTTCTATTTTTGTCCGCATTTATCGGAATTGTTTTCAACTTTTCGTATGCCTTATAATCCCTTCACTCATCTCTTTATGTGAGCACAATTGGGGCAACTGGGTGGCCAATTAATGTGCGATCAATTTAAAGTGCACTTTCGGCGAATTGGATTCTGTTCCAAGGAGAAAAGGCACAACTACACCTCCGCGAAGTTTTCACAAAAGAACAAGGAGTTCAATATCGCCCGCAGGAACCAGAAACATGTCAATGTGGGCGCCTGCGACCCAGTAGCTGTATATCAAACAATGCGAATGCATTTGTAATTGCTGACGATGAACATATACTTATATTTTAACTACTTCCATGCAATAGCATCGGATTTATGTAAGCATTGATCTGAACCCTCTAGCAGGTCTAGAAATATACCTATTTATTTATTTATTTATATATATACTATCACTGTTACGCTTCGAAGTGCCACCTAGACCATGGCTCATACAATTTCACAAGTACAGGTACAGTTTCACCGTAGAAATCCACCTTGATGTTGAACACTTATTATCATTTGGCGCTGCAACCGGTATCATTCCGCTACCTACACCCCTTTCAGAACCGGAACTACAACCATACTCTCGCTACTGCTGCAGTAGGCCTACCCATATCTTCTCGCTCTTGTCCATAACATTAAACGGTTATCAGCCTGTGCCTTATATTACGAAAGCGAGGAACTCCTGCTTCACAACTAACCCGGCAAGCACCATTTGTCCTCTCCACCGTCTACATCACATGCATATTTCAATGTAGAAGCTAACCATTGCGTGGAACCCTTTATAAGTTGGCGCTGCCACCCATCACATTTTGCTACCTCTGGTCCTGCTTAGTTGTGTGACTGCAACTGTCTTCTCACTACAAAGGTAGCATGCAATTTCACCAATTCTCGCACCACTTCATAACTTTGATAGCACATTAGTTCATGCCTCACCTTACGACAGCTTCCAGCTTCTGGTTCACAATAAACCCGGCTTCTACCATCAAGGTTCTCTGCCGTTTGTTTGACTTGGATTTTCCACTGTTGTAGCCCATCTGGAGTACAACACTTAATAGCTTTTGGCGATGCAGCCCATAACCTTCTGCAACATAACGTCGCTTTCAGAGCTGACTCTGCAACCGTTTCCTCACTACATCTACAGAAGGTATTCCCGTTCTTTTGCTCCAGTTTTCAACATTGTAGGTGTATCAGTGTAAGCCGCTGCTTCAGATAGCGAGCGAATCATGATCCGGAACGCAACCCTACCCTACTTTGCCGTCTAGTTGATACGAATATTTCAATGTAGAAGTCCGCCTTGGTGTGAAAAGCTGCTACCCAGCTTAATCTTGTACCCCTGTACGCTTCCAGAGGTAGCTTTGCAACCGTTTAATCGCTACAGCTGTAGTATGTTATCCCTCTAAGCTTCCACTGTTCCTAACCTTGCACAACTACTATTCCGTGCCTTACATTTCGATAGATAGCGGCTCCTGCTTCACAATCAAACCGTCTCCCTCTACCTTTATCTCCATGGCCTATTTGGCTTATATGCTTCACGGCAGAAGTCCAGTTTCGAGTGGAACACTTCGTATCTTTTGACGCTGCTGCGCAAAATTATTCTGCTGCCCCAGGCCCGTTCCCGAGCTGACACCGCACCTGTTTTCTCGCCATAAATGTATTACGTAGTCCCGTCTATTGTGGCTCCTACTATTAATTCTGAGTGCCTATTATTACGTGCCACATCTTCAGATAGCGTGCGAATCTGTTTCACAACAAATCCGGCAGGCACCTTTACTCGTCTCTGCCGACCTATTAGTGTTGCATGTTCCACTGTAGAAGCAAACCTCTTACGAAAACACCTATACGGTTCGCTGCCGTGTATAGTAGTGCAGGGGCTAAAGATATCCACAGAACCTTACCAGGGATGCCACCTGGCCTGGAGGTCTGCTACTGAATTAACCTATAAAGATAAAAGTGGATCATATCAGGCGCCCAACACACTCCCTCCCTTCCTGGTTTACTTGCACTGGTCAATCGGAGCTGAATGCCCTTATTCAGGGGATTAGATCAGCCATGACCTGCATGCAAAAAGCCTTCAAAACAATTAGCACAACGTACCTGAATCAAGCCATGACTACCTACCTGTGGTCCCGCCTGTCAAGCGTAAAATCACTCGCTTATGGCTTGACAGCAATCTCAGGCTGCTCAACCGACAACAAAAATATGACTTCTCCGGGGCACCAACTGTTTAGTGTAGTGCTGCAGGACGCGGTGGATTTTCGACTGACAGGCCTTCTCCCTATAAAAGTCACGTATATCTACTTAACGGCACTGTAACGAGGCGGAAGTGACGGGCCTCCAACTTAAGTCACTGCCCCAGAATTACTCAACCAAGCACAATCCCACTAAAGACATTCCTCAAACCTCATATTAGCCACGTGCTTAATAACAATTGCATTGGCACGTATTCGTACTCGTATAAAAGATAGACTCATGCACTCGCAAATACATGTATGGAATCACAGATCCAAAATTCATAGCTAACTTGCACCAATTTTAAACCTTCTCCGATATTTAGTTGCATCATTAACAATATCAAGTCTACGTTAGCGTGGCTTGAACTGCAGAAGAATAAAGAAATTATCTAGCATTTATTTCACAAGTTAGTTTCGTTTGGTGATGAAACTTGTGTAAGACACATCACATGGTCAAAATCTAAGCCGCAGAACAAACGAATTCTTGCCACAGCAGTTGAAAAGTAAGCTGTCTGTTCTCCCTCCTGGCTTCAACATTGAATAAATATTAGTCCATGCCTGAGGATAAACTAGCGTGCCGTTCCAGTTTCTTAATTAATCGGGCTAAAACAACTCACCCACTCCGTCTATTTGCCTTAGACGTTTCATCGTGGATGTGCACCTTAGAGTGGAACATATAGTTATCCTTTGACGCCGTTGCACATACTAGTCCGCTAGTACTGGTCCCACCTAGAGCCGGCTCTGCAACCGTCTTCTAGCTACAGCCGTTGTATGTAAGCCCTTCTTAGATCACTCCTGTTTTAATCGTTGAATGACTACCAGTACGCGCCTCGTCGTACGACAGTGGGCAGTCTCTTCTGCACCATTAAGCCGACTCCCTGTATCGCACTTTCTTGTGGTCTATGTTATTTGTATGCTGTATTGAGGACGTCCAACTAAGCGTGGAACACTTAGTATCTTTTGGCGCTACTGTCTAGCTTTTTCCGCTATTCCAGGTCCCTTTTCTTGCTGGCTTTGCAAGTGTATTCTAGCTACAGCTGCAGTATATTTTCCCTTATATTCTCGTCGAAACCTCTGACACTCGATCCTACTCAAGCACCCAGACATTTCCATAGCATCCGACTTCCTAACACGTTACGTTATTATTCTCATAGATCTCTAACATGACGTAACAACTCCACTGTCTCTCTTACATGTTCAAACGGTAAACACTACCGTTGTCGACCGATCGCTCAACCTACAACCTAGGCGCATATTCCACTACTTACTATGCTCTGCTGATTCCCTCAACTAATACACCAGTTAACTACACCTGATACTCCCGGTTTCCACACGGGACAACTATTGCATACGCTGCTAATTTGACCAGCATTTGCCTCTTATAAACAACGAAAATCAGGTTTCGAATTGAATGCAAAACAACAGATTTGCTGTATAACATATTCGGTAATTCCACTGGTGTTAACCACCACAGGGTTAACAAAAATATGTATTTATATAAAACATCGGCCCGTTCCATTTCCTTGGCAGTTTGCACTGTCCGCTTTTCTTAATTTTCTTATTCTAAAGGATGTTATCTGCACGAAACACCTTTGAGGACATACGTGCGACGCTCATCTGCTCACGGAATCAACACAGAACAACAAAATCATCCACACTTTGCAATCCTGACAAATTAAAGGAACCCGGAAAACTAATCAAATCATTAAAAGTCACCTGCGTCGTCCGACTTCAACAGCTCCAAGCACTTGCTATCGACTCCCAAGAAGGTAACCGCCCAGCCATAGGTAACAACTTGGCGCAATATGACTGCAAACAACTGTGAGGACAATCGATCAGATGCAACCTTGTCAACCTCATCTCACCGGTCGGCTGTGCTCAAGGACGTGGTGGGGCCTGGGAAGCGTTCTCCCTACAAAGTCACAAATGTCTGTTCAACAACACGCGGCTTGGCGGATGTCGCACGCCAATCAGTGAGGTCACTGTCCCAACCACGCATTGGCAAGTTGACCGATGTCGCATTTCACACATTCTGTGCGTATATCTGTGCTCAGACGACTACGTCTTCATATTTAGCAGTGACGAGCCGCTATATTTAAGACATTTTTGCGGCTTTCTCCTTATACTTCACCCTGCTTCACGACAAAGCAATGCACCATTTTTAGGCATGCTTAGCATAATGCGATATCATACATGACAACACGATTAGCAGGATCAAGAGCAGGAGTAGTACAGATGTGATCAGTGTTGTGGGCTTATGTTGCCCAATAATTAAATAAAGTATATCCTCACAAAATGCGAGATGAAGACATAAGTATTAGATTATTAGCCTGGAATACATTGGTGAGGAACTAGTCCGATGAGGTTGTGTACAAACTGCGGGTCAGGGTCGTAAAACATAAGGAGAAAGCCGCAAGAATATTTTAAACATAGTGGCGTGTCACTGTTAATTATGAAGGTGTAGTCGTCTGAGCACAGATATACGCACGGAATTCGTGAAATGCGACCTCGGTCAGCTTGCCAATGAGTGTTTGGAACAGTGACTTTACTGATTGGTGAGCGATATCCGTCAAGTCGCGTGTCGTTAAACAGATATTTGTGACTTTTGTAGGGAGAACGCTTCCCAGGCCCCACCACGTACTTGAGCACCGCCGACAGGTGGGATGAGGTTGACAAAGTTGCATCTGATCGATTGTCCTCGCGATTATTTGAAGTCATATTTCGCTAAGTTGTTACCTATGGCTGCGTGGTGGCCTTCTTCGGAGTCGACCGCAAGTGCTTGGAGCTGTTGAAGTCGGACGACGCAGGCGAATTGTATTGATTGAATTAGCCTTCCGGGTTCCCTTAATTTGTCAGGATTGCAAAGTGCGGATGATGTTGTTGTTCTCTGTTGATTCCGTGAGCAGGTGAGCGTCGCGCGTATGCCCTCAAAGGTGTTTCGTGCATATAATATCCCTTAGAATAAGAGAGATAAGAAAAGCGGACAATACAAACTGCCAAGGAAATGGAACAGGCCTATATGTTTATATAAATACATATTTCTGTTAACTTTGTGGTGGTTAAAACCGGTGGAATTGCCGAATATGTTATACAGCAAATCTGTTGTTCTGCATGCAATTCGAAACCTGATGTTCGCTGTTTATAAGAGACAAATGCTGGTCAAATTAGCAGCATATGCAATAGTTGTCCCGTGTGGAAACCGGGAGTATCAGGTGTTGTTAACTGGTGTATTAGTTGAGGGAATCAGCGGAGCATAGTAAGTAGTAGAATATGCGCCTAAGTTGTAGGTTGAGCGATCGGTCGACAAAGGTAATGTTTACCGTTCGAACATGTACGTGAGACAGTGGAGTTGTCACGCCGTGTTAGAGATCTATGAGAATAATAACGTAACGTGTTAGGAAGTCGGATGCTATGGAAATGTCTGGGTGCTTGAATAGGATCAAGTGTCAGAGAAGTTTCAACGAGAATGAAAGAGAATATATACTGCAGCTGTAGCTAGAATACGCTTGCAAAGCCAGCAGGAAAAGGGACCTGGAATAGCGGAAAATGTTAGACAACAGCACCAGAAGATACTATGTGTTCCACGCTTAGTTGGACGTCCTCAATACAGCATACAATTCACATAGACCACAAGAAAGTGCGATACAGGGAGTCGGCTTAATGGTGCAGAAGAAACTGCCCGCTGTCGTACGACGAGGTGCGTACTGGTAATCATTCAACGATTAAAACAGGAGTGATCTGAGAAGGGCTTACATACAACGGCTGTGGCTAAAAAACGGTTGCAGAGCCGGCTCTAAGTGGGACCAGTATTAGCGGAATAGTATGTGCAACGGCGCCAAAAGATAACTATATGTTCCACTCTAAGGTGCACATCCACGATGAAACGTCTAAGGCAGATAGACGGAGTGAGTGAGTTGTTTCAGCCCGATTAATAATTAAACAGGAACGGCGCGCTAGTTTATCCTCAGGCATTGACTAATATTTATTCAATGTTGAAGCCAGGAGGGAGAACAAACGGCATTTATTGCAAGTGCTATAGCGGGAAAACGCATGTGGAAACACTATTAAATATATAGCTTTCTTTGTCGTGTTGTGAGGATAGATGTTTCTTTATATTCGCTAAGCGCTTTACAACCGTTCGTTTTTGACGCGTGTTTGCCATAACGGTATGTTTTTATTCCTTGTATGCCACCAAGCAATGCGCGGAATTATCTGGCCAATACTTACCGGGTGACACCCTACGGTCTCCTGTCGGCTTATTCAGTTATCACTTTTTATCCTGCTTTACCTGTTTTCTATTTTAACTTTAACAGTGCTGTAGTGCCCTTCTAATTGTCGCTATCTTTATATCTTCAGTAGAAGAACCTTTACGTTGTAGTGATGACGGGCGTGGTTTCTTTCCTTTCCATCGCTCGGAAGGTTACTTAATTGTTAAAATCCATATAAAACATCGTAATAGCAAACATGGTGAGTGAACTATGAGGAAGAGTTTTTGCCTTGTCCGCTTTTTGCGGTTCCTATGCAACCAAACTGAGGAAACCAGAAGGGACAACACTGCTAACCATAGGCGGACCGTCGCAAACGGATGAACGTTTCCACTTATGTTCGACGCCTGAATTCACCGTGACGTTCCGGAACCAAACTATCGCCCTTGCATGCGAAGCGCGTGAGATGTCCACCGTTTTGCTGTCACATTGTCCCGCTTAGGCCAGTAGGCCTAATGGCCTTGAACATTTTGCACCGTTCAAACCTTCCACATGTACGCATACGTAGGTAAGCTCTTTCAAGCAATGTCCAAGGTTGACCCCTCAGTGCGACCTGGGTTAAATTTAGATGGGTAATTGATTTAATTTTATGCACTAAGGACAAAAATCTGCTGAGTAAAAGATTAAACAGACTGTGTTAATTCTGAAATCAAACCAGAATTGTCAAGGAAATGCGAATGTTTTGTTACCAAAAGCGGTTAATGAAGTGGATCTGGTTTTTACTGTGCGTGTTACTAGTGTTACCAGTAGTGGTCGTCACGTGGAAAACTCAAATAAATAAAGGATAAATTGAGAACAAAACGCCTGATGCTAAGGCCTATGGTACTTACAGAGTTAACCGTATCGATCAGACGGAGTATATATATGCTTTATTTTGTGGTAAATATACAATGCTAGACAGTATTTTACAGCTTGTCGCGCCTAAATTATGCAAAATCTTGAGAAATAAATCCTAAACTTTTGTTTTCTTGCTTTGCTAACAGATAAAATTGTTAAATAGTGTAAAGAAACCCTTGAAATTTGCAACCTGCTTTGACGTTTCATTAACAAGCAGTTCTTCAGCTGGAATAAGAGCGGAAGACGTAACTTGAATATAGCCTAGGGGTAGTGTGCCAGATCGCCAACCGTGCTGCCGTGGTACGAATCTTGCGTACGCTGACTTATGTATCCTCTCCGGCGGTACATTTCCCAAAAATTTGAACGAAACAGGAATGGTTGCGGTGGCCAATGAGCAAGGATGCTATTCATAATTCAAATCTTTATTATGGGTACAGGCTTGCACATCTACAGGAAGGCCTCACTGCATTCCAACTTCATTCCTGCACGTAATTCTAGGTCAAGGTGGAACCCCAAGGCACACGTTTGGGCAACCTTGCTTACGGGATCTATTTGCGTGTCAGTTTTCCTTCATTTTGTGCTCGTAAGACATTGGCAAGTGGCCACATTGTTTACTTGGCCCTTATTAGCTGTGTCGGCTAGCAAGAAATAATTAAATAAATAAATAAATAAATAGTATATTCTCTGTAAAACGAGACATACCTCTAAAAGGCATGATCAAATGTCTCTTAATGTCTCGCATCTGATATACGTAGTTTAATGAAATGGTGGTTAACTACGGCATGAAAAGGCTCAAATACTTAGCCGTTTAGCATAAATCAGTAGGAAATTAATTTATATGTGAAGTTCGGCCGTCATTGGATCTACCACGAGCAGGACAGTTCACAGCTAGCAGAAATCTTCGCTAACTTGGTATATCAAGTGCAGTTGAATTCAACGGAGTAAAGTAGCAAGTACTTAGACTTAACGAACGCATGGATTAAGGCCAAGTAGCAACCGACAAGTAGGATGCTTCATATTGTAAGGCGGCGGATGCCATTTACTGCTAGTGAACCAGAACAATGACAAAAATAGGATTGTTGAAATTTAACGACGGGCGCAATACATGAGACAAGGCTCCACGAGCGTTACGGATCAAGCAGACAGCAGATCACTGTCGGGACCAAGTAAAGCGCCCGGGCCCAAACAATTGAAGGAGGTAATTGTCGAGAACGCAATGAATCAGACAAACACGGTTTTAGCGAAGGCACCCATGAGTAAACGGGGGTCGAGTGATGTAGCCGTGACAGAGCATATAGAGGGATTTCGAAAGACTCATGGCCAGCCAGAATCGGCTGTAGCCAAGTGGAGATACGGGAGAGAAATTTGAAAGGATTGTCTCGAAGCCCCACCTTGTAGGCGTCGAGCATGGACCGGCACACAAATCCACATCCGCGTTGCGTCGCGGGAAAGAAACACGATTCTATTACGTAGGGGTTTGTGTATTGTCAGTTGCACGTTCTTGTGGTAATAAAAGCTCTGCCCTAGTGTCGTTTTAGTTACAATATAGGTACATATAATGTAGGCATTTAGACGATGCTTTGGACAATTGAATGTTAACCTTAGGTGCACTATGTGCATCGACAAGAACAATAGCATAAACACCATATACAAGGCTCAGGTCTGGTAAAATACCATTATTTGACTACCTCAAACGTCATAAGCCTATTTTTCACGGACCCAGTGGTCTACTAACTCAGGTAGTGGTAAACAGTAAAGCCGAAGACTAAAGAATGTACGGGTAGATAAGATATAAATACTGAAGTTCGCCTTCTCGGATGGATTCGCTTTTGCCCTGCTACACCCTATTTGAAGAGTGCCTAAAAATTTGCAAAGCTATTAGTCAGGAGCCCAGGCTTTACTATTTGTTGATCGGTTTGAGCAGACTAAGTGGCCATTGAAAAGGAGCAGTCGTAGGGGTTGTGATAACTGTTGTTCGTTGCAGCCTTTGGATCAAAGGGCCAGTGGGGAAACCAAAGCAAGTCAGAAACTAAGCGGAAAAGGCCACATACATTTGGTCCCCAGCATTTTAGTCTAAGCACCTGTAAAATGAGTGCGACTGATCCGACTGAGGCTTCCTTGGTGTTGCAACAGCGCTAATGGATAAGGTGAAAACAGTGAGTGACCATTTATGCAAACACTCATATGGGTTTATATACCAATTATCCCTTAGAGGTTTCCTATGTGGTAGCTTCTGCTATTCCCATAGGTCAATCATTAGGCCGATGTGTTCATAGAAGAAAGCAAAGCAGCTCAACGTGGAGTCTTTAATGACGAACATTTTCCTGTACTCTGATTTTTATTCGTAAAACGTAGAAAATGAGTGCGACAGCTCCTGCTAAAGTAACTCAAGTGTTAAGATGGTAATAACAAAGTAGGTGGATGAGTTGTGAGCTCAAGGTGATTAGATGTAATGAAATGCATCTTAGGTGTCCTTAAGCTACATCTGGGACTGTCTTGAAAAGGTAGTCTTGTGAGTCGCGTATATTAAATATGCGTTGTAGGTCGTCAACGCAAGAACTTTTTTAACTCTTTCCTGAATCCCTGCAAGTTTTGGATTTACGTTTTTCTGGAAGGAAACCTGGTCCACCTGTTTATGTACACAACTGAGAACGTAGGAGATCCCAGTGCTTTCTTTGCCCTTAACGCGGTAATGGTTTGTCCCTACTTTCGCCGTTCAAGTTCGGATGCGCTGCATACTTTTAGACAGGTGATTGTACTTTGCACTTTCTTATGATGTAGCTTATGTAAGCAGCACAGGTTAAGGATAATGAGTCTTTGCTGAAGGAGCTATATCATAATGTGTTCGCACTTACGCTGTTAACTTACCGCTTGCGGTGATTGAGTCCAGTCTTCGTAAAGCGCTGCTGAGCATTTCAAACAAAACCGTCCGACTTCCGTAGGTTGCTGCATATACAGGAACAACTTTCCATATGTGGTCGGAACTGGCTAATATAAAGTTCTAGCCTTGCATCTGCGGCGGCTTTATAACAGCGTACGTGAAACGATAATCCCCTTACTCCTGCTGCTTGAACATAAACTTGCTCTGCCAGATTTCAGCACATAGAGTAGCTCCAGCCGAACTCTGGTGCCATTACGTTCTGTTGGATAGGGCGCCGTTTAATGTCATAGTAACTTTGTGGGTCATAGCGTTAAAATGTTGGACGGAGAATGTCATTTGGCGGTGTTCTCACCACTTTTCAACTGCTTTACTATCCTCCTAGATTTTGCCAATTGCGCCAACTTCATTATTAGATGGAAAGAAGTTTTACGTTACCTTCAAAGATGAAGGAACAACCGTGCTACATGTTAATGCAGAAGTCTTAATATACCTTAAAAATAGGGTTGGGCCAAGCACGCTCCCTTGCACTACGCCAATGAAGTCTGCGGCCGGGGTGGATGCAATTTGCTCAAGCAACACACTGCGCGCGTCCTATTAGATAGGAACTCAGCAAGTCTGATAGCGGATGGTCCACCCTTGGGCCTGAATGCTATGCATCAGACACGTGTTTTGTACGCTGTCAAAAGCTTTTTTATATCTAAGTAACGAATTATAACGGACAGCTTAGAGTCAATGGTCTCAGTGACTAAATTGATGACGTCCATCTGGCTGGTTGTACATGGCCGAGCACTTAGGAATCCATTCTGTGGTTCATTTATATGCTTGCCTGCCAAAAAGCTAACCCATAAGTGCTCTGTTATTCAACTTTTCCATCATACCCGAGATAACAAAAGTGGGATAAATTAAGGGATATTTGCCAAATTCCTGTAGGTATCCACCCTTGTGGCGTAGAATAATGACGGATCGATTACATGTAGTCGTGTATTAATCTTTCTGCATTGACAAAGCTACGAGTTTCAGAAGAAGGATAGGGATAGCTTTGTTACCGTTTTTAATTAGAATGACCGGTACTCCGTTTGGAACGGGGTTCGAAAATGACTTGGTGGTTAAAATTGCAGAATGGTTACTATTTATGTCAAACTGTACCGAAGACAGAGACTGGCTATGTGGTGCTTGCAGCACAAGAAATGTTGAAACAATTTATAGGCACTATTATTCTTTAAAGTGCAACCTGCTGATTTTAAAAATAATTCTTGCGTCACTAGGTGTTGTTAAGGCTAATCTTCGGATAGTGATCTGCGTCCATATTTGAGGGTTCGTGAGCGCAGCAGCCAGCTTTGTTCACACCATCTAGTGTGGCTTTTTTTTGGTTGGTTCCTTCTGCATGGACTTGGGTAAAAGCTCATTCGCAATAGCATTTGGTATGATTATGTGGACAAAGTTGAAAGTTTTGTTGCAGAATCGTCTGATTTGACGAATGCTATTATGCATACTAGTTTGGGATACACTTAGCTGAGTGCATTGTTAAATCCATATGGTGCTAATGCATCCAGAGAGTAAAGTATTCCCTTGTAAGCAGTCTAGTTGACCAATTCACAAGTTCACTTATAATATCACCCCAATTGCTTGCACTGCCGAGTACGGCAAAGTGGTCTAGTTAACAACGGGCATCGAGCGGTAGCCAACAACTGCATCTGTTTCTGTGGGCAAAGCAACTGGTCGGGTTAAGTAAACCGGACAATGTATTAGTAAACGAGCCTTACCCGGGAACTCTCAGCCCCCTGACAGATGGGTTGCTGGTGGGTCTAGAGTAAACATAAAGTCACGAACAGGTTTCGTCCTGATTGGACAGATGCACATTGCGTCCAACCGCCTAGGTTGATACACACTACTAGACCTGTGTACTTCGTCCATGCAGCAGGTAAGATTCCGCTAACTTAGGGCAGGTTGAAACATCCTGCGACCAGATTGTACTCGCAAGAATTAGCTGCTGCCTGCGCAAAAGTTACCATAGGTGCGTTGTCAACCTTATTTGAGGTAATGTGTGGTCTATAAACAAACCCAAAAAGCGCCTTCGCTCCGAGGATCTCAGCTGGAATCCACACTGAATTCATCATCTCAAGTGCGTCCATGCTATCAGGTATTCTGCTGGATAAGTATTTATATTATAAATGGCGATCCCGCCTGCACGTTTATGCACACAAGGTTGCAAGTATAACTGGTAGTGAGGAAGTGAGCAGGTCTTATCGGTAGCATAAGGTAAAGCAATTGAGCTCGTGAAAAATATTGCAGCCGTTTTACCGAGGTCAAACAGAGGACGCAGTATGTGCATCTTATAGTTTAGGGACTTGTCAGTTATAAGTATAATGTTGAAAGACCACTGGCCTATCAACTTGGCGAAAATCGAAATGCAGCCGTTGCTAGCTAATTTGCTCTCTGCAATTGTAGGAATTGAGCGTGATGACCTTGCAGTGGGTTGTTAGGTGATTCACGGATTGTTGCCGGGATGAACTTGTTGTTGCTAACCACCACCTGAGATAAAAATGTGCAATTTGCGGGGTAGGAAACCGTAGTTTGTTAGTTTAAGATATCTGAACGGGCTGCCAAAGTCCAAAGGATGTAGGAAGGTGCGCAGCAGCCCGGGTGCGTGTGAAGATAAACAGAGCTGTGCAGGTTGCCAAGTGCACAACTGGCTATAGGCGAGTTGTCAGCGGTGGTGGTACCCTGAGCTGTCTCAAGCATAGATGCAGTAGTGTTCGGAAGAGCGCATCTTCTTGACCTGCAATACGATTATCTTAACAAGTCTCATTGCGCACTTGTTTATATTTTGATATTGCAGTGCGCAAGACGCTATTATCTGTCCTCAGTTTGCTTGGAACTGGGAAGTTGCTGATTAATATAGCCATCATTACAACCAGTACCCAGCTTCCAAAATACCAGTAACTGTAAAGAGTATGCACATAAACTTACCCGTCGATATGTCATCCGAAACAGTAAACGCATGTGCGCTGTATTCTACATTGCTTCAACCAGCTTGCGGAGATTGCTAGTCCATTGATCTTGATATATTTTAGGTATATGTAGGTGTCATAGCTGCATTTCAGTGTGTGTTCCCTCCAAGAACCCGTTTAGTACTATGCAACTACGTAGTTTTAGAAGCGGTACCTTTTACTAGCCCATATGCCTGTCCTTACTTTTTAAGGGATGTTTTTGGCGCTCCTTGACTGAACCTTGCTTTTTAAGGTTCGTTGAAACCCAAATTATGCTTCGTTCCAGTGGCCCAAAGTGCATGCTGGCTCAGCAGTGTTGCGTTGCAAAGTTGTGTACAGTATTCTATGAAAGTACGCAAAATTGCCTTAACTTTTACATCCACTTTGATGAGGCTTTAACTTTAGTTACACTGCGTCATCCGGTGAACTAGAACACGTTCCCTGCAATGCTGGTAACATTACTGATTGCAAGCCTAAATGTGCTTACCAGTATATCGTCTGAAATCTTGAACCTCAGTGCACTTCATAATCCATTCCCGAACGTAGCAGTATATGGTGCTAGGGCCACCGCTTTTGCTATTTACAAAGTGGGTGTAGTAGAACACTGCAGCTCAAATAAATGATGTGATGTGCACCATGTACAAGGCTTTTAGCTTAAGGCGTCGACATTCGTATTTTCTTAATGGGCTAGCTTTGATCGTCGTTTGGCTCACCTACAGCGACGGTGTTTACAGAATTAGTTAAAAGTTTTGATAGCATTTCGTCCACCATTATATCCTTCTGTATAGCAAGTCGATTAGTATAGGTAGCAGAGCGCGTATTATTAACTGGGGCGGTTCCTGCACTGTTCCCAGGTTGGCTGATTTGCTCCGTATTTCTTTGGCTTTATGGAAGTTATCCGTCCTAGGGTCTGCAATTCTTCCAAGGCATTAATGGAGCCAGTATCCATATTAGGCAAGGTACCTAGCTCTGCAGTGGGATATTCACGTAGGTTTACTGGCGCTGGACGGATTTCATAGCTCACTTGAAAAACTTAGTCTGAGCGGAGCTCTCCCTCCGTCTATCGTAACGCATGCACACCGGTTTTGCTAATAATAAAACAGTTACCGAAAGTCCTGTGAGTTCCAATTAGCTTAGATGAAAGAAAAACTTGTAAGCCGGACCCTCACTATGGAACTAGACTAAAAAGGGGCATTGGTTTTCCGTAACCATTTCTTCAGACTTGTGCAACGCAAGGTTTATTTATCAAGCCAACCACTTTCATCCATATTCTGATAATGATGTGCAAGTTCAAACGGTCGGGAAAATACACATTAATACTCCATTAAGACCTTTTATCCGATTCATTACTAAATGGCAAATCGTGTTCAGGTACCTCCCAGCCGAACTTGCATGCCTAACTTCCATTTTGTCCTCGGCGTGAACCATAGTAGCAAAAAATGCCAGTTTATCAGTAAGTGGATTTAATATGTTGTTGGTCATGTTGATATTCATTACAACAGACTGAAGCTCGTCCAGTTTGAAACTCAGCAAAAATATTTTTGTTAGGCTACCGGTGCACCGTATATTTGTAATAGCTAAGTGCTTGCTGATATTTTAGCTTCGACTGGAATACGCATTACGTGTCTCGTAACCTTTTGATGACTTTGTGACGACGTTACCAAATCGTGTCCAAGATGAAGAGTGATAGCAAAGAGAATGGCACCAGAATTTATGTTTTGACGAAAAAGAATAGGTGCAACTTGTGATTTAATAACGTCTACGGACGGCAGACGCTTTGAAAGCTTACGCAAATTAATTGTGGTACAAACCTACTACAGCAGCATGAAACAACGTCGCTATTTTTCGCTAATTATCGCAAGCTGTGGAGTATTGGGGATATTTTGTGGGCTCCGCAGCAATTCAACTTGCATTGGTAGGCTCTGAGATTTGGCAACCTTATGGTTGATGCCTATAAATAAGGCGAAATATGCTGTCTACCCTATTATATATACAAGGCCCCCATGGACTATGTAGTTAGTGGAATTGAAGTCCTTGGTTTCACTCAGCAGGCTGATCTAGGTATCATCCACACCGTGGTGCTTCATACTGAGGACCCTTGGAGGAAGACTGCTTGTAGATGGTTTTATTTGACGTGGTTTATTCGCCGCACCGTCGGTGTCTTAACGGCTGATATATTTGCGTAGCTGTTCTCAGCACTTTTGCCATCCCACAGGTGGCTGTATCCAGGCTTAGCCACATGTCTTGTAAGGGACAAAATAGAACTGTTGCGTGTCTGCGAGTGAGTAAAATTTCGTGCAACTACTAGAAGTGCAAACCTATATTCCGAACATTTACGTAACTTGGGTACGTACCGAATGTACAACGAGAGAATTAATAGCGACTTGATCTTTAATTGCCGTATCCCAAGGTGTAGGATCGGTCCAACCTTGTCCTGGATAGTTATCCTAACCAAGCTGCCTAGCCTCCGAGATCACCCGTTGAGGCTGCACAAGTTACTTTCTGACCGGAAAAAAGAAAACCGCTTAGTGCTTGGGTTATTAAAGTTGTAACTCATTTACGGAGCATGTCTTTAAGAAATTTACGTTTTATGGTTTGTGCGCCAGTTAGGTACGCTTTAAAGGTAAGAACAAACCTTTTCTTTCTTATAACCAACGTGTGTCCGCAACTTTCCATTCGTGTTCATATTTCTCCTTACATCTCGCTATTAACGGTGAAGCTCAAGTTAAATTGAGACCAAACCAGAGGATAATCACCTGAATGTTCCTTCTTGTGCATATCATTGAATGGGGAATTAGTAGATCTGCTTGAGGCGTTGAAAAGACCGCATACACCCTGTTCAACTAATTAACGTCCACGGTTTCCTGCCCAGCTGTCCCTGCCAGGCCGATTTATGTAAAGCAAGAAAGGGTGAATGGCAAGCTAGGAAACTAAAAGGAGGAATGTCGGCTAAATACTGATAATAAAAAGGTGTGGAAAGCAATAAAGACAACGGATGAAAAAGCGGAAACTGAAAGTTACTTAGAAGAAGAGGAA
>OX104066.1:53940830-54219181 GCA_944474145.2 Dicrocoelium dendriticum | reverse complement strand
GAGTGCATTATTAAAAGCGATATGGTGCCAGCGCATCCAGATAGTAAAGTATTTCCTTATAAGCAGTCTAGCTGACCAATTCACAAATTCCGTTATAACATCACCCCAATTTCTTGCACTGCCCAGTACGGCAAAGTGGTCGAGTTAACAATGGGCATCGGGCGGTAGCCACCGACTGCATCTGTTTCTGTGGGAAAAGAAACTGGTCGGGTTAAGTAAACCGGGCAATCTATTAGTAAAAGAGCCTTACCCGGGAACTCTCAGCCACCTGACAGACGGGTTGCTGGGGTCTAGCGTAAACATAAAGTCACGAATAAGTTTCGCCCTGCTTGGACAGATACATATTGCCTAGGTGGATACATGCTACTAGATATGTGTATCTCGTCCATGCAGCAGGTGAGATTCAGTTAACCTAAGGCAGGTTGAAATCTCCTGCGACCAGATTGTACTTGCAAGAAACAGCTGTTGCCTGCGCAAAAGTAACCATAGGTATTGTGTGGTTTATAAACACACAAAAATAGCGCCTATGCTCCGAGGATCTCAGCTAGAATCCACACCGAAGCCAGCATCTCAAATGCATAAAGGCTTCCAGGTATTTTGCTGGATAAGTATTTATATTAGAAATGGCACTCCGGCCTGCACGTTTATGCACACAAGGTTGCAAGTACAGCTGGTAGTGAGGAAGTGAATAGATCTTATCTGTAGCATAGGGAAAAGCCCTTGTTCTCATGAAAAATATTGCTGCAGATTTACCGAGGACAAACAGAGGACGTAGTTTGTGCACCTTATTGTCTAGGGACCTGTCAGATATAAGTGTGATGTTGGAAGACCCCTGGCCTACTAACTTAGCGAAAATCGAAATGCAGCGGTTGATAGCCACTTTGCTCTCTGTAGTTGTAGGAAGTGAGAAAGAAGACATCGCATTGGGTTGTTAGGTGATGTACGGATTGGTACCGGGATGAAGGCGTCGTTACTAACCACCATCTGAGATAAAAATGTGCACTTTGCGTGGTAGAGAACCGTAGGTTGTTAGTTTAAGGTATTTGAATGGGCTGCAAAATTCCAAAGGATGTAGGAAGTGCGCAGCAGCCTGGATACGTGTAAAGTTAAACGGAGCTGTGCAGACTGACAAGTGCACAACTGACTATAGGCGAGTTGTCAGCGGTGGTGGTACGCTGAGCCGTCTCAAGCCTAGATGCACTAGGATTCGGTAGAGTGCTTCTTGGTGAACCGCAATACAATTATCTTAACAAGATATCATTGCGCAGTTGCCTACATTTTGATATTACATTGCGCAAGACGCTACTATCTGTCTTCAGTTTGCTTGGAACTGAGAATTTGCTGATTAATTTAGCCACCCACCCAACCTGTACCCAGCTTCCGAAATACCAGTAACTGCAATGATTGTGCACTTAAACTTGCCCGTCTATATGCCATCCGGAACATTAAACACAAATGCGCTGTATCCTACATTGCCTCAACCAGATTGCGGAGCTGTTGGTCCATTGATCTTGATATATTCTAGGCATATGTAGGCGCCATAACCGTCATAGGTGCATGTCAATGTGTGTTCCATCCACGAACCCGTTTAGTACTATGCGACTACGCAGTTCCAGAGGCGGTAAGTTCCACATACCCTTATGCCTGTCGTTACTTATTGAAGGATGTTCTTGGCGCCCTTCGACTAAAACGTTTTAAGGTTCGTTGAAGCCCAAATTATGCTTCGTTCCAGTGGCCCAAAATGCATGCTGCCTCAGCAGCGTTGCGTTGCAAAGTTGTTTACGGTATTCTATGAAAGTACGCAAAATTGCCTAAACCTTTACATCCATTTTGATGAGGCTGCAAATGTAGTTATATTGGGTCATCCGTTGAACTAGCAACGCCTTCCCTGCAATGCTCATAACAGTAATGCTTGCAAGCCTAAGTGTGCCTACCGATATATCATCTGAAACCTTGAACAACAGTGCACTTCACGATCCATTCCCGAACGGAGCAGTATATGGTGCTAGGGCCTCCTCTTTTGCTATTTACAAAGTGGGTGTCGTGGAGCACTGCAGCTCAAATGAACGATATGATGTGTTCCAAGCACAAGGCTTTTAGCTTAAGATGTCGACATTCGTTGTTTCTTAATGGCCTAGCTCTGATCGTCGTTTGGCCTTCCTACAGTGACCGTGTTTACAGGGTTATTTAAAAGTTTTGGTAGCATTTGTTTACCATTATCTCCTCCTGTATGGCGAGTCAATTAGTATAGGTAGCAGTGCGCGTATTATTAACTGAGGCGGTTCCTGCACTGTTTCCAGTTTGGCTGATTTGATCCTTATTTCTTTGGCTTTATGGAAGTTAGCCGTCTCAGTGTCTGCAACTCTTCCAAGGAATCAATGAAGCCAGTATCCAAATTAGGTAAGATGCCTAGCTCCACATAGGAATGTCACGCAGGTTTACAGGCGCTGAACGGGTGTCACAGCTCACTTGCAAAACTTAGTTTGAGTGGAGCTCTCTGTCCGTCTATCGTAACGGCATGTAAAACGGTTTTTGCTAGTAATAAAGCAGTCAACGAAAGTCCTGTGGGTTCTAGTCAGCTTAGATGAAGGAAAACTTGTAAGCCGGACCCTTATTCTGGAACTAGACTAAAAAGAGGCATCGGTTTTCCGTAACCTTTTCTTCAGACTTGTGCAACGTAAAGGTTATGTATCAAGCCAACCTCTCTCATCCGTATTATGATTATGATGTGCGTTTTCAACCAGTCTGGAAGAATATACATCAATACCACATTAAGATCTTTTATCCGATTCAGCACTTAGTGGCAAATCGTGTTGAGGTGCCTCCCAGCCGAACCCACATGCCTAACTTCCATTTTGTCCTCGGCGTCAATCACAGTCGCAATGGACGCCAGTATATCAGTAGGTGGTATTAATATGTTGTAGATCATGCTGATATTCATTACAGCAGACTGAAGCTCGGCCAGTTGGGAACTAAGCAAATATGTTTTTGTTAGGCTACCGGTTCACCGTATATTTGTAATAGCTAAGCGCTTGCTGATAGTTTAGCTTCGGCTGGAATACGCATTACGTGTCTCTTAACCTTTTGATGACTTTGTGACGACGTTAACAAACCCTGTCCAAGATGAAGAGCGATAGAAAAGAAAACGGCACCAGAATTTATGTTTTGAAGAAAAAGAATAGATGAAACTCGTGATTTAATGGCTTCTACGGACGGCAGCCGCTTTTGAAAGCTTATGCAAATTTAGTGTGGTACAAAAACCTACTAAAGCAGCATGAAGCAACGTCGCTATTGTTTGCTAATTATAGCAAACTGTGGAGTATTGTGGATATTTTTGTGGGCGCTGAGGTAATTCAACTTGCATTGGTAGGCTCTGGGATTGGTCAACCTTAGGGTTGATGCCTATAAATCAGACGAAATATTCTGTCTGCCCTAGTATGTGTGCAAGACACCCATGGACTATGTAGTTAGTGGAATTGTCACTCAGCAGGCTGATCTAGGTATCGTCCACACCGCTGTGCTTCACACTGAGGACGCATGGAGGAAGACTGCTTGTAGAGGGTTTTTTATGACGTGGTTCATTCGCCGCTCCGTCGGTGTCCTAACGGCCGATATAATTTCGAAGCTGTTCTCAGCAATTTTGCCATCCCACAGGTGGATGTATCCAGGCTTAGCCACATGTCTTGTAAGGGACAACATGGAACTGTTGCGTGTCTGCGAGTGAGTACAATTTCGTGCATGTATTAGGAGGGCCAACCTATATCCTGGACATTTACGTAACTTGGGTATGCACCGAACGTATTACAAGAGAATTACTGGTGGCTTGATCTTTACCTACCGTATCCCAAGGGGTAGGATCGGTCCAAACGTGTCCTGGATAGTTGTTCCAATCAAGTTGCTTAGTCTCCAAAAGCATCCGTTGAGGCTGCACAAGTTACATTCTGACCGGATAAGGAGAAAACACCGCTTAGTGCTTGGGTTATTAAAGTTGTAACTCATTTCCGGAGCACGTCGTTAAGAAATTTACGTTTGGTGGTTTGTGCGCCAGTTAGATACGCATTGATGGTGGTAACAAACCTTTCTTTTCTTAAAACCAACGTGTGTCTTCAACTTTCCATTCGTATTTCTATTTCTCCTTACATCTTGCTATTAACGGTGTAGTTCAAGTTAACTTGAGACCAAACCATAGGATATTCCCTGAATGTTCCTTCTTGTGCGTATCCTTAAATGGGGAATTAGTAGATCTGCTTGAGGCGTTGAAAAGACCGCATCACATCCTGTTCAACTAATCAACGCCAATGGTTTCCAGCACATCTATCCCTGTCAGGCCGAGTTATGTGAAGTAAGGAAGGGTGAATGGCAAGCTAAGAAAATAAGAGGAATGTCAGCTAAATACTGATAATACCAAGGTGTGGAAAACAATAGAAAAACGAACGAGAAGCGGAAGATGAAAGTTACTTAGAAGAAGAGGAAAAGTTAGCTGACATACCTCCTCTTGTTTTCTTAGCTTACCCTTCACTTGTTCTTACTTCACATAAACCGGCCTGACGGTTACTGCTGGGCGGGAAAAGCTGGATGGTAATTGGTTGCACATGGTGGGATGAGGTCGCTGTTTTAAGCTTTTCAACATACCAAGCAGGCCTATCAATCCCTGATCAAACGATACGCAAAAGTAGGAACATTTACAGGTTTATCCTATTTTTCGGTCCTAACTAAACGAACTTGTATTAAACAATTACGATACTAAAATATTTGGGTTATTAAATAGGACCTGAAAACTGCCGGTGTGTACGTTAGGAAAATAAAAGGCTTCGTGTTGCCACCCTAGAGCGGACAGAGGAATGCTCATACGGTGAACGATAAAAAAGAAGTATAGCCATGGAACCGGTCAGGTCAGGTTCTCAGTAGGTTATAGGCTTCCGCTTAATCAGCTTCCTGATCCATTTACTGACATGCAAAAAAGAGCCCCGGTACTACGACTTCAAATAGCATTTTTGGCTCCTGCAAAGAAATGCAAACAAGCAACCTTCTGACTTTACTCTTCATGAGTTGCTTGCATGAAGCATAAATAAGTTTACAATTTTTGGCAAAGTTACTAACCAATCTCTGTCTAGACCTAACCTGAAGGTGTCAACTGTTGTACAGCACATATATGAAGTGGAAGCGATCCAGCTGTCAACAACGCGGTTTGCAAAGTATTTCCTCCTTTTATCCAGTCGATACCTCAGATGCGTGAGCATATTTTGATAAATTCTCAGGTGACCTGCTGTAGCGGGCTCAAACGGCTCGGTTGGCTTAATGCTACCGAGGCCCTCCAGGTTCCGAAGTAGCTCCATTAGACCGGCTCTCAATGTACGCCTTTCCATGGATACCAATCTTACACTCTTTAAAAGTTCAGCATAGGGCTTTTCACGTTGGACTCCAATCATTCTGGTTGTCGGCTTTTGTACCTTCACGGTACAAATATCGTCCTTCCTGAGCTACGGCCTTTACCCTTGGACATTGTTTTCCAAGTTGGGTCGTACACCGCTTTATGTAATGGAAGGAACACCTCCGATCTAGTGTTACATAAGGCCCTGTTGACGCGGGTGTTCCTGTCGCGCCTTGTTAGCAACCTGCTGACATTGTGCTGAGGCATCGCCGTTGCTCGAAATACTGCCACCTAGGTCAAGTATTTAGCAACAGGTTGCAAAGTCATGGTTCCAATAAAAGCCCGCACGGTAATCCAATCATTGTTGGAAGTCAGCAGCTGGCCTTTACTAGCCATCATCTTCCTAGACATGACAAAAGCCTTCGACAGAGTATTACATACAGAACTCTTAATGAAGCTGGAATCATAGGGTATTTCCGGCAAACTGCACACTTGGTTCTAATCATTTCTTACAGCTCGCTCCCAGTCAGTAATGGTTGGGGACTTTATGTCACTTCCAAAACCAGTCAAAAGTGGCGTAATTCAAGGAAGCGTTTTAGGCCCTCTACTTTTCCTGCTCTATATCAATGACGTGTTCCAGGTTTTTAACCATGGGACACCCTACCACTTTGCCGACCACCTCAAAATTGTCTTCCCATTTCATCCGTCAAACTTCCACACCGCCCTCTCCCATATACAATACAACTTAAGAGCCCTAGCTGCATGGTGCGAAACATGGAAGTTAGCATTCGCACCAACAAAATACGGTGTCCTTACCTACAGATGCACCATGCCTCCCAATACCTTAATGCTACAAGGCACGCCATTAGGGAACTGCCTAACAGTGCGGGACTTAGGCGTTCACTACGCCTGTTTGCTGAACTTCGCGGAACAAGTAGTTTATTCCGCAGTAAAAGCGCGCTCTCTCATCGGATACATCCTCAAAACCATGACAAAATAAGCATCTAGAACTTCGCTCCAAATACATGTGGCCGGCCACTGCTAGGGTACTGCCCTATAATATATATCAACCTAATAAAATGCGACCGAATATTCCTCGCAGAGGTTCAGCGTGCCTACGCAAAAAGCCTTCTAAGGCACTCAAGTCTCAGCTACCGTGATCGATGCAACACACTTAAGCTCGACCCATTATGGCTGCGCCGACTGAAAACCAATCTCGATTTCCTATATTCGCTTATTAACAATCCCAATGGGAGCCCACTAACCCCTGTCTCAGACTCATATAACACGTCGTACCCCCTACGTGATAGACTCCACTCCATCATGGAACAATGGAACAATGGTTTACTACGGGTAAAGAGCATTGCTCAACAAGTCCCGTGGGATGGAAATTATTGCGAGCATCAATTGCTTAATAAAGTGAAAAGCGTTGTGGTGGACTCACCATAGACTTATATGGAGTAGCGGAGACGTTCGCGTATTAAACGTATACATCCATAAATCCACTGGTTAGTCGTATGGCAAGACACCGTTTGGTTGCGTTTTGCAGCCCCTGGCTAACAAGTTATAAAATGAAATGTAAGTGAGACAATGCATCGTCAACACGTTTTTAATATCGCTAGATTGGGAGCGGAGACGACATAATTAGGGAGGGCGTTTCAAGGCTGGCACACGCGGAGAGGAAAGAAATTTCTACGGTATTCAAGCCGGCTATACTGAACTGTCAGTTTCAAAGGGTGACCTCTTAGCTTAGGGTTGTGGTTAAATTCCAGCAGAGGAGGGCAAATGTGGTTTGGGTTCTTCAGAATCTGGCAAACCATTATGAGATCCCCACGCAAAGGCCGATGCCGACTGCCGTAGATTCTTAGAGATTTCAGTCTAAGCTGATAGCGCAGATGAAAGAGGCCCCTGACGTACTTGGTTGCCCTTTGTTGAGGAGTCTTGAGAGCAACGAGATCCTGTTTCTGCCACGGCTACCACGCCTGAATAGCATATTTCACACGAGGTCGCACGTAGGCATTAAGCATCTGGGGAAATATTGATGTTTCAAACCGACCGAAGGCTCTGCGAAGAAGGCCGAAGTGTTGATATTCGGTTCTCGTCGCCTTCTCTGCTTGTTTTGAACACCAGAGATCTGCCTGTACCAACACACCCAGGGCACGCTCCTGAGAAACCTACGCCAAGGTGTGGTCTCCAATCTTGTAAGCGCTCACCGGCTGGTGACGCAAATGTATCACTTTGCATTTAGCTACGTTCAGTTGCACCTTGTTCCACGTTGACCATTCGTAAATGCAATCTAAGTCATGTTGGAGCAGATCCTGATCTGGCTTGTTACTAATCGACCGCCATATCTTGACGTCATCGGCGAAAAGCAGATAATTTGAGGAGATGACACTTCCCATGTCGTTGATATACACCAGGAATAAACGCGGTCCCAGCACTGAGCCTACCAATAACGCGCAGTAGTATTCGCTCCAACTTCTACCTCTACAGATACGCACATGTATGGAATAGGTTACCTCTCACAATAAGGGCATCTACGAAAATAAACCAGTTCCGCTTCTCTATTGCAAATAGCTCTCCGTCATACAAGTTTCCAAACTACGGAATATCAACTGTCCAGAAGGGGAGTTTTTTGAAACTGGACCAGACCACTTATAATCGCTTTTCTTACCTTCCCATACTATCTCCTTCCCGACTCCTAATATCCTTATCTAACTGCTTCCTACAACAACCCCTTATGTCTTCCATAATCTAGGCATCAGCCACCGTATTTCGAATGCCTCTGCATTTAATCAAACCTCCCACATCTGGCTAGCTCGAGACATCCGCCTCTGGCTGATCGCATCAACTTGACTGGCCACTACCTAGATGGTGATGTCGGCGTGCGTAGGACCTCAAGTACCAGTTGACGTTGCCCAAACATATCCTTATCGCCAAGCTGACACCGTTCTCTCTTATACTTCTTAACCCATTAATCACGACAACATTGAATATTCTCTTTTATTCGCGCTTCAATTTACCGTATATTCCTACTACTTCTCTTACTTGTTTGGCTCTGGCTTTCATCTCCCATTAAATAATGTCTGTATCACTTACCTTTGCTGGCATGTTGACGCATTCTGTGACACTGTAGATATACACTAGTGACCAAGCGTCTTATTGTAATGGATACATCTGGCTATTGATAGATTTTCCTAGCACCGCCATCTGTCAATCCTCTTAACCTCAGCACCTCTATTTAGTGGTAACAAGTGGTCGCAGGCTCCAAGCATCTCCGCGCATATCGGGAGCTTGCTAAGAGCCACTCTCTCTTATCTCCAACCTACATTCTTTGGGACTGTCTGCGTCACATACATTTACTGTCTGTTGACTTATTCTGGGACACTTTAGTTATCCACTAGCAACTGGAAGGCTTCACTCCAATGCTATTGCTAGCCGTCGATACTCTCTCTTCCTTAGCACCATTATCAGTTCTTCGTATTACCTATGTCCTCACTTTGCAGCTGCAGCGAGTCATTGTAGGTAGCATACATCTTTGAGCTTGGAGCCACTCCTTACCTCTCCAACACTTACTCTCTTGAATTGTTTGCATCACATACCTTCGCCGGTTTGCGAACTTCTTCTGTCACTGTAAGTATCCACTAATAACTAGGAGGCTTAATGAAATTTGATTACTGTACACTGGTTCTCTCTCTTAGCACCATTATCCTTCGTTCCTCTTATCTTCACCACGTTTTCTGCAGCGATTCATTGTAGGCTCCATATGTCTTTGCGTATATCCGGAGTTACTAGGAGACATCCCTTGTTTCTCCATCCTTTAATCTTTTGGAATGTTTGTATCGCTTAACTTTGCTAGCTTGCAGATGTATTCTGTGCCACTGTAGGAATCCACTAGTGACCAAACTGCTTAATGGAATGGTTACATCTAGCCACCGAAAGCATTTCACTGTGCCATTATCTGTCGATCCTCTTAACCACAGCACCTCTATTTAGTAGCAACAAGTAGTCGTAGGTTCCAAACATCTCCGCGCATATCCGGGGCTTGCTAAGAGCCACTCTTTTATTGCTCTCTGGGACTGCGTGCGTCACATACATTTACTGTCTGTTTACTTATTCTGGGACACTTTAGTTATCCACTAGCAACTAGAAGACTTCACTCCATTGTCTTGCTAGCCGTTGATACTCTCTCTTCCTTAGCACCATTATCAGTTCTTCGTATTACCTATGTCCCCACTTTGCAGCTGCAGCGAGTCATTGTAGGTAGCATACATCTTTGAGCTTGGAGCCACTCCTTATCTCTCCATCTCTTACTCTCTTGAATTGCTTGCATCACAAACATTCGCTGGTTTGTTGACTTCTTCTGTCAATGCAGGTATCCAGTGGCAATTAGAGGACTCAATCCAAATGCCTTTGCTGGCCACTTCTACTCTCTCCCAGCGCCACTGTCTGTCGTTCTTCTTATCTTCCTCATCACTTTGCAGCGATTCGCAGTAGGCTCCATTTCCCTTCTGCACAGATGTTGAGTTTGTTAGGATGCACGCCTTCTCTCTCCATCTTGCATTCGCTTGAAATGTCTGTATCACTTACCTTCGCTGGCTTGTTGATGCATTATGTGACCCTGTAGGCATACACTAGTGACCAAGCGTCTTACTGGTATGGCTACATCTGACCACTGCTAGTCTTTCCTAGTGCCACCATGTCGGTCGTCTTAACTTCGGCACCTCTGGTTAGAAGCAGCTAGTGGTCATAGGCTCCATGCATATGCGGTTATCCAGTGCTTGTAAGGAGCCACTCCGTACCTCAATAACGTTTATTCATTTAGGCTATCTGCATCCAATCTTTCCGCTGCATTACCGCCAATTGACCCTTAGATCTCTCTCGCGGCAACCTATTTATCTTTCACTTTCCTATTCTGCGCTCCCTATCGTATTAGGCTAGCTACTTGCTGTTCATGCACCTTGCAATCACCACCAGTCTTCTAACTCTCTTTGCTCTCTCCCCACGCAATTTTTGCCTCATACTATATTGATACTTCGTGGATTACTTACTGGTACAGCGCTCTTGTGTCCACGCAGGCGTTAGCAATCTGCCCATAAGGCTAATGATTCTAAAGGACATTCAAAAGGCACTTTCAGCATAATCATTGTTGCAAAGTGTACATGCTTTTGTCTCAACTCCAAATGTTGTAACATAAGACTTTACCAATGTTTAACTCCACGCCTGTTCTTTCAGCCCACTCTCGGTTGTCCCTCACTTTACCTTTTCTCCGAGGTCCGGAACTTCTTGGAGATCTGGGATTGGACTGAGGAACAGTTTTCGACCAAGACGGACGTAACAACCGACAAGGACCTCTATGGAGTATGGCTGTATAACAAAGGGACTCAACTGCAATCACCACAACCGTTGTCAGGTATGGGGAGCTGGACACATCTTCACTCTCCCATAAATCATACATCTGAAAAATCCAGACAGCAGAAAATTTGAACTTTTGCTCACCTGGACACACAACAGGATGACTCTTTGCGATGTTCCACCTTCAATAGGCCCCAAGAATTATGGCGGCCCTGAGCAAATTGTCTGTCCAACCAACAGAGGAAATTGGAAGCCATTTGTCTGCGAATAACCGAATATGAAAGCAGTCGTCAAGCGGCTGGCGAGCCGAACAACCTCCTCGTGGTGCCAGCTGGGTGGTTCGGGTAAATCCTGTTCTAGCAAATCGTTCGGCGGCAGTGTTCCAGTATGTAGTGGGTTTTCGCCTGGCAAGCGTTCTCCTTATACAAAACCACAGATATCCGTTTAACAACACTGTGACGTGGCGGATGTGACTCGCCACTAAATAAAGTCACTGCCTCTTCCCTTTTCCGGAGGATCATTCACACATCACGAACGTCATCCGCTTCAAAGCGTTCCATTGACTCCCCAATTTGATAGCGAACACAACGAACAAAAACATACTGAGTCACATTTATCTGCTCACACAACATGACCCCTTCCAACTACATAGTTAAACATGCTTTTACATGTCAACCCACACATAAATTCCTATGCTATTTGTCAAAATGTACTAGTTTGTGCAATTGCGGATCCTACATATCTGTATTGCTATGATCACGCCCTTGATGGTGTGCCTCGCAATGACAAGGATAAACTATTTATTTATTTATTTAGTTATACATTAGTGTTCAAAATGCTTTACGGCAGTGTTGCAGGACGTGTTGGGTTTTTGCCTGGCAAGCGTTCTCCCTATAAAAAGCCACAAATGTCTGTCTAACAACACTGCGAAGTGGCGCATGTCACTCGCCACTGAATAAAGTCACTGCCAACAACTACATACTGACAAGTCGACTAGACTCATATTTCAACTTTTCCGGTCACGTGCAAGAATATAATACTCTCCGTCTACATGCACCGTTTCATTGCACTTATAGTGCCTTGGCCGTTTCAACTACACACGATTGAACCCAAGGTATCGTTGTGATACACAACTGCCTATAAACCTTGATCATGCCTGATTTGGCGTGCCTCTATACATATGAGAATAAATTATTTATTTAGTTATTTAAAGTTAAGGGGAAAATCCCATTTGACAGGCCACTCTGATACAGAGCAGAGATCCTTGGACAACTTGTCCCTATTATCTCTGCTAACCAGTTTCAAGGTACTGGCAAAGATGTGACAGGGGTCATCGGGAAGAGGTGTCAAGGCATTTATGAACATGAGGTATAACAAGGTATCTAAATCAGAGCCCTGAGGATCTCCACTGAGAACAGAGCCTATACTTAAGATAGCATCACCGACTTTAACGTGGATGGTTCTTTTTAAACCACATGTTAAATACCCAAGTCAACCCTCGAGAATGCATCCCAAGCCAGGCCAGCCTCATTAGTAGAAAACCGTGGTTTATCGAATCAAAGGCCATGCTGAAGGCAAGCTAGAAAACTCTACTGCAATCCTATTATGCAGACCACGTGTTACTTCATCCAAAAAGCACAACAAGTTGGTGAGATGAGCCTTATTCCTGACAAAGCCGTGTGGTCCTACTCCTAACAAGTTGCGAGCAAGTAAGAACTCACAAATCTGGCTTCAGATAATACGATCTTTACAGCGATGTACAGGCAACGTAATAGGGGCTTTGCCTACCAGTTTATTGTAGTATAGCGTGTTGGAATTCCAGCCGTGCTTCTAGGTTTCGAAACCTGTTTCTGCTGGCGTTTGTACTCGTTCCGGCGGTACATAGACTAAAGTGTGAACGTTACGTAGAGGATTGTGCTGGACACTGCGCAAAGATGATGTACAAGATTTAAAAGTTTCTAATTATTCGACCTTTGATTATTTGCAGGAAGGCTTCCTCGCCTTCCAACTTCCTACATGCATCTTATTCCAAGTTGGGATGACAACTTAAGCGTAAATAGCCTACATCCTATATCTACACGTTATCAAGTATTCACTATAGGTTTCGTTTCAAATACACTTATATTTTTGCTTGCTTTGCCAGGTTCCCCCGCTTACCAGGGAATCATTCCCCAACGTGCACTTGGACTGCATTCACGCAGATGTATTTGGGACCAGTACGAAAGTTTGCTCTCCCATTTTCCTTATACGGACACCTAGTACTTCGACTCCCATGGAAAACTACAATATCCGCTTTATCAGTATCCACCTGTTAATAGTTCTATAACAAATTTTGCACTTTCCGCTGATGCATGAAATAACCATTCAACACCAATTTCTTTCACTTTTTGAGTACCATCTAGCACATCATTTAGACTTCACAATAAAACACGCCTTAACTACGCATATATCTAGAGAAGGCAGAGGTCGGCTGTCCAGACGGACAACAGCCCAGATTTAAAAGGCCCGCCGGGTGACTGAAATACGGCCCTCCTTAAAAGCATCGGGCTGACGAGCAAAACCTTTAAGCAATTATTCCCTCACCAAATGATATGGAAGCGAATTTCATCGGGGAGGGTTTGATTGCACAGCGTAGAACAAATGCTTGTACGCAGGAGTTCTACAATAAAAATTTGACGCAGCAGTCGTGTACGTACTCTATTGGTAGCTCGAAATTTTCGTTGATATACGGGTCAGTTTCCAAGGAAGAGTACAGGCTCTTGCCTTACCAGCATTCCTTTACTTTTACTGAAAATCATATCAGTGCCCTCAATACCTCGGGAGTGTAAGTTGTGGTTTGGTACGGCAACTGCTGTATCCTTTTGTGGGGCCATTGAAGGATATAAAATAATTTACAAATGGTAAATGCTTGCAGTTATACTTGCGAATGTATGTGGTTCTAGAGTTTACATGTCATGTTCATTCAATGTTTACGTAATTCTATTTATTAGTTTAGTTTAGTTCCTCCCTTTAGTCAATTGTTTCCTTTATTTTTACCTTAATAACTTTAGCTATTTCTTTACTGCTTCCATGCCTGGCGTAGACCATCTTTGAGCGTTCGGCTGATCCTGGGGAAATCTGCTTAAAATGTCTGCCGCTAGTCCATAAGTTACAAGTTATCAAAAACCGATAAAAATGGTTACATTTGTACGTGGTGTTCGGAGTCAACGACGCTTAAGACTAGTAACTGCTGGCCAGAAACGATGCGCGCATTCAAGCGCTGGTATAATTAGGCAGTTGAAGTTGTACAAAGAGGAATAAATTCAACGCTACAAAAGACCTGGACGATGTAGCAAGACAGGCTCAAACGCTAGCGCAACAACTTACTGTAATTTGGGTCGAGCTTGACCGCGGCAGCTGAAAGGCCAAAGACATAATTCATAGGCGGTTTGACTGCCACCTAATAGGAGTAGGAGCTGGATGAAAGGTGTGCCTGGGTTTCACCGCGTGGCGAGCTAGATGGCACTGTCCAACTGGCTGCTAAAGGGCAGGGTGTGTAGCGACTAGATGAATGGCATGAAAACGTGCACGAGATGGCAACACCAACGACACGGAAGGTAAAGTGTGAAAGCGAAGTCAAGAGAAATCTACTATCACAATCCGGGCCACTCCCGACGTCGTCTTGCTTGTAGGTCTACCATAGCGACACCCCGACCCGCCACACTTATAGCGCAGTAGAGTAACGAGCAGGTTGTAAGGAAAATAAAACAGGAGGAGCGATGTACAATTAGTCCAAACTAACATTGTACCTTATAGCTTGTATTTTTAGGCGCTGCAGTAGTATTAATAGCATCTTGTGGGCTTGCTCATCGTCTGATAAGGCATCATAACGTACCTATCAGCGGTGATAGGTAACCGCAGCTTCGACCCTTTCAATGTGTGCAAGCGTTTGTAACCGCGAGCGCATACAGAGTTTCATAAATTTAGGACATATTGGTACCTGCTGCAGAAGATAGAAGTTAATTGCTTCCCGGAATGAGCGCGTAGTAAATTGTACGCAGTTTTTAGCCCATGAGCGCTTCGGCTAGGAACGACCGTGTGGCTGCACACCAAATGGATACAACTGCACGCACAACCATGACCTTTGTCCACTAATGATAGCTGAACACGATGCCTTCACTTTTAAAAAGCATACATAACTTGAACAATCCAGACACAACAAACTGACGTTTTGCTCACTTGGACACTCACAAAGACGGCTCTTCATGCATCACACATCCTCGATTGGCCTCAGCGATTATTGCGGCTCTGACCAAAATATCTGAGCAACTAACAGAGGAAACTGGTATTCCGTTGACTGCGGATAACCAAGTGTGATATCAACCGGTAAGCTGCTCTGCCAGTTGTACCTTATTTACGAACAGATTTATGACAGTGTGCTAGGACTTGGTGGGCTTTTACCTGGCTTGCGTTCACCCTATAAAAACCACAAATGTCCGTTTAACAACACTGCGGCGTGGCGAATGTGACTCACCACTTAATAAAGTCACTGTCCACAACTACATACTGGCAAGTCTACTAGAATCATAATTCAATATTTGCTTGACACGTCCAAGAATAAACTATACCCTGTCTACATGTATCGTATTCACTACACCTAAAGTGCCCTGACTGTTTACACTATGCACGCGTGTACCCAACCTATCGTCATTTATTGACAAGTTTATTCCTCATGATCACTTTTATAATTTCCGCAGGTTATATAACTTTGTTTACCGCCAAAAACATACATATCGACGTGCTTCTGAGAAACATAATTGCATGTAAACGTTGCTCATTCATGGTTTAGTGTGCCCCGATAAATTAGAGAATAAACTATTTATTTATTTATTTATCCACGCAACGATAGTTGGTAGGTTTTCATCTGTCATCCCCTCCAAACGCGACCAGAAATGCTCGCTTGATGATATCGACGAAACGTTTGGCGTGTCCATGTTTTTGCGTGTGATGCAGCAGTGCTCGTACGTGTTGGGAGTACGAAAGAGAAGAAATGTCCGTGCTTTGGATTGAGGCGTACTGGGGCCATTATCTGTAATATACACAACTGGCAACTCTTGCAGACATAGGCTCTTCCGAAGAGCAGAAGTCGAGCGGGTATTAGTCGCCGGGTTAAGTGCTATTATTTCTGGCCGCTTGGAGTGCCGAGAGGACGAGGCTTGTTGTTACTTGAAACAAATTTTGACGATTTGCATTATGTCGGCACGTATACCAGGCCAGTAAACATTAACATGTGTAACTGCATTATCTTGCTGAGTTTCAGATGACCGAAGTGAAACTGGCGGAGAATAGCTAGACAGCGAGTGAAAATACCACAACTCGGTCGGCGAACCTAAGGTAAAAACCAGAATTAGGTAATGACCCGCGGTGATACAATAACTGATGTGATACACCAATAATTTTTTTCGAATGCCGACGCGACCGTGTAACAGAGCTAGCAGGTTGAAGCACGGAATGGTGTGCAGTTACGTGACGAGGGACGTCAGCGGTAACCCGCGTCCTACGGATGGCAACTGAGAGCTGCCGACGGACACCTCCCTTAACAAGTGCAGAAGCAATGACTGCGTTTTCATTGAGGTGCAAGTCGGATGCTGATAAGGCGAGCTAGTGCATCGTGTTTTACAAAATCGTCGGTAAGATGGTACCGGATGGTAAAATCGTACCCTAAGGGGATTGCCGCATAACGTTGTAGATGTTCGGCAGAGGTTACTGGGATACCCGTATTCGCATAAAAGTCGAAATCAACGGTTTGTGCCCAGTGACCAGCACGAATTGGTGGCCACAGAAGAATTTGTGGAATTGCTTAGTAGCAATGCTAATAGCCAAGGCAACTTTTCGGTTAGCCGTAGTTCTTCTCCGCTGTGGTGAGTGTTCACGAGTTGTAAGCAATGGTAGATTCAGGAGCGTCTGGGAAAATATGGAAAATGACTATTCCAAAGCTTTAAGTGTCAACGATTGCCGCGACCACGATGTATCATAACGTTAACCCAAAGCCTGAGCCAAATGACTTCTATAGCTTGAAATACACAATTGCAGCTTACCCGGACCCACCTCATATTGCATCCTTTTACAGGAGACGGTTCAGCAGGACCCGGTACTTGTGCACGGCAGGCGGAAAAGTAGTATATCCGTTTTCCTCTATAGAACACATGAACATGCTATTTACTTAATAATTTTGCGTGTTATATGGGGCTAATTAGCTTATTCACCGTTGCAACTTATCATATATGCACCTGCGTTCCCAGTGTATCCTTTTTGCCTGCATTTATTGCTGCCATTGTTCTTTGCATTTCTCTTGGTGTAGCTCCCAGATAAAACAGATAGCAACCGAGGAACCGTTCAACTCTGCGACCTGGAAACGTTGCAAAGAAGCACAATATTCCTTTGCCTGGAAATACATAGTTGATTATTCCGCTGGCGTTAAGACATACTGGTTGGACTAATTAATTCAGCGTTGCTTGAGAGGGATACAATACTCCAGAGGCCTTAAAACTCTGATGCAGATTGACTAATAATTTCCTTCTCTTATATCGCTTATCCGGAGCTCTCCGGCTGACATTCATTTTCATATGCATAAAGAGAACTTTACCTGCCTTCGGAATACAAATATTCCTGCTGACGTCATACCTTTCTAGTTAGACAAATCCCGACACTATGTAACCTTTACTACGGCTAGAAACCTTGTGTTCGACCGTGTCCGCCCCTGGATAACTACTTCCTCTTACCATCCACCTGGAGCTGTTTACACTTTGCTTTTTCCTTTCAAATAGCCGTAGACGTCAGTTTCCTAAACAAGTATATAACTTAACAAGGAAAAGTTCTGATTTGCTGTGCTGGACAATCTGCTTTACTCCAAGGCCTGAAAAATTAGATTTGGACATTTCTTGTCACCACGAATAACTTAAGCTGATATCTATTGGATACCTCTTGGTTCCTTTGCGCGGTTCTACAGACGACCAATAAGCAACTTACTAAAATGTTTCAATACATAACTTACCAACGGTAGGGGCCGAGCCATTCCGGTCAGCACAAGACAGAACCCAGGGAAGATACAGGTTTTCGCCTATTAGGTGTCAGCCAAATGCAAAATTGCGCAAATCCAGATTGCAAATAGCAGAGCAAATACTCGGTCAAAAAGAAACATTGCCAGTTACGGCTTGCTGTTCAAATGGTCGTTGGCAGTGTTTCAGGGCGTGGTGGGCTTACGCTGTGTAAGCTTTCTGCCTATAAACATCAAAAAGTTCCGTTTAACAACACTGCAACGTGGCGGACGTGACGCGACCGAATAAAGTCACAGCCCATGATTTCATGCTGTCAAGTCGTCTAGTGCCACACATCACCACGTTTCGCACACCACGACAAATTCACCCCTGCTTATAACGTTGCCACGTCGCGTTGTGCTCATTTACCGTTGCTACTTATGCTACTCTCAAATGAACCCAATGTATGCTTAAGGCACCTATTTTATTCTTTACCAGTTCTTTGCTGACTGAGCATCCATTAGTCTTAATTCATTGATGGCTGATGTATTATTACAATGTGTGGTATACAAAGTTCCCGACCTCAGTACTATCCAAGTTATGCACTTTCACATTCGTACCACTGGTACAGGTTCAACAAGGAAAATGTGCAACTTTTAAATTGCCACCGTTACAATTACAACGGAACGTTTGTAAGTGACTTATATTTGCTCATGCCTTTATAGGCATGCCTCGCATAGTCGAGAATAAATTCACGAGTAAAATAAATATCTATTTTATTTATATTTTGGAGCTAAACTTGGGGACAGGCATTTGCTGAATTATACAAGTGAGTTCAGGTGCCAGGTGGCAACCGTAGGCTTTGAAGCTAAAACCAAGGTGCTTCATTGACAGGAGAAAGAACTGCTAATCTTCGGTTCAGTGACGAAAATCGAACTTCTGAATGCACCCGAGAACCGGAACGGCGATACCCCGAAGCTTTTCCGTTGACCTTCAAGTCAATGAAGGTAAAATCCAGAAGAAATACAACAATTTAATGAGAGATCAAGATGAGCCCATGGTGTACAACAGAAACAGCCAGGGGTTCCAAGTACGTTAGCGTCTCTACGGCGTATATAAACATCTCTCAGTTTTTAGCAACATTGGAGTACTAACTAGGGCAACCGACCGTGCTATTTCAACCCACGAGCTTTACTCTGTTGACCAAAAGTATATGCTGGTTGCTATACGGCTTGCCTCAATTTCGGTAGTTAGTTCCGCAACACTCTTTTGCCCCCAATTGCCGACGAATTGGGAGCAAGCAGTGCACGACTTCAGTTAAAATGGAATCTCAGACAGAGGTACATCCTTAAACCTCTCACTACGGCAACGTCGTCTAGTGCGTGGTTGCGCCTGGTTGTAAGGCAATCCTAGTATCAGCCAATTGTTGAAAGATTGCTAGCGCAAGGTTGACGTTAAATGGGAGCCTGTTGGATTGCAAATGTTCTTTATGATACTTGCTCTTTCGTAGCTCATGGAATTAATGAGCCACGTTAAATAGGCGGTACGCTACCGCCAAGTGTAGCTTAGCAAGACAAATGCCATCATTGAGTACAATGAATAAATCAGCTGCGCTTGGAAGCGGGTAACTTTTGTATCGTAGGGCAGGATTGTGGCCCGTTAAGAAATCGGCATACATGCGGACAGCTCCATTTGTCTTCCTAAACATAATAATTGTGCGGCCCAGGCAGAAGGTGGAACAGGTTGCAACCTTCCAATGCATTCCAAACGCCTTAGCTCCTGATCCAAGATCACGAAGACGGCGCAGGGTGTTGTGTTTTTGTATAGAAGACGGGATAAATGCTTGCTTGCAGCTAGAGTGTGGCCCTTGTGTAAGTGCAGAGACGAGGACAATCCTTGTAAACATCGTTGCGTTGTTTGGTTATCGTTTAAATCAGGTCAAATGGACCAGTGGAAGACTGCACTCCGTTGTAGTTAGCACCAATTTTCAAGTCCATGAGGCCAAGCGCCTCAAGCCAATCCAATTCGCCAGGGTCGAAATTAGAATCCGAGAAGTATAGACTAACTCAGCTGTGCTTCTGATGAAGGACATTGGGCACTTTATTTGTTCAGCTAAGTGAAATGAGCCACTACAAGCATTGGTGGCTTTTCGGTTGGATGGATAGTCTGTAGGGCTACCGAGCGGGCGCAAACGCGTTCGCGTGATGAGAGTGATGTCCGGCGTTGTGGCAAGCTGTATGCGGACCGGAAGTTTACTGGAATGAACTAAAATAGACTTCCGGTTGTGGTCGTTATTCAGTTAGAACATGTCGTGCATGCGGAATGACCTGCCAAATGTCATGAAAATTTGGCGTTTATACCACTTTAAAATTATTGCTGACCTGTAGGTATTCGATGAAGACGACCGACAGAAAACTTCGTTATGTCCAAACGTGTGACACCGCCAGCAACGGTTCTGTCTTGTGGACATATAGTAGTGCCAAGAACCACATTAAAACAGGTGTATGGGAGGTTCTTTAGAATGACATGGCTAGCAGTGGACAGCTGCAGTAACGGCTATGCTTATATTGGTTAGCAGTGAGCATAAATGCGGAATTAAACGTCTAGTCCAATTGCTGCATTATGTCTGTGCCGTGTTTTAGGTTGAGAAGCCGCACACATTAGTGTACTAGCTGTGCTAATGGATTACTGGGTTCCAAAGCAAACTTACCCACCAACCTAGTTCGTAGATCTGCATCACGTGGTGATCGTAGATAACAGAGAAGAAGCAAGCATCGGAATTGATCCTCGGTACGAGCTCCGAGCTTGAAACTACCACACGCACGATCGATAAGATCAGCATGTAGGACAAACTTGGCGGCGTCCCTCTTGACTATCCGTGGGTATTAATATGAGTTTTAAACTGAGATGAATTGTCCCAGAAGATGCATAACAATGTCCGCACAATAGTGCCTAAACTGTGGGCCCGAGAAACGAAAGTGAAGCTACAGTTTATGTAACGGGCAGGTTCCGCTGGGCGCAACATAGGGGTAGTATTCGGTCTTTGTTCTCCTCAGCCGTCTAGCAGGAAGCAGTATAGATTGGGGAGTTCAAAAGTCCGCCGGTTAAACATAAAAAGTGAATGATCTCTAGCGTTGTGTCCCACAGCGAATGCATCAACAGGAATAAAAAAGGAAATTTTCTTAAAGCAACGAAACCGGTGCCAACAAAAAGTGATGTGAATTGTTTTGCGCATCTTAAAATTGATATTAAAAACGTGCCACTGACCATATACGGTTAGTGTCCGTCGAAGTACGGTGGCATTCGGGTAGAGTAAGCGCTCGTTAATAAAGGTCAATATTTACTGAGCGCATGCGAACCAGACCCTGCTTACTGCAGATAAACCCTTCACGTGGTATTTCTGGCAGCCAACAAGGACCTTGGGGTTCTTCGCCGGCTCTTTTCCATATGGATGCCCACAATATACCACGGAGCAATATTGCGTGCTAGCCCGAAAACGGACCTAAAGCGTGGTGCTCACCCTGTGTCATAGATAGAAGTGGCCGCTGTCCTTGGTAAACACCAGAACTTCTTCCGTGTGCTACTTAAAACGGGCAACAATAAAGTTGGTTTTAGTAAAAATATATGTAACGAGGGTGGAGAGCTTATCCTCAAATTGTCAAAACGCTTGCGGCTTTGAGTTTAGCATATTGAAATGTAATTTATTCGGCCTGAATTCAGATGCCTCGCTAACCGATGAAGCCTTTACTTCATAGATTCCACTTTTGGACGCGCCCTTTCGCTCAGAAGCCTAATTTGCGATTAGACCACTAAAGCTGGACAACGCAGCGGTACCAATTGACACTTCTTGAGTCTTCCCAGATCCTGGGGGAATAGTGGAATGTATACGGATGTTGTGATTGAACCTGTTTGAGCAGGAAAGTGTCCCAACAGCTCGAAGCCGCACCGTTATTTCATGCTATGCCTCGGTGGCTAACTTTTGGAAGGCGGCAACCATAGAGGAATCAGTCTGATCTTTAGCGCCACCAATTTGCTTTCCTCTATCATCCTTCACAGGTTGACGGGCACTGCTGAAAGTCGGTTTTGTTAGAAGCAAGGCGGGTTTCCTCGAGATCGGCGCGACATGGATTGAATCTTCGCTGGACGTCTATTGTTAATGCACCGTCATAATTACTGGTGGCCAACGTTTGTCGAGCTATTCCCTAACAAAATGCCTTTGCTTCGGTGGACCAATGTGCTCTTTAACACTGTCTGCCAAAGAATACGTGTCTGAGGTAAAGGTGGATATTTTCCGAGCGTTTTACGCATGTAGCTCTGACAGAGTGAGAGCATACGGTAAACTTTGGCCACCGTTTATTATTGTCAGCGGTGGAGGACAACAACGCCCGTTGTTGCCTTTCCTGTTTAACTCGGCTATTGACGAAGTCATGGAGAGCGTGTACATCGTAGATGATTTGAAAGATGTGTGACTGCTCCCAGCTAAATGACCATATGTTTTCCAGTATACTGACGACAGCTCATAAAATTGTCAACTTGCATTGTACAGATTAGCAGCGGCTGCCAACCGTTCCGAGCTCTCGTTGCGCCTTTTAAGTGCGAAGCTTTCCTTTAAGCTTGGCAGGGACAGCCTCCTGAGCTGTATTTTTGTGGGGAGCAGGTAGCTTTGGTTAAACAATGCAACTACCTAGCCGTTGTATCAGCGCGTGTGGGAACAAAGACGAAGTAGCAAACAGTATTACAAAATACGAGGTGCTTTGCTAACGTTTGCCAAATATAGTGCCGGCGCGACACCACTCTCACTTAAGCTAAGAGTGAACAACGAAGCTAAAAGTTTGTTCTGTTGGCTCGTTGCAACTTCGATCATCTATCCAGGTTTGCATGCACTGCATACTTTTTACCTGACGGTGGCAAGATATTTACCAGTCTTATTTGCACAAGTTTCATTACTACCGCTTTTGCTTCACTTCGCGTTGCTAGGAAAAGATTAAACTATTGTACATATATAGTAGCCGGCAACCATCGTAGAGGCTCACGCGGAGATACCGTCTGTTTAGCACCCGTTGCATCGCCGTACTTTTGGGGCATATAGGGATTGTTATGATGTTAAATGATCATTTTTGGCATGAAATTACAAACAGTAATAACTGCTTAGCATAACTTTGCGGTACACCATAGTCCGACCATCTTTCTGATGAATCTACTTACCGTACCACCCGGTGTCTCTTGTAGTCAAGCTGGAGTGCTGCAATTATAAAAGGCCTAAATAAATGCGTTTACCTCAATTCACAACCACTGTAACACAAGTTACCCACCTGTAATCATACATTTAGATGGATCCATAGTTTCCTAATGGTAAAGAGGCTTCTGTCCTGATTATCCTATACGGCCACAGATAGCTTTGCTGATTATCTTTGGCGCTTAGACAATTGTGTTGGGTGCCTTTTATTTCTGCAAGAACATTCTGATGCTCTATTTAAATAGAGCATTCCGATGGAAGTTCATACTTAGCTTTGCTGCTCCCTACTGGCGCTAAAACAAAGCAGGTTCGAACCACTTAAATTCTTCAAACACATTTTGATATTTTATTAACTTGCAGTTTTTCCTATGGCATTTCATGAGGATTACGGTTTATCAAGGTAAATGCACTTTATATAATTTCAACATTAAGGAAACCTGTTTCTGTTTTGCGGACACAGTACTTTTTTACTTGACTTGATTTAGGCGCTTTAAGCTTTTACACTAATTTTAAAAAATTTAATGGATAATTCGTAATAATGTCGCATTGGACTGAGAAATGGCAAGTTTGCCTGAGATAGAGGAATTCAGCCACGGGGATCTACTCTACTCACTAACTCGCCGACAAGTTCAGTGTGGATAGCTGGACACAATAATTTCAGAACCTGAACAAGTATACTACAGCGGAAGCGGATAATTTCCACTACCTCGGATATTTTGGTTACCTACCCAATCTTCAACTTAATCGGCATTTCTTATCCGCCTTCAGACAACCTCAGCAACTAATGGCGGATCCTGATAGCCATTAGGGGAAGTAGGGCCTCCTTCGACTGCGAATAACCGGGTGAAAAACCGGTTCGTAGGATACCTTGCTGGTATACATTAATGAAGAATATAGCTTACTGCAGTATAGTAGGATGTAGTGGGTTTTCGCCCGGCAAGCTTTCTTCCTATGAAAAGTTAAAATGTCCATGTAACAACACGGCGACTTGGCGGATGTGACTCGATCCTGAATAAAGTCGCAGCCCACCATTTCACAGTGGCCAAGTCATTAAACTACTGCGTGCAACAAACAGTTCTTGCTATAGAAAAATTCAACCAATTTCGTTATTTAGTATGCCTTGATGGAGCCCCGAACGTCCCTGCCTTGTAACGGAAATCAATTTAGTCAAAGATTTAGATTGGCCCCCTGCTCACGACATCATGAATTACAACATTGCAAAATTACACCGATAGTTTGCTATTGCGAACACAGTTGTAATTCTATTTTTTCTGTGCACTAGCATTACCATGTTCCTTGTGTTCTCTTACCTGACAAAATGATCACACGTATGGACTACGGAACTTTGGTTATGGTTTTATTTACATGAAACGTTTTGCCATTCCAAAGCGGCTACGCTTGTATGCATAATTGATCACGTATGCAAAAGCCTGCCTAGAGAATATACCATTTATGCATCATACGGGGCCCCATGGTGTAGCATTCAAATCGGCCGTTGCTGTTTTCCATTTGAAGTACTGCTAGTTACGCTACCTTGCGCCGGTATATCCATTCCATTACGCAGTTCTTGTAACGTTATTTATCTGTACCATGCTAAGGTCCTCATTGATATCCTATTGTGCTGATTTTATGAGAGCTATTCAAAACGTCACGCAATGCACAGCTTATTTCGAATGATTTAACGAAGCAAGAAAATTTATCAAACGAATATTCAGGCAACCTTTCGGTGAAAAGTTAAAGCGCCACACTGGTTGGCAAGTTCGCCCCACTGTCATATACATATGGATGAATCCCACGGTTCTCTCCGGCAATGTGCGCCACCGCTACGGTAAAAGCACTGCCTTGGTTGCCATTAGGGTGCGTAAGGAATACACAGGTATACATGTGGTGTTACTTCAGCAAATTTGACTATATTCTGACGTGGATGACGAGTTCGTTCCAATCAGTGTCGATTGCGTCACAATGACTAGTAGACCTGGAATGTCACAAAATGGTGATAAAAGCGCCATGGTTTAACTCAACCAACTCCGTTGCAAATAGTTGCTTTCTTGGTTTATATACTGAATAGAAAAGGTAAACTGTCGAATATTTGAAAGCAAACCAAAGCTCTTTAGCAACTTCTTTTCTGTACTCATTTCCAAGGTCTTATAAGGAAAATGCAACATGGTAACCATGAATTTATTAAGGAGCTACAAGTGAAAGCTTAACTTTGACAGAACTAAAAGAATAGTATATAGTAGAGGTAAGCCGTGCCACTGTCCAGATACGAGATTGCGCGCGGACTTACCGCGGAGCACGTGAGCTGTTCGCTGCACGTGAAGGTCATCAGCAGAAGTGTAGGACTACATTGGACTGTTCCACCAACGGTGGGAATCAATTGGGAATTGCTTGGCCGATAAGCAAAAGCTCGAATCAAAAGGGACAAATGATCCTACCGAATATGGAAAACTTGCAAGTCGGTAGTTTCTCACAATAGCTAAGAGCCAGACGCAGAAGAGTGGGCGACCTGGGCTCCAAAAATTAGTATGTTAGGTTTACCAATAACTAGAGTTGACGCATTCTGTGGAATATATACTCGCTACCGCGCCTTGGAAGTTCTATTGCTACGGGAGGTTTGGCGCGTGGATGAAGGGGCAAGTGACTTGCCGTCTCACAGGTGGAGCGAAGAAGAAGTAAAACTCAATGTAATGAGACACATCAGTCGATGCATAAGCAAAATATACCTATCAAGACAAAGTTTGGAGCGGTGGACATATCGCTTTTACGAGTAAACATTATTTAGTTTCGTTGCCGCGTATCCCCGTCAGTTAAGTTAAACGTATCGTTTAGGCTGTGTAATGAAGCATCGCATCTTCTTTTGCACTCGGACAGCGCCCGCCAGTCACACTTAAGAGAATACACAGCGCGTATAGTATGAGTTAATAGTTAGTGAAAAGAAGCGCAAAACTGTATGTATTGCGCGATCAAAGATTGGAGTAACAATGGTAAATAGTTAGGTGCAACGTAGGAGGAAGCATGTAAAAACGGTAATAAATACGCACGATGTTAAACTACTCGTGTAGCTTAGAAAATAATTTACTTGAATGGATAAACATCCAACCTATTTTTGAGATGCAGTAATCCATCGATTGGAACCTCTACATCTCAGAGGGGTCTAAAAAGTCTTATGCCCTGGTTGTCATCCAACTTACTGATTTTCAGCACCCTTAAATGTTGCGCCATAACATTCCCTCTTTGAGCCGACCAATTACGCGTGGCTCTGGACGCCACCTCGGCGTGGACTTGATTATTAAACTTGTGACTGTATATGTTCGGTCGCGCTGGCTCTACTGTTTCCTCGAACCTATCCTGCCTTATGTAAAAGGATTACACACTGACTGTAGGGTCCACAAATGTAACGTATAGGTGTCATAATTTGGCTTGCGCAGGGGTGTCCAAACCTTTCGCAAGAAGAGCCACATATTTTGAGTTCAAATATTCAGGGTCACATCCTGTTAGACGTATCCTATAAAATTTTCAATAAAAGCTTTTTACATGTAAGCTAAAGGAGGGATATGGAAAGCATTTGCATCTTTTTATTTAGTTATTATCTCTGATAAAAATACTAGATAGATCTTTCCTAATGGGTTAAAAGACCATACTACAGCAATGAGGTTTGCAGGTATCTAAGGAAGTCGAAGGTTGTACTCGTTACCTTGAAAGTTTTGTAATCTTCATAAGGTTATCTATAGAAAAATACAAATTTAAATTTATTAGTTACTCCTAAAGTCTAGCGACAGTTGAAATAGTAATTCGGGCCACGGAAGACAAACAGGCCGGAATTTAGACATCCCTCGGCTAGAGTGTCATTTGTGCAATTAATTGTTAGCAGGCTTCAAACCACTTGTACGGCTTTTTCCATAGTTCAACACGACTTAATCTATTTAGTAAATTGCGTCCTATCAAAGCATTGTCTGTTTCTTCAAAACTATTCAAAGTTAATATCCCATTTGCACGCACTGCCTCTTACCGCAATTCTCTTCTACCGTGTCTGTCACGCTTGTTCCTTGCACTAACCAAAACTAGCAGCATAATAAGAAATTATTTTCTCGACTGATATAGGTAAACACTTTCGACTTTATTCTTATTTTTGAAAGTAATATTAAAAATTTTTTCATATAGAGTAGTCCTGTGACATGGTGTAAATTCACATACCCCGGTACATATGCTCCTTGTATTGGTGATCTGACTACCGAATATGACCAGCAAGGCGAAATTAACCCAGCTAATATGCGGTACACATTCAAAGCTCACTTACATTTCACAAGTATCATCACAGCACATGTAAACATAACTTAACACAGTTTGGCCTCAACCATTTATTGGTAATTGACCTTGCATCTTGTTGCACACCTACTTAGTACCTTTCAAAAGTAGTCAAGTCGACGAGTAAAAATAAGCTTTATGAAGCATAATGTGTTCATTATCAACATTTACACCACCACCGCAAACGCCTAAATAGAATTCTAAATATACATGCTTGGGGAGAAATGTGAGAAATATTCAAAGATGTTGCTCCACCAATGGATTGCGCAGTAGGTTAGTGACTTACGCTGGGTCAACAAGCAAATGAGAGATAAGGCAACACAATATAACTATATGCTGACGTACGGATGAGTGAAAGTTGTTTTTGGACGTATAAAAGTGAAGGACTGGGTTTGAAAAGCTCATTGAGTAATGGATGAAATCGCTCACTTAGTACCTTAGAAGAACTTGTTGCAGATATCAAGGTGTCCAGAAATGAACAATTAACCAAAGGTTTTATAAACAGACCATTGCATATAAAAATGTGCTTCAAAGTTGGCATCAAGTACATGCAGCCTTTTTGATGTGGTCCAGCGAACGTGGGAGTATAGCAGTATAACCAAGAGCGAATAATGCAAGAAACTACAACCCTGCACCTTAAAGTGCGAGGTGTTGAAAACACCTAAAGTCTGAAGACATCTAAATAAATGTTTATGGCTTTTTGAAAAAGTTTGCGGTCATGCGCGGACACAAAAGGTTCTGGACTAAATGTCGCCGCGATACTTAGCGCTGGAAATGCTGGGTAGGTGAATTTTAATCACCTTAAATGCGCGGGAGGAATCAATGAGGGACTGCAAATGGCTGCCACCAAGCAAAGTACGTATTATAGCACCACATTTTGAAGCATTCTGCGTACTTGATCTGAATGAAAACCATTCCATCAGATCCACCAACCCACGTTTAGCTGATGTGGTATCCTGGTTAGTGTTAGTCATACATTCCAACACTAGTATAACGGAATATTTAAGACTTATAAACCTGGTTCGTATAGGTGTATTAAACAAAATAGTTGCATAGAAAAGAGGAAAAGCTTGCTGTATGCGGCACAATACAATCGGCGCGGAGGACAGTGCATATCATACCGTACAACGTACTGAAGTGCGAACGATTCGTAAATTAGTCACATGACAGATTACACACCCCCGGGTGAATTACCGCTTCAAATAAGTTTGGCTACATGGGCATATCCAGGCTTACAAAAGCATTCGAATAATCCAGGACGAAAAGTTGCACAAAATTACATTTGTTGTTTTATTGCGGAGACTAAAGAATTAACGTGGTATGCCACTGTATGCACTGCAGTACGCTAGGGTTTATGCGCAAACTAGTAGGTATTTTGTTCAAGGGCGGTTGAACAAATCCGTGGGATTAACAGTCTGTCAAAAACTTTCAGAAGCAAAGGTATACATGCCATTTAGCGATGCATTTGAGATCCATTTTTGTTACTGGTTTTACTGGCCGTTATCCAAAGGTCCGGGATCACACACGGAAGTCTGTTAAACGCAGTGTGCGAGTATTAGCAGACTACTTCTATGCCAATGTTGAGAGAGCATCCGGACCACAAAAGTATAAATAAGCATATGAAATTAATTTTTGATGAAACTAGGCACGCCTTTAATATTGTGAGTTGCTTGGGAAGTTTGCTTTAATCGAAAGGCACAGCTGGACTTTAGCTAATGAAGGAAGCCAAGGAAGTTGCGCATAATATGGCGGAACTAAACTTTGTATGTATACATACACTTTGTTATTCTGGCTAAAGGCGTTCTTTGCACAGAGCTGCCGCATGTGCCTCCACAGAACGCGACCGTTATGGTTGCCTAGAACTGCTTCGATGTTAAATTGGATTAGACAGTTTAACTCATTTTGTACGTTCTGTCGTTGGGCTTTTAACACTGGTGGTATTTTCGCACATGTAAGCCCATTCTTTCATTCTTCGATGTCGCTTTAGTAGTGTGATACAAAGCTATCTAGCCTTAGATAGATCGTTTCAACTAGGCATTACGTGTAAAAGCAATATTCAATGTAATCCGTAGGATGATCACATTCAAGTGTTAGGTCTTCGCCGTCAAACATCAAAAAAGCAGTTAAAGTAACATCGTGTAGAGCCTGGAAATATTTTCCAATGTGTAATTTTGCCGCTCGCTATTTTCATAAAATCCCGTGGTTAGCTTGAAACTTAAACCTGCTGAGTAGGACTAGCCACATTTTTAATTAAAATGGTCTGAGCTGCTAAAGAAGTGCGTTTTTGCTTGGAAAATAACTGTGGTTTATTTGTAAACACAGTGTCCAACTGGGCAGCTTGACTGGTAGAAAACTTCACCAGGTCTACCAAGCAACCGTCTTCAAGAATATTGTATCCTTTCTTCTGAAGTCATTGGCAAGAATACAGATTAAACCATCTAAGTTAACCAGTAGCATTGAAGAAACTTGGACCTCAAAAAGCTTTTACTCCGATGCGTATATGTCAGGAGAAATGTATACGTTTCCGAGGATGGCTGTTTGAAAACCACAAGAACTTCGGCTAACATTCAACTAACTCGTCGCGTAAAGGAATCATTTTGCATGTGAATATTACAACTGCTGAGTTGCACCAGGTTTGACTACCATAATTTATAACGCCAGCCTAACGAAACAGGTTTATTCCGTGGCGTTCAGACCTAAAGGGAGCGTAACGAGGCATTTGAATTATACCATTATTCCCATCAGTATGCCAATAGCTTACTTGTAGTACATTACACATTTCGCTAGATAATGGCGCTAAAGCACTGATTTTGCCAAGAAGCAAGCAAATTTACTGGGAAGTACCAGTTGGACTTGCGCTTTGACGATAGAAGAACGACTGAGACATGACTGCCAGTCAACAGGAAGCCTTTGCTTTTCTCCAAACATTTATCATTAGTGCGTTTGTACATGTTCCTGACTTTTGTGACCACACTCGGTTAAGCACGGATTTAAAGCATTAAGTCGTAACTTTTAGAGATGTCTGGCACAGCATAAGGACAATGAACTCGAGACTTAAGCAGAAGGAAAACAACTTGCTGTAACGTTACTAATAGAGAATTCGCAGTCTTTCGTGTAAAATACTGTTCCAGCGCATGCAGCACCAGACGAATTTTTGGGCACCGCCACTAACAGACCCAAAACCATAACGTGTTTCACAATTGATAAGCAAAAGAGTAAACAAAATGTATCCATTCGTTCAGTTTGCGCCGCCTGTGGCCATTCAAATTTGATGTTTGAGCGACCTTTAACTATTTCAGAGCAACCCATGACCAAACTACATTAGCCACTGAGCCTGCGTGATCATGCCTATAAGGTCAGGCCTGGCCAAGACCAGAATCTCATCATTATTTACTCGTTTGTTTTTCGTTTCATACAGAGGTCCCTCAGCAGTCAATTTAAGATATAACAGATATTACGGAGGGAAATTTATTAAAATTAACAATAGAAAGTTACTGAAACTTTTGACACAATGAGGCTATCCGTTGAGCATGGTAAACAAGTAATTCACTCTTCATTGTCATTGGAACAGCGAGGTTGTAATGCAGATGCTTGCATTAAGTGGCACAGCTACAATATTTATTTGACCATCCTGTGTTGCCGAACTGGACGCTAAAACTTACATAATATCACCCAAACGTATTTCTGGTTCAGCAACGGCAAAAGGTGCATAACAAATGCACTTTAACCAACATTGTTTGGCGCTAAATAGGGTACAAGTTATTCTCCTAAAAAATGCGCAGTTTTGCTAATTGCGAAGTGCTTGATAAATGCGTTAAGGTTGACTTTATTAGTAAAATCAACTAATCGCCCACCGTACAAAACTAAAAGAACGATGATGTCATCTTGATGCTGCTAAATATTAATACGAAACCAAAGCCATACTATGAGACTACCTCAGCAACCGTTGGGCGTGCGCAAACTAAGCGTGATTTGTACGAATATACGTGTTTATAAACACAAAATGTAAATTTTTTTCGCATAGTATTTTTTAATTGTATTTTTCCAAGTAGCTCACACGCTACATAGCTCAATCACAAGCCGGGATAGATCAGGACGTGGTTCGCCCTGTTTTTTCTCGCCATTGGTGCTAGAACAAAAAAGTTAAAAATTACATCTATAATTGCATACTCAAAAGTGACGTCGCCGTTGTAGGTATTATAGTACTAGATCTCGTACTTGCAGGAAAGCATCAAACTGGTTATTTTAAACATGTTGCAGGTGAACAATGTTATTTCAAATTTTAAGGTATTTGAGATCAGGAAAGCAATACGGAAAGGAACATGAAAATTTCTCTAACCTTCAATTGCATTGAATATGCTCCCATTATTTTGTAAGCTTTGTATTTATAACCAGCTTGTGTGGCATTTTGTTCGCGTGTTATGGAAAACCATATAGTGGTCATATGTTGCACAGTTGAAAAGTTGAGGTAAGTTCACCGTCGCATTATCCAGGTACTGACTAATAACATTCCAACGAAAACAGAAAACAACTAGTATCCAACTTCTAATCAACTGATAGAAGGCTAACAAACTCACATGTAAAATGTTAACTTCTCACATTTGGAGGGTGAATTTGGCATTTTGTTTAGGATACCTTGCTACCAATGCGGCAAACATTTAAGTGGTAAGCAACTATTTAACGATATCTGCACGGAACATATTTGAAGAGTTATTCGCAATGCTCACCGGACCACGGAATCAACAGAGAACAATAAAACTATCCGCACTTTGTAATCCTGGCGCACCATGGCACGCGGAATACTAAGCAACTCATTACAAGACACCTGAGTCGTCTGACTCTAACAACTCTAAACACCTGCAGTCGAATGCGAAGGAGTCAAATACAGAACCATAGGAAACAACTTGATGAAACAAGACTGTTAATATACGCGAGGATAATCCGTTGGATGCAATCTTGTCAACGTCATATCACCGGTCGGCCATATTCCAGGAAGTTATGGGTTTTCGCCTCCCAAGCGTTTTCCCTACAAAAAGCCACGGATGTCTATTTAACAACATTGCGTCTTTGCGGATGTGACTCGACAGTAAATAAAGTCACTGCCCAAAACCTCTTTTGGCAAGATCACCGATACTACATCGCACAAATATTGTGCATGTATATGCTCTCTTTAGACTATGCCTACATATTTGATAAGTGAAGTGCCACCATCCTTAAAGTATTTCTGCAGCTTTTTCCTCAAGCTTCACTCAACGGACCCGCATTGTTTACACAACCTAATCGGACTAGCACCTCACCAAGGTACTTCATGGCAATGAGCCATTTCTTAGCTTTACATTTCGCATTATTTTAAGCTAGTTTTCATACAATCTTTAGGTCACCTGCGCCCACACAACTGACTTTATTTGTACTATTCGCGCTCTTTGTCCTGTCAAGCATGCTATCATGTACAATATAGTAATATTCTGATCATGCCAAAAAGGCGTGCCACGCCTTGTCGAGAATAAAGTATATCTATGTATGTATTTGTTTATTTAAACGCTAACAGGAGAAGCCGTATTTAATTGAAATCGGCCTCAGATAAGTTTTAGCTGCTTCATCCGTTTTCATGTCAGTGCTCGAGTTTGCCAAGGTCATTTGCTTGCGTCAAACAAAAGATGTAACGGATGATAACTAATGAACAGAACAATCTTTGTAAAAGGATGAAAGTAATTTATCTAAGCCGTCAATGTGCAATTAAATTTACACAAGCGTGTTAGACCAAAGCGCTTGGGAAAATCAATTACTTAGAGGTTAGCAAGGACAGGTGAAGTTATGGAAAAAACTTACGGAATGTAGAACTGTTCATCGCGTCAACTTCAGGCTGATATTAGTCGCCTTCTGACTAGTTAAGTGAGTGATGAGTAATGACGGCTTACATGGCCAACGCAGTTGAGAAATAAGAAGTTGTTCTCTTCATTTGCTGGCACTTGCTCCGAAATGACACAAGGCAAACTAAAAATTTTACGTCTAGGACGACAAAAGTTTAGTAGAAGTATGTCACGAAATACTTTGACGTTAGCTTATTTTATTGGATAGATTTATAAGCATTGGGGTTTCACTTAAACTGCAAACTGGGTTTCTGCAATTACTGCTTTTACAGCCAAACAGCCGACGCAGCACTCCACAAATTAGCAAGTGCAGAGCGTATAATTATTGGACAGGAATTTTGGGCAATAAGTGGATATCTGCGTGGCTTTCGGTTAACTTGTGAAGACATCCGAAGTTCATTCGAAATATACACGTTTGTTATAAACGCCAAGAAAGGTCAACAGGATCCCATGTATCTGGCTTCAAGTTACCAGTACGCTTTTAGGTGTAAGAGTTATATTGGCGGAAAAAACCTTGTTCTGGTCAATCTGGAATAAAAGCGTTACAGGAATGTTTACTCTAGATTTGGATAGCAAGCAACTGTAAGCAGCATGTATAAAGAGCTAAAATATATCGTGTATCTACAGGAATATACAGATATAAAATGAGGAATTGTGTATTTCTATTCGCTTTCTATAAACTGTTCCAACAAGGGATCTGAGCATTATATGCACCATTTCGCGCTGCTCCATGAGTAATGCAGATATGTAGGCTATACGTTCAATGATTCTGATTACCGCGCTGAAGTACAGCCAGCACGTTAGCATGTTCTCTTGAGATATTTTTCATAGTGGATTGAATCAACATAAAAGTCATTTCAATCTCGTTTCCGTTAGCTGACGTTGATGCATCCTACTAAAACCAATCGGAGCCCAATTAAATAGATAAATAGTTTATTCTCATTGGAGCGAGGCACACTGCAGTGGACTGGGACCCAAAAGGAGAACTAGCAATAAGCAAGTATGAACAGAGTTGTCGCTACTCATATAAGGATTTTCAATATCTGGTTAGCAGCTCAGACCCATACAAATTCCTCGTCACTTTGCGTCAGCAGCTTTGACGAATGCTGAACAACGTTGGTAAATCCGGCTTGGACGGAACGAGGGCTGTGAATGGATAATGCTTTGTTTAAAATATGGTGATGGGCAAAACCATATGGTCCACAACAGGAACACAGTGGGTACACGTTGGGTAGCCCTCAGAACTACAAAAGGTGTGTTATTCATAAATCAAACCAGCTATACAAGGTCAATATACAGTAATTTGTTGCGAATAGGAATGGAATGTACAAAGAAAGCTAAACAAATTTATGTGCACTACAGAGCTCCCCCAGAGTATTCGAAAGATAGAAAACGATCGATAATGTCCCTGTGTGTAGTCGAGGAAACGCATAGGAGTGTTGTTAGTCCTACCAGAATTGCTAGGTGGTGTATGGGGTTGTGGTATACAGGCAGAGTTTGTAGGCGTAGTTGTCGTTGGCTGTGTACGGGTACATTTGGTGCGAGTACCAGTAGCACGCGGGGATGAGTGTGCGAAGGCCCAAACGAAACTAGAACGATCACCCAGATAAGCAACTTTCAACCGGTCGAGGCTGACAGAATCTCGAGTGCCGTTACGTCCACAACGTAATACTTGTCATGTCGCTTACTCACTTTGAATGGCCTTTCATTAGCCGGTTGCAAAGGCTTGCGAACAGCGTCCACGTGGACCAATAAAAGGATGCATGAAAGGAACTGCTTATGCAACTGGGGTGTGCGTGGTATCGTTCTCCTTGGGGTCTGCTATAGCAGACTCATATGATGTTTATATGGGCAACAACTGAAGTGGGATCCAATTCACCAGTGATTGTGGAATCAACAAGCATCTCATCAGGAAGTCAGTGCGTTGTACCGAACACAAGCTCAGCAAGAGCGCAGCCGATAGCTTCCTTGATGGTGTTACGTATACTAAGCAATACGAGGGGCACGGCTTCGTACCAGGTAGTAGCGCTGACTATAATAGCTGCTTCCGCTTATTTATAGAAATGCTTCACCTAGCCGTTAGAAGTAGGGTGATACGCGGTAAAGCGTAGATACTTACATCCTATCAGGCGATTCAGCTCACAAAACAAGGTAGACATGAACTGTGCCCCCCATCGGTGGTAATGGTCGTGGTACACGAAGGTTAACGCTCAGAATTGCACGAGAGTTTGAGCGACAGGTTCGACAGAGGTGTCGCGCAATGTGGTGGCATGTGGCCATCAAGTAAAACAACCTACACAAACCAACAAATGTGTAAAACCATTTGAAGGAGGCAGTGATCTGACTAAAGCAAGCTGAAAGTGTTCGAAACGCGCGTCTGGAGGTGCGTAACTTCCTGGTTTGGTAATGGTAAGACAATGAACTTTACTCTTCTGACATGGTATACTGGATTGTGCCAATATTTTGAGATCAGTATTTATGTTTGGCCAAATATAGTGCTCCGTGATAAGTTTAACGGTAGCGCGGATGCTCGGATAGGCAAGGCCGTGATGTTGACCGAAATTCCTCCGCCGGTACGACAATGGGACGTATGGACGCGGCTTGTCGATAAAAACAGCACAATACATTGGCGAACCACAGTGAAGCAGAGGTAACCGGACAACCTTCAGTGCTTTGTTATTACGCACAGAATCGAAATCAGATTCACTGATTTGTTTAGCAGCAGCGTTCTCTAAGTTTATGGATGATATCAACAGTTGATGGATGTCAGTGCGGGATAACACGTCAGCAACAAGGTTGCTTGCCTCTCGATTTAGTGGAGGGCGGAAGGAAACTGCGAAATAAAATCTAGATGCCGTGCGTCCTGAGGGGGTAGCTGTCAGCTGGCGAGTTAAAGGCGTACAGAAGTGGCTTATATTCATTTAGAACGATGAAGTGCCGTCCGTCGATGGTGTGACGGAAGTGTTTAATAGCGAGGTAAACAGTAAAAGTTCTCGGCCAAACGTGCTGTACTGGTTTTGTGGTGGCTGATTCTTTCGTGAAAAATAAATAGGGGCTGGAGTTCATTGGCTATGACGTGCTGTAAAACAGCCCTGACAGCTAATTCTGAAGCGTCGGTGTTAAGTACTAACCTGGTGTTGGGGTCATTGTGCAATGACCCAGCATGGTTGCGGTTGCTAGCAATTGTTCGACCTTAAAGAAAGCGGCTAAACCATCCGGTAATAGCTTTTTCGGGTGACGTTGCAGCGAATCGGTAAGCGATTTAATAACGTCGGAACAGTTGAGGGTATAAAGAGAGTAATAGGTAATAACACCAAGGAAACGTCGGAGGCTCTTAACGGACTGAGGCACAGGGCAGTCGGTGATGGCAGTGACTTTGTCCAAAAGTGGATGCATACCTGTAGAGTCGATGTGCTGTCCAATAAACTCGATGTTAGGCATGACAACAATGCATTTAGCAGGGTTCATAGTGACACATACTAAGCTAGACGTATGAAAACGATGCAACTGAACACCAACATTTCATCGATAGAGGCGAAGACAAAATCAAGACCCCGAAGGACTTGGCCAATAGGTCGTTGAACAGCCTAGACGACGTTCCGGAGACCAAACGGCATTCTGGGAAACTCGTAAAGACTAAATGGCGTCGTGATTGCGGTCTTATGTATGTCTTCTGGAGCCATTGCCATCTGGTAACAACCACGTACTAGATCAAATTTAGCGGAAAGGCTTTGCCCGTAAAGACTCAGAAAAGTCATGGACACGGGGAATCAGGTATTTGGCTGGAAGAGTGACATTAGTTAGAGTTCCATAGTCGCCGCATAGCCGTCAGTCCCCGTGGATTTCTTCAAAATCATGTTAAGTGGGGTTGACCATGGGCTGTTCGGCGAACTAATAATACCTGGGTTCATCACGTGTTCGTATTCAGGTTTGGCCATGGCAAGTTTGTCTGGAGCCAGACGCGGAGGTCTGGCAACGACGGGAGGGCCATTAGTTTCGATTTGAAGGCGGATTTCGTGGTTAGGCTGAAGACCGGCATTGATCGGTTGATAACTAGGCGGAAACTTGCGCAGATGGGTGGTAAACTAGTTGTCGGCAGGTTGAAACAAAGTGTTGCCAATCGAACTGATGGCCAGGACTTTGCCGGAGATAGTAAGTAAGGTGCCCCTATCGCAGATTCCTCTTTCAAGGATCAAAAATTATGCTATACTTTCGTGAGAAAACGATGCCAACAATGTGCTTCTGTACGTCAGCGATTAAGAGAAGCCAATGTAGTTGAGACCGGAAACCCAGATCGAAAGGTAACAGTTATTGGCCACACCAGTAAATTTTTGTATCATCCGCCGCCTGGAATGTGACATGAAGGAGAGAATTGCTGCGTTTGTGTGTATTAACGGGTATAACGCGGACTTCGGCACCTGTGTCAACAAGAAATTGGTAGCCGGTTGAGTTGTCAAGCGCATGGAGGTGGCGACTGTGATGTTGGCCAGAGGCACTTGTCGCCACTACGGGCTAAACGGCGGATTTTCCTGTTTGTACTCTAAGAGAAAGGCTTTGGGGTGCAAACAGTATGGCCCGCAGTTCCTTGCGGCATCTCCAAATCGTTTGTGGATATAACAGAAACGATTTCCTTGAAACTCATGGTTGGATTAGCTAGCACGTGTATTACGGCCAGGTGATGCGTTACGACGGGCCTAAAGATGTTTGGCAATAGCGGAAACTTGGGTTGTCCACTTTTCGAGCGGTTCTGCATCCTAGCCGTTTTGTAGGATGTAGCTGCGGTCACGCTATTTGTCTGCGAGAGTTGAGTAACCGAATGCTTGAAAAACATTCATGTACCTCGGCAACTGGTTCCGGAAACTTATCAGGCGTAGTTTTATCACCTTGTACTGACAAGGCCAGGAAGGTGTTAGGTGGTACACATTTAGTCCAAAGTTGGCGCAGGATTGAGTCACCAACTTTGTAGCTACCAACTAAGGAAAGCATGTGCCGTAGCAATTGAGACGAAGAGCGGTCGCCAAGTTCGACGCCTGGAAGAAGCTACGGTAAGCGGGACTCGTCTGAGGTGGTCGTGCGTTTTAAACAGCAGCTCTAAGAGTATCGTAAGGATTTTCTGTTACCACTGGATTTAAAACATCGATCACATAAGTGGCAAAATCCGTGGGTAGCTGATTAGCCACATATGAAAACGTGGGCAATTTTGTGGTACTCCTATGTAAACGGAAAAATGCCTTACCTGGTGTGAACCAAACGCGAGCATTAGATGCACCAAAAATATGTAATTTTAAGGAAATATAGTATGCACCGGGTTCCGTACTCGTAATAGGTTGGGAGTCCTTAGTTTCCTTGCAAGAGAAGGAAAGAAAAGAAGCATTCGGGAGTTCAGAGCTTAAAAATAAACAAAAGTGCTGGGACAGATTTCGGGGTCACCAATCTTGTAATGGCCTAAGACCTGAAAGGAGAAATAACATTAGCAGGTATGAACAGAAATGACGACTCACAAAAGGATTTTCAATGTCGGGTTAACAGACCAAAAGCATACAACTTCCTTGTCACTTTGAGTCAACAGCTCCATGGAATGATGGACAACTTTGGTAAATCCGGCTTGAACGGAACGAAGGCTGTGAATGGAGAATGTGCTTGGTTAGAATATGGTGCTCGACAAAGCAACGAGTTCTGCAACAGGAACACAGGCAGCACACGTCGGGTAGTCAGCAGAACTTCAGAATTATGTTATTGTTCAATCAATGTACTATAATTTGTTGCGAATAGAAATAGAAGGTACAGTGATAGATACCTAACTTTAAAAGCTTTACAACACAATTTGCCAACGTGTGGAGTCGATCGTCTGATGGTGTTAATCCAAATTTTAGTGTAGTGTTGGAGGAACTTTAGCGGTTTACATCTATCCTTAACACATGAAACGAAATAGATGGATGACAAGATCACAAATGATTGCAGCTTTAAACGCAGGAACAAAAATCGCCCGATTTTAGCTTATGTGGTCGAGTAAAGCAGTAGTGTTGTAGTCACCGAGGAAGGAAGAATAAACAACAATCGGTAACTGCTTGTATCTGAAAGTGCAGAAGTGTAAGATCATAGATTACCTTTATTGAGCGGTTGAAAATTAAAATTAAGTTATTCATCACTTTTAACGTTTATTTTAATTGCTAAGTGTTCCCTCTCTTTTTACACATATATTTATGGCTATTTCTATTATGTTTCTCAACATTAGTGCTACAATATATTTAAGCGCACATGATTTAAAGGATAGTAGCAGAAAATCTCCTTTTAGTTATTCCATGTGATGGTCGCTCATCACAAAGGACAATACAAGTGTTTGGAGGCATTTTCAAATAAAACAAGCGCGTATTACATTTTTTGATATAAGCACTACTGTTAAGACAACATATAAAGATGGCAAATTTTAATAAATGATAAAATTATGCCATACTTTTCGTTTAACAGGTGCCACAGACTACCGCAGTTTGGCCTTCCAAAAACGAAACTCAAAACCCATTTCGAGGTTATAAAATAAAATTGCAAAGGAAATATGTAGGCTTTTCCTAACAACTAACTGCTGCCAAAACCGTAAAATTGCTACAATAGTTGCAAGATATTGGGCGCTCTGGAATGCTTGCCTATACAACCGTTTCTTCTCACAATAAATAGGGTTGTTTCTGCGCTGGAAAACTTAAAGAAAAATGGTAAAAATATCGGTGTAGTGTTTTATGTATTAAATATCTTTGTGTATGAAAAATAGTATATTATAGCTTAAACGTTACAGTACATACTATGCAAATTTTATTCAACAAAAGACAGATTTTCCGGTTATACGCAAATAAACTTAGAAAAATGTGCGATTGTAACGTCATCACACTCACTTTAACCGCAGTCTAATTATTCTCACTTTTTCTCTTATTTTCCAGATGCATTGCGCGAGGCCTCCGACTATAACAAAGCCACGAACGGACAGTCATGAACCATAAACTGTTTATCTCTTTTATCTCTTTGATTAAATATTCTATATTGAGCATGTTTTACTGTGTTGTACGACTTCACTTCCGTTCTGCGAATACACGCTGTCCGTCAAACACTGTGCTCTTCCGTCCGGGGCTCCCGCCCACCGTCTTTACCCTTGCATTGCGTGAGTAATCGCGTTGTTGTGCTTGTTGTACTTCAGCTCGCGGATATATCTGGCCTTCCCCCGAACATTGCACACTACATTTCTGGCGACGGAGATGAAGCCCAAAATGCACTCTGACGATTTCGAACCGCATTTTATTAAACCGGAAGTAAAACCAGATTTTGCTCAGCCTACACCGACTCCACCAGAACGTTTCGCTGTCAACACAAACCTGACATCATGGAAGTGGCGCATGAACCTATATCTCAGCGCGGTCCCTCCAAGCTCACGCGGACCGTACATTCTGTCTCACCAAGAAACGAAGGTGCAGGAAGCTTTGATTGCTTCCGGATTTTCCGCCACCTTCTCCGTGGATGGGATTTAGTCGAAACTGGGTTCGTTATTTGCCCCTGGTTCCTCCCAACCCGGTGCAGGAAATGAGTTTTGGATCAGGTCGCAGGGCGCGCATGAGACGTTTGACGACTACCTCAATGCTCTCCGTACTCTGGCATTGCGTGCCTTCGGAAATGTGACACAAGTCAGTCGGGACGCGTTTATCTTGGAGGGGTTGAATCAAGGTGTTGTCGACGATGAAACTTGCAGAACTTACGTGCGGGACCCACCGTCGTCCGTGGAAGAAGCCATCGTCATCAGTCGCAAGTCCGATTCTGCAGCACGAGCCAGAGGACCGTCTCAGTCGTCTGGCTGCCCTGTGTCGCGCTTCCAACGGGCATCAGCATTGCGACCCACGAGATTATGGAACTGCAATGACTGTTACTACTGTCAAAAAATTTGGCACACAAGCTCGAACATGTGGACATAACCGACCACTTTTGTCTTCTGCTGGTGTTCGACGCAACCCTGAAGCATCGAGCACGTGGACCCATGGGGATAAGTCCCAGTCTGTGCCTTGCATGTCTTCGTTATCAAACGTAGGGCAGCCATTGGTGCGCATATTGCTTTGTGGTAGACCGGCACACGCCCTAGTCGACACAGGAGCCACTTGCTCTCTAATTAAACCCTCTTTATGCACCAGGGGTGCTAAACGTGATAACCGTCATCACCACAGAACCGCAAATGACACCCTATTAAATGTAACTGGCATCGATATGGTGGATCTGGTTTTAGGGGACGAAACGTTTTCCCATCCTATGTTCGTATCCTTGCAAATACCATGGGACGCAGTACTCGGCTCGGATTTGCTACGTGTCGTTGGGTGCTGCATCGATATGCGTCAGGGGTGTATGAAGTTTAACAATTCACAAGTGGAAATTACTATCGATCCAAATCCGCTGTCCAGTATGTGTTAAATAAATAAATAAATAAATAGTATATTCTCGGTAAAACGAGACACACCTGTAAAGGCGTGATCAAATATGCATACAAGCATAGCTTCTGTGGAATGTTAAAACATTTCGTTTTAATGAAAGTTATAAAAGAAAAGATGTTGTCCGTATGAGTGAGCATACTGTCAGGTAATAGTCAGACCCAGGGACATTATGGCGCTGTGGCGCGCAAAAATCCGTCAAAACACAAGTTGGGGGTAATTTCGCCAGGTAGTGATCTGTGAGCACAGGAGCCTAAACAAGGCTTTTGCAACCAATAACCATTACGAGATAGAGATGATCTGTGCTCCAACAAAGCATTCTTCATAGCAGAATTAGTTGCACAGGTTCGATGTAGAAGGCTGAGGACTGCGTCAGTGTGAAATGCATAGCTGTGACTTTATTTTGTGGCGAGTCACATCCGCCACGTTGCAGTGTTGTTAAGCGGACATTTGTGGCATTTTATAGAGAAAACGCTTGCCAGGCGAAAACCCACCACGTCCTGGAACACTGCCGTAGCTTTCGTTGAACAGTAGTGCAAGTCGGTTATGCGTCGTATAGACCGATTTTGCATTCCATTATTCGCAGTCGGTTGACCGCCAAAATTCTTCGTTGGTTGGCCGAATGGCTTAGTTCTGATACGCCAGCAGTCGTTGAAACTGCTCAATGATGCTAGCTTCGAAGAGTCGAATGATAATGATGCAGGTGAGTAAACACATTGTTAATAGAGGCCGGCTCTTCTGTTATATTCTTGCTCGGCTCGCAAACCATGTCCAGCTATCCTCGCTGGACTTGTCATGGGGTCGGTGAGTGAAGTTGTTTCTTGTGGCTGAATATGTCCTTAATAGGTAAAAACGCCATTCTCCGCAAATTGGATTTGGGATTCCTGCAAATGTAAGTAAGTGTAACTGTTTCCATAGCCAAGTGAAAATTCCATGGAAGACCATCGGAATAGCCACGTATACGTGCGCAACGCTGTCCGTGAAATGACATCAGAATAGCTCCAGGTGACTGGCGAATAGGAATGTTTGAGGCGGTGAAGGTAATCACGCCAGAGTTGTTTGTCTTCGATTGTGGAACGGGGGATCCATGTACATATATTATTCCAGGTGAGTAAATTGTTCTCTGAGTACGAGGCAAGCTAAAGCCATTTGTTTAGACCCGATGAAGGTAGCGCCTCCGGAATGGCGGAATGAGCTCCATTTGGACCAGTGTGTGGGTTTTCATTTCCCGGAGAAAGGACCAAGCGTTTTGAGGATGGGTCGGCTAGTCCTAGTGGATAAACCTTCTTGTTTTGGTGGATGTACCTGTGGGAATCTCGGGAAAAACGGGCAACGGGCAAGAGGTGGCCAAACAGAGACAACAATGAATCAAGAAGCAATAACACAGACTGGTGGCGCTCACCGGTGCCTATGATACCTTCAAACTTTTGTCATTTTGTTTAGTATACATAATTCGCAAGCGCGTTCTATACACTACGTCGCTGGTGTGACTCAGACTACAGCTACTACGTGGGAAGAAGGTTCTGCACGCGCAGGGTCAAAAGTCCGATATAACAAAGCGTTTTAACAAAAGTTAGGCGAATGATGCGATGGTTTTAGAGAAACAGGTAAACCGATGATGATGGCAGAAGCCAGAATGCAAGAGGCAGCAAGCCACACGCACGCACCGCTTGAAACACAGATAAGCGCTTTCATATCCCCTCTGAAGGATAATCATCCGTCAGAGACTCTCGAGGCTCCGTACGGTGTAGTGAAGAAAAACGCCGCCGCGTTCGTATGGGAAGGTTCCTCTCTGGGCGGTACTGGTATCATACGACACAAAATGGATAGAGGGCCCACGAGGCCTATCACTCAGCGACCCCGCCGTGTACCAGTGCAATATCGTGCGGAGCTCGAAAATATGATAAAACAAATGCTGGAGACAAATATTTTTACTCCATCGAAGTCACCCTGGGCCTCGCCAATAGTCCTCGTCAAAAAGAAGAATGGTTCTCTGCGCCTCTATGTAGATTATCGTAAGCTAAATGAAGTAACCCGCAAGGATTCGTTTCCAGTGCCTCGTATAGATGACACCTTGGAAACCCTTGGGGGGCGCAATGGTTCCATATCCTTGATCTTGCATCTGGATATTGGCAGGTAGTGGTCGATCTAAGGGACCTTGAAAAGACTGCTTTTGTGATACCATCGAGACTGTGCGAGTTTCAAAATATGCCCTTCGGTTTATCATAAGCGCCGGCCACATTTCAACGTCTAATGCACGTTGTTCTTAGAACTTTGATACCACATCAGGGCCTAGTTTACTTAGACGACGTAATCATGCATGGGCGCTCCCTGGTGGAACGTTTGGAAAATCTGGATGTAGTCCTACACAGTCTTGTGGATGCTGGTCTCTAGTTACAGCCACACAAATGTTAGCTATTAAGGAAGGAAGTGACGTTCTTAGGCCATGTCATCACTTCATCGGGGGTGCAGAGTGACCCAAATAAGATAAAGGCGATTAAAGACTGGCTTATTCCGCGTTCCACGGAAGACGTGCGACAGTTTCTGGGCCTTGCTTCCCACTACCGCAGGGTTGCCCGCAACGTTGCCGATATTGCCGCACCACTGTACCGTTTGACCGAGAAGGGAAGGCTGTTGCAGTGGACTTCTCAGTGTGACAAAGCATTTGACTCTTTGCGACGAGCGCTGATAAATTCGCCAATATTGGCGTTTCCAGATCTGTCTTTTAATGCGGGCCAGTTTATTCTCGACACGGACGCAAACGACACCGGAATTGGAGCTGTCCTGTCACAAGTCGGACCTGATGGGTTGGAACATGTGATTGCTTAGGGAAGCAGATGTCTGAGCAAACAGGAACGTAATTATTGCACAACACGCAAGGAGATGTTGGCTTTGGTGGTATACACAAAGCATTTTCGCCATTTTTGTTTGGAGCGGCGTTTCCTTATTCGCACGGACCACCATTCACTTAAGTGGCTAAAAAACTTTAGGGACCCCGAAGGGCAGGTCGCCCGCTGGCAAGCACAACTTCAAGAATATGATTTTGAATGTGTACATAGACCCGACAGACAGCATGCTAATGCGGATACTCTGTCACGACGCAACGGCAGACACAACGTCGATTGCCTCTCGTGTTCGGATCACAACGTAGACGTAGTGTCGCTTGACACTTCCAATTCTGCTGAGTGGTCGGATCTCCAAAGGAACGACTTGGAGCTCAAGCTCATGTATGGAAGGATATCCACCGATGGGATCAAACCTACGAAAGCGGAGATGGCAGGCTTAAGTTGTGAGGCTCATTGCATGTGGTCGTTATGGCAACGTCTCGTAATTCATGATGGAATCTTGTACTATCAATACGGGCTGAATTATCCCAAACGAATCGTTGTGCCCCAGTCCAAGGTTGATTTTGTGTTGCGCCAACTACCTACCGAATTAGGACATCCCGGGCAGAGAAAAATGGATGAGGCTGTTGGGCAGCGATTTTGGTGGCCAGACCAGCGCAGAGATGTGGTTAACTTCTGTAATGCTTGTCAGGAATGCCTTCGTGCGAAACCGCCTCAGAGGCCAAACCGCGCACCGCTACAACCCATCATCACCGGATACCCAAATCAAACAGTTGCAGTAGACATAATGGGACCTCTACCCCGAACAGACCGTGGTAACCGCTACATGCTAATTCTGGCCGACCATTTAACGGAGGGGTGTGAGGCCACTCCTATTCCCTACCACGGCGCAACAGTAGTAGCACATGCTATCTTCGAGCAATGGGTCTCGCGTTGGGGCGCCCCGGAGCAGTTGCATTCGGATCGGGGTTCGAATTTCGAGAGCACTATTGTTTATGAGCTATGCCATCTTCTTGGTATCCGTAAAACGCGCACTATTGCTTACCACCCGCAAGAAAACAGTGAAGTTGAACGCGCAAATTGCTCATTAAAGGCTCCGCTAAAAGCGTTCAGGACGAATACAGCGCACGGGAGTGGGACCGCGCACTACCACATTGTTTGTTAGCCTACCGTTCCACTGTTCATTCTTCGACATCCCACTCCCCACATTATATGATCACTGGGCGTGAGATGCGTCTGCCGTTTGATTTGACTGTACCGCGACTGCCGCCAGATCCACTGCTAGCCACGGAGCATGCAAAGAGGGTACGCAGCGACCTAATTCGTACGAACCAACTCGCAAGGAACTGCCTGTCCAACGCCCAACGTCACCAAAAAGACTACTACGATAGACGAGTTGAAGGTTTACCGCTACAACCTGGACAGTTAGTCTACTTGCATGCACCGGTGCCTCCACCGGGACTCCCCTCGAAACTGCACAAGGAATGGACAGGGCCGTTCACTGTTGAAGAAGTGTATAACGATCGTACCTGCCGTATCACGGATAACACCCAAGATCCGAGACGTTCTTTTGTGGCCCACTTTAACCGCCTGAAACCGGCGACTCTGAGTACCAGCGACCCACGCGTCTCGCAGAACGAACCCCCAGTCCCCGAGGCCACCGAGTACGTGGAGATAAGTGATACGACAGCCCCCGAGCAGTCGACAGCAGGTGTTGAGGACAACACCTACATCTAGGGGGGGGCAGTGTAACGGCATCACATTCACTTTAACCGCAGTCTATTCATTCTCACTTTTCTCTTATTTTCCAGATGCATTGCGCGAGACCTCCAGCTCTAACAAAGCCACGAACGGACAGTCATGAACCATAAACTGTTTATCTCTTTTATCTCTTTGATTGTATATTTTATATTGAGCCTGTTTTACCGTGTTGTACGAGTTCACTTCCGTTCTGCGAATACACGCTGTTCGTCACCCACTGTGTTCTTCCGCCCGGGGCTCCCGTCCACCGTATTTGCCCGTGGATTGTGTGATTAATCGCGTTGTTGTGCTTGTTGTACTTCAGCTCGCGGATATATCTGGCCTTTCCCCGAACATTGCACACTACACGATTAAGTCACGCAGTGCTGCTTAAGCAATGGTATGGTTACACGAAAGTAAAGGAACTGTAATTAGTAAATGCCAAACAGGATCATGCATGCAGGTTTTCGTTGACACTAAGCCTGACCAACCGACAAACGATTGCGTATGGGGTCCAGCGGCTACTCCAACCGTGCCTCAAGGACAAAGCAGGAGGAGTCTGGATGCTACTGAATAGGGTGAGTCAAAAGTAGGCGCATATTTATGATACTTGCTACAATACATATCAATTTTAGTTCGTTTTGCTGCCCTCCAGCACAACTTACCAGTATCAGTAAAGCATACGATTCATACGTAAAAACGCTACCAAAAGAAAATACCATTACACAGCTTTGAAATATCGAATGTGCGCGGGCCTGCATAGGTGGGACCAAAACGATTAAGACAAAAGGAGATAATATTTACCAAAACAAACAAAGTAGAAAGAAAGGAGGAAGCTTGTTTTCGGGGAACCAACATTCTGCTAGTGAAAACGAAACTTTGGTGGTCAACAAAGATCTTGTGCATGAGGTATAATTTAGCAACAATTTATGTAATAAGTCTATATCAGTAGACCAACCTAAGTGCAGTCTGGTGTAAAGGCATACTTGTGTTAGTCTAAAGCAAAGGAAAGACAGGGATGCACAACGTCCTTCTGTGCGCCCAACGTCAAGCTATGAGGAGGCTATGCAATTGCCCCTTCTGTCGATAGCAGACGGTATCTGATAGCTAGCGTCCTGGCACACAACAGAGGGGTTGGAACGCATCCTTTCAGTTTATTTTTTGGTTATTATCTACTAAAAGTGACCATATAGTGCTCGGCACAAACTTCCTCATATTACTATATAACCAAACGGACAATGCTCTGGAGCTCTTGCGGCCGGCCATTTGTTCGTTTTTCCAATATAAGTTGCACAACACCAGCAAGAGGATTTGTACACACAAAAAGTTGCTACCTTTATACACTCTCCTTGAGTTGCTAGCGCACAATGGAGGGTAAGATAAAGCTTACAGTAAGTCGGCCTCAAACTACGTCTTGATAGTGGCTAGGGTAAGCACTCTGGTGATTCCGTGCGCTACCGCTTCACCCACAAGGCTTAACGATAGGTATATTTGGTGCTTCTCTGCGGTAACAGCTTTCATCCTCGGTACTTGCGGCCCCCTGTGTTTCTGGGCAATAATTACTGGGTCTCCATTACGTTCAAACACCCTTCGGATGCAAGTCAGCTCTTTAGAAACGTATCTTCTATGCATATTCGTCGTGGGACAACGGAGACGTTTACGCAGCTGGCAGATTAAAACAAAACTGTGGAGGCGCGTGCGTTGCGCACCCGTCGTTCATTATCTATGCACGGTCCTCCGCAGTGTTCCAGTAGCAGCCTATTTATCTGAACTTCTACAGCTCGAGAACGTTGTCCGCTTTTTTATAAAGTTATGTGAGGAAGATTGTGCCGAGTGCTATATTGTCACTTTTAGTGGTCACTAACCATAAAATAAACTGAAAGGATTCATTCCAACCGTTTGTACTACGAATCGTTGAATCCAAGTTATCGCTTTGAAGCACAATTGCCTGTAAACCTTGATTATGCCTGATTTGGTGTGTCGCTGTAAATTTGAGAATAAACTTTTTATTTATGTATTTATCTACTGTGTGCCAGGACCCGACACGCCAGCTATCAGATGCCGTTCGCTATCCACAACAGTAGCAATCGCACTGCGGCTATATAACTTTGTGCTGTGCTCACAAAATAGCTTTTGCTCTCCCTTTTCTTACTCAGGCGACATGTTAACACAAGTCAGCAGACTAGTCTCTACATTTTTCCGGACGCCACACAGGTCGATCTAATCACACAGCGTTATTGATAAGATAAATTGACCTATTGTCGCTTATTACACCCGTGTTCGTTTTTTAGTATTATTGTTTTGGTTTTACTAGTCTGATGTCAACCATTTGAAAACTAAGCCATGTTGCTGCTTTTTACTTTTAATGCTTTTTGAAAGAGAACGGTTACTGTGACTTTTATTTTAAGATAGAACGCAGTGAATCAATTGGATTGTTTCCTACCTAATCTCTCGGGTTTTGGTGTTCTAATGCTGGTTCTGGCTTTGTACCCTCAACCAGAAATATTTAATATATTTTTAAATTTGCCTAGCTATCGCATTGGCGATTTTACCTGTAAGCCCACATATAAACGGTTTGCAAAATGGAAATTGTTATAAGCCCATAGCATCAGTATGCAAAACCATTACGTGCTGGTTCTTTCCATCCCGCGCAAAACGGCAGGTGGCTGGTTGATCCAAGTATACGCTAACGTTTGCACAGATACTTATGGAGCCGTAAAGTTGTGTTATATGCCCTTTAAATGCGTTTTTACTTTTTGTGACTTGGGGCAGCTCTAACCCGTGGTTAGCTATCGTGCCTGTCAGATGGAACTTGAAGCGTTGCATTCTACGATGACAAAGACGGATGTGTAAACGGATCTGATTCTTCATGCTCTTGGTCTATTAGCATCACCAGTAGCGTTTGATAATGAATAGCTGAAAGAAGCCAAGCAACAAACCAGCCACCAGCGGATAAAGACCATAATCATATGGTCACTGCTGGCCACGGATGCACTCAATACTAGGGTCATTATCCTGCGTGCGTTTCACTTTCGACACCTCTTGTTAACTATAGCGCGTCGGCTTAAGCTCCTTGCATCTCAGCAATATCCCGAGGCCGTTAGTTGCCACTCCTTATATCTGCAACTATTCTTCTCTTGGACTGTCTGCAGCACTTTGCTGTTTGTGGAATTGTGCTGAATAGATTTGGTTGCGCACCTTTTACTTGTCTACAACTTTATCTCTCATGCGCTTATCTTTGCAACCAACGCATTTTAGCTGTTCCTACTTTGTTCTGTGCCAAGGCAACGGCATCTCATATCTGGTGTACCACGAATACAAACTCTAAACTTACTTGTCTTTTACCTGTCCTTTACATACGTATCATTGGCCGCTACATACTACCGACACGTGTTCCTCCCATACCCACGCTGATAGCTGCCTCTCGTGTATCATCCAATTTGACCGTACGCTAACTGTATTAAGCAAATGCCCTTAATAACTATGATACACTCTTTTCTAGAGCCACCATCTCTGCTTAGCAGCAGCTAGTCGCCATAGCTTCCATTTAACTTTGCGGATATCCGGAGCTCGCTCCCTTCTTACAATGTTCATTCTCTCGGATTGTTTGCTTCACAGCTCAGCTGGTTTGTTGACCTATTATGTGCCACCGTAGGATCCACTAGTAACTGAAGGCTTAATCCGAACTCTATTGCTGGCCATTCATCTTTCTCCTAGCGCGCCGTTATCCGTCGTTCATCTTACTCGCGTCAACTCCTCTTGGCAGTAGCCAGTCATTGTTGGCTCCATGTAGCTTGCAAGGAGCCACTCCTTGACTCTCCAGCCTTCATTTTCCTCTGACGTCTGTCTCTCTAATCTTCGCCCGCATGTTGATTTCTTCATCGAAACTGTAGGTATCCAGTAGTGGTCAAACGTCTTAATGACATGGCTACACCAGCCACTGACACATTCTTTTCTAGCGCCACCATCTATGCTTAGCAACAGCTAGTCGCCATAGCTTAAATTACACTTTGCGGATATCCGGAGCTCGGTAGGAGTCGCTCCTTTTTTACAATGTTCATTCTCTTGGATTGTTTGCGTCACAGCTCAGATGGTTTGTTGACCTATTATGTGCCACCGTAAGATCCACTAGTAACTGAAGGCTTAATCCGAACTCTATTGCTGGTCACTCTTTTCTCTCCTACCGCGCCGTTATGTGTCGTTCGTCCTACTCGCATCAACTTCTCTTGACAGCAGCTGGTCATTGTTGGCTCCATGTAGCTTGCAAGGAGCCACTCCCTGACTCTCCAACCTTCATTTTCCTCTGACGTCTGTCTCTCTAACCTTCGCTCGCATGTTGATTTCTTCATCGAAACTGTAGGTATCCAGTAGTGATCAAACGTCTTAATGATATGGCTACACCAGCCACTGATACATTCTTTCTAGAGCCACTATCTCTGCTTAGCAGCAGCTAGTCGCCATAGCTTCCATTTAACTTTGCGGATATCCGGAGCTCGCTCCCTTCTTACAATGTTCATTCTCTCTGATTGTTTGCGTCACAGCTCAGCTGGTCTGTTGACCTATCACTTACCTTTACTGGCCTGTTGACACACTCAGCGACCCTGTAGGCATACACTATTGACCAAGCGTCTGATTGGAATGGCTACATCTGGCCACTGAGTCTCTCCTAGCGCCACCATCTGTCGGTCGTCGTAAATTCGGCATCTCTGTTCAGAAGTAGCTAGTGGCCATTGGCCCCATGCATATGCGATGATCCAGTGCTTGTTAGGAGCCACTCCGTATCTCAATAACCTTTATTCCTTTAGAATATCTGCATCCAATCCTTCCGCTGCCCTGCCACCAATTGATCTTTAGGACTCTCTCGCGGCAACCTATTTATTTTCGCTTATTATGCCCTCCCTCTCGGATTACGCTAACTACGTGCTGTTCATGCACCTGACAATCACTACCAATATTCTAACTCTCTTTGCTCTATCCCCACGCAATTATTGGCTCATACTAAACGGATACTTCGTACTTTACTTACTGGTACAACGCTCTTGTCTCTACGCAGGCGTTAGCAATCCACCCATACGGCTAATGATTCTATAGGATATTCAAAAGACATTTTCAGCATAATTATTGTTGCACAGTGTACATGCTTTTGTCTCAAGCCCAAATGTTGTAACACAAGACATTAACAATGTTCAACTCCATGCCTGTTCTTGCGGTCTTCTCTCGGTTGTCCCTCACTTTCCCTTTTCTCTGAGGTCCGGGACTTCTTGGAGATCTGGGATTGGACTGAGGAACAGTTTTGGCCCAAGACGGACGTAACAACCCACAAGGACTTACATGGAGCATGGTAGAACTCCGAAAGGACCGAACTACAATCACCATAACCCTTGTCCAGTATGGAGAACTGGACATATCCTCATACTCCCAAACATTATACATCTGAAAAATCTGGACAGCGGAAAAGTTGAACTTTTGCTCACCTGGACATACAACAAGAAGAATAATCGCGATGTCCCTCTCCTCCACCGACCTCAAAAATCATGGCGACCCCGATCAAATTACCTGTCCAACTAACAGAGGAAATTAGAAGCCATTACTCTGCGAAAACCGAAGGTAAAACCAGTCGTCAAGCGGCTTTGCCAGTTCAACATTAATGTTCAAAATGCTTTACGGCAGTGTTGCAGGACGTGGTGGCAAGCGTTCTCCCTATAAAAAGCCACAAATGTCTGTTTAACAACACTGCGACGTGGCGGATGTGACTCGCCACTGAATAAAGTCACTGCCCACAACTACATACTGGCAAGTCGACTAGACTCACATATCAACTCTTCCCGACACCGTTTCAACTACACACGATTGAACCCGATGTATCGTCGTGATACACATCTGTTTTTAAACCTTGATCATGCCTGAGTTGGTGTGTCTCTAAAACTGAGAATAAACTTTTATTTATTTATTTATTTATTGTACTGTTCCAGTCATGGACATATGAACGATTTGCTACTCTCACTGTTACAGTTGTCATAAAATGTTTGTACAGTTGTACATATCTGACCATGCCTCCATGGGCGTGTCTAGCATAGTCGAGAATAAAATATTTATTTATTTATTTATTTATGTTAATAAACGGTCTACAGATTAAATAGAAGGTATACAATTCTTTTAGTTCCAAAATGATACGATCACTTAAGCGTTATTCTTTTGCGTACCGGTGCCGGTTTTTGGTCTGCATTTTCTGCATTTTTTCTTTTTCAAAATGCACAGAGCTAACTAAACTAACGTTAGCGACCCGTGAAACGTTCTACGCCCCGCCTTAGCGAATGCAGCTTACATCGACATACCTAAAATAGAGCCCAAACATTGCGTAGAAACTTTGCCACCAAAAAAACGTTTTTAATGTTCAGCATAATCGGATAAACGCTCCTGGCATTCGGAAATTGTCTTAGAAACCCTGGATTCCATATCCGGCCGGCTTAAATATATCATGGCAGGCACTGACTGGGCCATTCTGTCAACCAAGGCCTTAATAAAACTGTGGACAACCGAGTGCACGGTCGGTCAGACAGCAGCGTTGTCAGTTCTACCTTCCAGACGGTAGTGTTCCAGTGCGTGGTGGGGTTTCGTCTTGCGTGCGTTTCCACTACAATAAGTCCCAAATGCCTGCTTAACAACAGTGAAACCTGGAGGATTTAACTTGCCAATGAATAAAATCCCAGCCTTCAAACTCCCACTGGGAAGTGGTTTACAGTTACATTTTATTTACCATGCCTGACATGGTATTATTTAACATTCAAAAAACTGCTCAAGTAACTATATAACAAATAAAATGCTTGTGTCCGACTGCGCAAGTCACGCCTACGCAAGCGCGCTCATAGTAATACTACAAATTTTGTTTAGTGTATGCACAATGCATTAATGGGATTGTCACGTATGCTAATATACGACGTTGCCTTTTGCACTTAGGCGCTTTGCCATGGTAATAACTTTCGTAAATGCCTTCCTGCACTTCTGATGGTGTCGCCAGTAGATGCATGAATTTTAGGAACTTAATGCGGTTGTTTAGGTAAGCAAAAGGGTGTTTTTAGTTGTGGTACGTCACAACCGTCATGACGCAGTGTAGTTAAACAGAGTTGTGACTTATATAGGGTAACGCCTGCTAGTCTATGCAAGAACATGGGATTTTTGTACATATTTATTAGCTCCCTCGCGGGCACAGTAGCTAGCATCAGACTAACAGTAAACCTTTATTTATTTGCTTATAGGAGCGCAAGTAAGTATAAAGAGAAGTGCTAACTGCCTAGGTCTATATACTATGGCTTTAAGAGTAACATCTTTGCCCATGATTTGACATTTATTGCTCTTAAGTACTGGGTGCGGATAAAGACAGCAGTATCTAGGCGGCCGATATTTAGGCCTAATGAAAAGATGCATTTAATGTCAACCAGATCCTGCTGCTTGCGCATGCACCCAGAAGTACGTTTGAGTAAAATACTAACTAAAGATTGTTCGGTGCTTGTGCATGTTTATCGCAGGTACACACAGGCAGGCATCCGCCATTATCCTGGAAAGTGCTAGCTTACTGTTTCGTCCTATTGGGACCCGTCAGTAAGGTGCACCCACCATACTATTTAAAACCAAACGGTATTCGCCTTAGCAGCTTACATGCCTTCTCGGTTGGTGGCTACTTGCAAAGAAAGTCGTAGATCTGTTGGCCACCTGTGCACTATGCACGTCCACAACATGCATAACAGGGGAGGGTGAGCCCAGCTAAACCGCAGGTAGATAGCAGTCATGTCCGTTGGCTACCGTCGCCTATAGCTCAGCTACACAAGCCTTTGTCTCGCAAAAGTATGGTCGTTGTTTCTAATCCGGTAGGATTCGGCGCAGGCGCCCCTGAGGAGTACCAATAGAAAAAGCGGTCTTCTAGTGCTTTCCTGGATAATGGCGGATGCCAGCCTGTTTCTGGTTGTGAAGAACTATCATAGAATCCAAATAATACCACCTAATATTTAAAACAAACCTCTCGATTTGTTTACATGATAACTTCTACTGGTGTGGTGTTGGCTGGTAGCGAGAATTTAACTGAAATGTTCAACCTCGAACCTAAACAACTAAGCCCCCGGGTTTCTGCGAAGCATCCAGACATGTCAGCAATATCACAGATGGTCTGCAGCTTACTGGAATTGGAGAAGATGAGCGGCAACCTACAAATTTAGCCGTGCACTCCCTTTCCTGTTTAGGAAGAATTATGGATACGCATGCTTCCGACGAAATTTGTTTTACTTTCCTACTTTTTTCCACAATCAATAACATGAAAACTAATGCCTGTAACGATCCGATGTCTTCATGCATTTCCGCGCATTTAACCACAATAAGCGATCTATCAAGTTGACAAAGATAAATCTAATAAAAGCGGAATAAATCTCTAAAATACTGCCCTGCTAAGTAGGATGTTGCAATAAGGAAGAAGAACAGGACAGTCATGAGCAACCCCACTGCTAATCGCCAGTGGTTGTTTGCCTCCGTGAAAATTGAATGAACTTTGGAGAACTATAGGATAATTTAAAATACATTACGTTTACGAGTTTATACGAGGCACACCAGCAAAGGCATACTCATTTATATACGGTCAAGTTGTCGACCACGTTTTGAGTTGTGATTTCTTATAACAAAGCAACTAGGCATTTACATGCTGTTTCGTGATATAATGAGTTGTGCATGTGTTCTCTCGTTAGGCTATTAAACTGGTCTGCCAGCGTGCAACTAATGCTGGTGCTAAGCTAAATCGAACGGCATTTGTCTCTCGCATTTAACAATTATTGTTCTCATACGTGCACGCAACATAACAGCTCTGCTTTATAACATGTGTTGGTCCATCCACTGCTTTTAGTCAACACAAAATTAGTAACAATTTTATATATACATTTACATAATCCTGCTCAATTTTCTTAAAATTTACACGGTCTCCTTTTTATTTCCCTTATTTAAATTATATCGTTATTTACTTGAAAAACTCCGAGGACCTAACTGCAATGCCCACCAGGCCACGAAAAAGCAAAGGACGCTGAAAAGGTCCATAGTTTGCACTCGTAGTACATCAAAGGAATTCGAAAAGCTAATCTAATAAATCCAAGTCACCTGAGTAGTCTGACTTCAAAAGCTTTCATCTGTCGCCATGGACTCCGGAAAAGCAGTCCACAAGGCCAACGTAAACGAGTTAGAGAAGCATGACCGCAATTTGCCGCGAGGCTAATTGGTCCAGTGACAATCCTGTCAATAACCTATCAACGGCCGGCAGCGTTTCAGTACAAGGCGTGTTTCTAGCTGGCACCAGTTCTCCCTAAAATGTCACAAACTTCTGTTTAATAACACCTCGACAGATTGGAGAGCACTCGACACTTAAAAAGTCACTACACTACCACTCCTTGATCCGTTGACCGAAACCGTATTTTATTCGTTCTGTGCGTATATCGGCTCTCATACGACTAACCAACATTTTTATCAGTGACATGGCACTACACCTAAAACGCTTTGACAGATGGATCTTGTGCTTCACTCACCCAACCCTCACTGTTTACACAACCGCGACGGACCAGTTCCTCACCAAAATACTCCACCCCAGTGATCACAGTAATCCATAATGTTAAAATACGCACAATGCGAGGCTAAACTTCATTCAAGCTTTGGGCCATATAGGCGGACACCACTGCCCACCACCGTATTACTTTTGCTCTTGGACCTGCTCATTAGGCTATTATGTACAACCTTGCATTATTCTGCTCCTGCACAAAAGGCGTGCTTTGCATTGAAAAAAAATATTTAGTTATTCAATATATATTACTTACGTAGAAAAATGGCATATCCAAAAATGCCTAACAGCCATCGCATTCAATATAAATATATAAATATAGGTATATTTCTAGACAAGAGCTAAATGCTGTTCCTGCGTGGGATCAGATCAAATTGTACATAACATCCATGCTCATGCATGGAGAAGAAATATCGTTAACAACTGCTTTTGATCGTGGTTATCTTTCCGAACAGTAAAGCAGGGATAAATACAAACGTTTCGTAGGCCACGGCATTTTTGAAGGCTGTAATTTGGGTCTCCGTAGCTTATGTACGAATTCTGCGCTTTTCACCGGCTACCGCTGCCAAACCTTGAGGTGCCTAATTCCATAAGTAAACTATCAAACACTAGAGGAAATTTGATCCATTTTGTTTGGTCAAATCACAATATTTCGAGCATCCATTAGTAGCGGGCTCATGGAAAGGAATAAGCAAGCCAAAATTAGATCGTAATAGTGGAGGGTGAAAACAAGGGAAATAACAATAGTGGCTAACAATTTAGCCTTTCTTAGAAAATTGCAACTGAAAGGCCGGCCAACTTAACTAGAAAATACACTAATATTGGAAAATGGAGCCAAAATATAGCCCAGAAACAGCATACCAGAACCGCAAACCTGGCGCGAATTTCAAAGTGTAAATCTCCAAACAAGCGGAATCAACGCCGTTTTGGAGCCGAAATGTTGACTAAAACGGGACAACAATGGGCGGACTATGACAAACCCTAGGCGCTGGTTACGACAAATGTAAAATAGTTAAGCTAGGTGCAGTGGTTATGGAGATATTTGCATTTTTAGCGGTCAGCGGCGGATAGCGCCACTTTCGAGCCTCCGCTAACTTCACGTTCTGCTTTGGAGGCAGGTACAAAAAAGGAAAGAAATAATACAAAAAACTGCTAGGCGTAATAAGTTTCGAATATGGAGTAGTAACTGGGAATCCCTAAGATAACGTGTAATACGCTGCAGTAGCGAAGTATGACGCACTGGGCTGAAAGGCACACTTCCTCAGTAAACGTAGTAAAAATTGGGAAAACAGACCGAAAGGTTTTAGGGAAATACTAGGTAGGCTGTAAGAATTATTATATAGGTAGAGCGGCACCGGATTTGGTGTAGCTAGCCCACAGCCAGAATGCGACCATGTGCGATTTTCAGAGTATATTGGGCCGCAGAATCCACTATGAATGTGGAATTCAACGTTTTTAATGCTCGGTTGTGGATGCGAAAATTATACCAAAGCCGCATGAGCTGAGTCTATATGGATAAGACAAGGGAACATAGAACTCATTTGCCCCGTCTGAACTAGGATAACGCAAGCATTTCCTACAGAAATATTACCAAATTCGACTCTTTGAGGCTATTTTATACGTCGTTATGGTTGTATCACTGACACTAATGAGCCAGGGTGGTCTTCCAGTGATAATAAGAAACTAATGTGAGAAAATTCACAAAATGTGTCCTGGTGAGAAACACCTTGGGTTCCGCTTTGGTTAGACACGAATACCACTTCTTTTGGGGGTTGCGCCATCTCAAACATGACCGATTAGTGGGCCACAGATGCTAAAGCACACAACTGTGCATTAAGTTGCTAGTTTAGAGCTCTATTTCTCTTATTTGAGAGTCGGATGCAAGGGCCTGTGGTGTTGGACCAGAATAACGCCATCCTTCCCTGGAGAAACGTCATCAGTTTCAGCACTTTGAGGTTATGTTATATATCTTAATGGATGTGCCACCAATACTAATGAGCTAGAGATGTCTTCTATTGATACTAGAGAATAGGTGTCCAAAAAATTAGCGAAATGCATTCAAGTGGGAAATACCACGAATGCCGCTTTGGTTAGGCATGATCACCTCATCTTATAGAGGTTGCACTTTCTCATTTGTGACGGATTATTGGGCCTGATGTGTTAAAGCACACCATTTCTGCATTGCGTTGCTATTTTGAGCTCTAACTCTCTTGGTTGGGAGTCCAATGCAAGTGCAAGTGATATTCACCAGTGTAAGGTAATGGAAAACTGGGAGATCACAACAGCTATTAACTTGGAGGTTTCCTGGTGGGAAGCTTCCACATTGTCAGGCAAAATGAATGAACAATAATATAACGCAAGCAGAGAAGATAACGGAAATCAAGTGGGAGCTGGTTTTTCACCCACCAATACGCATTACGTATGGTAGGCTTTGGAGCCAGGTAAAGGTTAAAATTACGCACGAACGGCCAAGGAAAGAAGAAGTGGTGGTCAAAGTATCTGGGTGTCTAGCTTTCCAGGTGACAGGGGACTCACTGCCGCATGGTTAGCTTTTTGCCAGAGAAAGGGAATCCGGGAAAATTGTTGTGCAAGCATAAAGGATTGAAGAAAAGGATCTGGTTTTTCATAATGCCTGTCTACCAGCGTTTCCGATAGTGATAGGCATACGTATAACTCAGATAAAACTAAATGTACGGGCTAAGGAAACTTAAGTGGAGGGTAAATGCCTGAATATAGGTTATGGTGACATTGCCTTCGAGGTGGGTGGGTGGTCCTGTTATATTATCAGCGGTGTAAAGTAGCGAGTACTTAAACCTAGGGGAGGGCATAGGTTATGGGCAACTAGTAGATGCCGGTTACGTAGGCTAGAAGAAATACCTATAAAGCAGGCAATTTATACGACTATTTTAGACAGATAAATGGTAACTTACGGGTGCACCATATGTGTGGACAACAACGCTAGAACCTGGCATTTCACATGAGGCTTAATGTTGTTAAAATGTTTTTAGTAGACGTGACTAATAAGTCACAAGTATAAGTATTCGCAAGAGACCAAGTGGACTAGGCATTTGGAAAATACCAAGGGGTAAAGCTGGAGACGAAGGAACCAAAGTGTAGAAGAAAAGGAAGAAGTGAAGTAAAGTTTGTCCGTTCGGATTGCTTCCCCATTGCTATGCAATATGCTACCTTGTCAGTGCCTACATGCTTACGATGCTCCCATTCAATAGTACAAGGCTGCTTTACGTGCTGATCTGTTGAGCAGTAAGAAATTGGACGCCGAGAAGAAGCTTTCAAAGGATTTGAGCTACCGATTAGCGTTTCCAGGTTGCCTTTGCGGTAGCGCATACTGTTTCAAGTCTTCCCATTTAACTAAGTGTCGGTGGGAGCCAGTAAAGCGCTCAGCTACTACTGGGGTAGGCTGAATACCTTTTGTGGTCGGATTAGCAGTCCTAACATCTGTAAGATGCGTGCAACTGATCGGGCCAAGACCTCTCACGTGGTGTGACAGGGACCGCAAAGTATTTAGAGGGTTGCCTATTCCGGGAGCCCAGAGAGCGAGTCCAGAAGACAGATCGAGTTGCAGGGAAACTTTTATTGGTTCAGCAAAAGATTCCTTGTTTGCTAGCTATAAACGAACGACACCGTGGACGCTCTAGCTAGGGGAACAGATCAAGCACAGCACACAGAGCAGTCGCGCGTTGCAACCGAAGCGAGCGCCAAGCAAAAATGGCGATGAGCAAGTAAAGCATTCGAACTCAGCAAGCAGTTCAACAAACCACACCGGTTGCCTAAGTGTACAATTAAAGAATTTTGGTTAGAATTTTACACAAGCAAACCGGGGAATCTCCAGACTGCTACATTGTTTCGGAGGTTGAATTCTGATCCTATTCTCAGTGTCAGGCTGGGGATATCACTGTGCACCGCTTGGTATATTAACTTATGTAAGAAGCACAGGTTTAAGATAATGCGCCGCAGCCATAGAGGCTGGAGTTTAGATGGTTACACCTCTGTAGGTAACTAAGCGCTAGGCCTTGTGGGGTTACTATTTTAGTAAACCGCCGCTGAGCCTTTTCGAGCAATATGCGGTCTGCTTTCCGCAAATTACTGAAGACAAAGGGGCAATATTCCAGCTGCGGACGAACATGTCTGCGGTAAAGCTCCAACCGTGCTTCAGCCGAGTTAATGTGGCGGCCTATGTGGAAGACCATTCTGCGTGCTTTTGCTACCTGATACTGCACATTCTCTGAAAAGTTGAGGGTCATAGAATAGCGAATACCTAGGTCAGTAGCCAACGTATTTAGTTGGATGGGCGGACCATTCAACGTAAACGCACCATCCGATATGGAGCATTTGTGGGTCAGAATACTAGCAGCAGAAAATGTCATTTGCAAATTTTGACACCACGACTCTAAGGTCTTCAGGTCTTCACGGATCTCTTGTAGTGCGGATACTTTAGCGCATGGTGGGAAGACATACGACCTTTATATCGTCGGCAAAGAGGAATGGGCGACAATGGCGCAGGCTGCTACAGATGTTGTTCACATAAATCAAAAACAGGGTTGGTCCAAGCACGCTGCCTTGCACAACACTGCTGAAAACTGTGACAGGGATGGACTCAAAGTGTGCTACCTTCATGGACTGCGTACGCCCGGTTAGGTAGGATTTAAGCCAGTCAAGCAGAGGGGTGACTACACCGTAAGCCTTGCGCTTATGTAATAGGCGTTTATGGGGGACCCTATCGAACGCCTTCTGCATATCGAGGTACAGCGTAATAATCGCCAAACCTGAATCAATCGCGCCAGTGACCAGGTTGAGAAAATCAAGCTGGCAGGTTGCGCAGGATCGTGCGCTTAGAAAACTATGCTGTGACCTGCTAACGTGGCCCCCTGCATTCAAGCAGGCCATAAGCGCACGCTTAACCGATTTCTCCATCACATGTGAGAGAATAGATGTGTGGTTTATGGGTCGGTAGTTGCTGACTTCCTGTACGGAGCCACCTTTATGGTGCGGTGTGATGATAGAGTGCTTCCAAGACAATGGGTATTGGCCCTTCTCCATAGAGAGTGTGAAGAGTTTCAAAGATATTCGCCATCCGGAAGGAGATAATAAAGCAATGTGTGGTCGAGGTATCAACAAGCATGAGAAAAACGATGAAAATGTCGGTAAATCGGATGTTTGTGAGCTATGAGACATCACAATGCAAGGGATGGTCTGTAACGGTGAAACAGCAGTAGGCCACAGGTTGGATGGTTCTTCGAGGAATTTTGGTCGTACTGGGGTTAAAGAGCCAGTTATAGGAAGTGACAGGCATCCACAACCAAAAGATGGAAGTTGAAAATAGTAGGTGGTTAAGGCCGCAGATACTTCAGCCATAAGGTAAAGTAAGGAAGCTGTTAGGAATTCCAATTTTTTGTGCGATGCGGCATCACAATCCAAGTCGAGGCCGGTGAAGGTGAAATGGTGCAGCATGTACGAATTGATTTTACGCGTGCTTTGCTCCTACTCGATCTGTAACCCGCTCAACGCCACTGATATAATTATAAATAAATAAATAAATAGTTTATTCTGAAATTCATAGACACACCAAGTCAGGCATGATCAAGGTTTAAACGCACTTGTGTATCACGACGATACTTCGGGTACAATCGTGTGTAGTTGAAACGGCCAAGGCACTATAAGTGCAATGAAACGGTACATGTAGACGGAGAGTATCATATTCATTGTTGTTTTTCTTTAAAATCCAGGCGGGGCCATTTCGACTGCGTTACACCGTGGCTTTCAATCGGAGTTGTCTCTGGCTCTTCGAAGGTTCACTCGGAGATAACAATAGGTAATGTAAACTACGGTTACAGTGGGTTTTCGCTGCATTGATAGACCACGTGTTGTTGACCGGTTGTTATGTGATACCTTCGGCCGGTGGCCGAGTGGTCTGCACGTTTGCTTTGCAATCATAATGTCACCGGTTCGAATTCGCGTAGGGGTTGGCATCCTCGCGGTATATTCAGCCCGCGCGCGACTGGTGGTGGTCGCGTGGCAGCGAAGCACCGTTACGGCTACAGCTGACACATTATTATTATTTTTCATTATATGCTAACTTGACAGCTACGCATGGTTTGAAGACATGTCAAACGCCGTTCTAACTAACAGGCAATGGTGTACATGTTCTTGGGCGCATATCATATATTCTGATTACCATAGGCGTCTGTAATTTGCTGTATGATCAACGCAATCGATTCGGCCGAGCTTCCCTTTATTAAAGTGTGCGACGAGCACGGTTCATCGGATGCTAGCCGGCACTCCGCCTAGAGGAATGTGGCCACCGGCCTCATCAACGCAGGACGAGACTAGCCACAAACATGGTAGGTTTACACAACCTTGGCTTCGCCGCCTAATTTCCGAAGCCACAGTGAACTGAAGCAGGCCGTCCACGCTCTGTTGGTTGAATATGCTAAATGATTTACGAGGGTTTGCACATATGGGCTTTCAAGTAGGTGTCAGGAGATCGAACTGGCAGGCAGCGCTTGACCATGCGCGACCACGTTTGGAGGTATATGCTTTGAAATCCCTGTGGACAGTGTTCGCCCAGTTCAGCCAACGTACTCGCTAACGCAAATACAGTGAAACGGGTAAATGTCTGAGGCGGTAACTTGAGAGTCGGCTTTGTCCATGTCAGATTTAAATAGCAACTTGCTACCTTGGTTCAAAAGCACATGCTCAGAGGCGTAATGACACCTTTTCCTAAATTGACAGTGATGGTATCGGAATCTCCGGTCATGTTGGTCGCCTTTGAAGGGTAGCGTTAGGAACGCTGTTTTCTTAGGGACGTCGGGCACTCGTTCGTTCTTAGTACTTTGTTCGCTTTTGAGTGCCGTGCTGTGAACTTCCCTGGATATCCTTTTTCATGTAATGTCGAGGAAACTCGTTGTAGCTACGGAACTTTGGCCCCCTAGTGCTCGTATAAAGAAAATAAACGCTCGATAAGTACCATCTGACGTGAGTAGCTAGTTTCGGGGGAAGAATAACTGCACGCCCATACCCTGTACGCTTTTGTGTGTCTGAGTTTTTGACAAATGATGGTTGGGGCGGAAGGAGAGCACTACAGCCTCACATCAGTTGGATGGGTAGAGTGCTCAGTGGCGGAGTTTGTTTGGTGGCAATATCGGCAGTGGTTTGTTGAGACGACTGTAATTCGACTTCCTCTGATTTCATGCCATGATATTGGCAATGTCCTACTGACCACTTCTTCCCAAATACGAAATACGTCTCTTTGTGAGCGAGGACATTGAAAAACCTTCGCAAGGTGGTGCCAAATGCTTGCGAACCGCATCGACGCATACGAAAAGATAAAGGCAAGTGTGCAATTAATGGTAAATGTCATAGATAACAAGGGACGCATAATCGTCGTTCGTAGAGCCACCCACTAGGCTGCCATGCGGTATGCTCCAAGCAGTACCCAGCAGCTGCCAAGCAGCGTGGGTTACCATCCGTGGGAGTCATGCCGCTGCAGCGCCAGAGGGCGGCCCTAAAAGGGCCGGTTTCTCGTTCTCAGTGGCATGGAAGAAGAGAGATTGGGTTAGAAAATGTTAACTCACATGCAAAAGACGCACGTAGAGTGCTCCTGGTCTGCGGTGTATGCGGCACAAACCTGATGAAGCCACCGGTTGCATTTGCAGCACATCACCCAGTGAACTGTGTCTCCGTCGGTTCTCGGTCCGTCCTCCGTATCGCAAATGATGCAGGCATTTTCGTTGTTGTTTGCAGGCTGAATGTTCGCAGCTCTGGCGCGTTTGGTCACGGTTTTGCAAACTGCGGAGGTGACAGTGGGCATGCGTCGGAAGTGCAGGGGGTGCGTTTCGGTTGACAGTTGCGGGGCTTCCATCACCCTAGGTGAAAGCGACTGCTTCCTTTTTGTTGCCTTGGGCCGTGGACGCTGTGGTATAGCGTCCGCCTGGTGGAGGTTGTCAGGGAGACAATTTCCAATGGACACCAGTCTCTGCCTCCGAAGCAAGGTATTTAGGCTGCTTTGGTAGAAATACTCTGCCTCAAGGAATGCCATTGTACCCAGGCCGGTCATGGCAACGGTTAAATCACCGAACAGCCGGTTAGCACGAGACAACTTTTCCTCACGCGTTAACACGACGTGCGTGGAGGCAGATGTGGAGGGCATCGGTTCAACTTCCGCTCGGAAGGTTTCCCCATCAGGGATGGGAAACTGATGGTCCACCATGGACCAACGGCTTCTGTGCATAAGTTGGGTAACGTCTGCGGTTAACGTCCCAGCTACTCGCACAATGTTTGCGCATGGCATATCCCATTGCCTAAGGAAACTGCAGTCACAGGCCATCTCATTACCCATAAAAACGGTGTGCTTTCGGTCTCTCTTACCTAATACGTCATACCCAGTGCCGTTCGGCCGTATTGAGGTGACCGTCTCTGAAGAAATGTGCCGCATAAATATGGCAGCAGCATAAGTAGAAAGGCAGGAAACCAACTCCCGCACCTGCCCTGTTGCCGGAATGGTGCGCGATTTCGACATCAGCAATTTGCCCAGTGACGTGGTCCAACGTGATTCCGCGTCGCGTGCTCTACGTACAACGGCCTCAAACAGTTGCAACAGCGATGTCCTTACGCTTAATCCGCACTTAAGGTGCTTATTCTCGTTTTCCACTCTGTTGGTGGTGAACGCACCCAACGTACGCACATCGCGCAACCGGTGGTACGCCCAGCTTTCTGCGAAGGGCAACCACGTACGACTGAGGTAAGTGAATGCCTCTTTGCTTCTAACCCTTATCGCTCTGAGCAGCATCTTAAATTGCAATTCCGTCTTCGTGTACACTAATCGGTGCATCCACTGCTTGAGCAGAACTCTGTCCGCCTTCTTCACTTGTGACAAATACTGGCATCTGCGTGAAACGTCCCGCAGGAAATGAAACCGGCATAATGCTACAGTGCTCCGTGCATATACTGAGTTAAATGCCTTCATTTGACCCAGGCACCTATCCATGACTATAGTCTTCGCTGACAAGGTGGTGGGCAACATTTCCGACGTTTGAAAGGTGAGCCTTTTTACGTCCTTAGAGATCTTTCTCCGGAAGATCGTATTAAGATGAAAACAGCCGTTGATGAGCTCCGGTCCCGCCGAGCGAATGGTGAGACAGACCTCCACATTGTGGATTTTCGCGTAATCCGGAGAACCCCGAGAACCCGGTGGAGACCAATTCTCCTCAACCCAGGACAGTAAAGCACGAGAATGGACTGCGTGTAATTGTTGCCAATGTACGCAGTCTGAGAAATAAACTTGATGAGGTACAGATGCTTGCGTCAGATACTTGCCCAGACTTGATGGCCTTTACCGAAACTTGGCTTTTTGCAGACATCATAGATTCAGAGGTTTCTATCCCCGGATACAGTCTTTGTCGAGCCGACCGCCTTGGAGGTAGGCCTGGTGGCGGCGTTATACTTTACTGGAAGGCCGAACTGAAGGCCCATTTGGTTGCAGCTACTAGTGGCGACGACGGTGATTTTGATGCCCTGTGGTGCCGTATTCATGATGGATGCAGATCCTACACTATTGGTGTTGTTTACAGAGCGCCATCGGGATCCGGAGTTCATTTGCTCAATTCGATCAGGAAGCACTGCGCGGGAAAGGACAGTCTTATCGTGGGGGATTTTAATGCCCCTAATATCGACTGGGACCTACTTCTCTGTGGTCGTCCACCTGATTCTTTTGATGCTACTTTACTTGAGACTGTTATCGATTGTAATTTGTTTCAACACGTCACCATGCCAACCCGCATTGTTGCCGACCAAACGCCAAACATTCTGGACCTTGTGCTCACCCCAGCTCAGTCAGATGTCACGAACCTAACAGTTCTTCAACCCATCGGCAAAAGTGATCATTGTGTCGTTTCATTCCAATGGACACGTCGCCTCACGATCCATAGCCAGGGTGGTTGTCGTCGGAACTTTTGGCAAGCGGATCCTCTCCGTCTGAGAACAGCCGCAAGCGCTATGGACTGGAGTATTCCTGATCCCATTCCCCTTGATGATGCGTGGAACCTTGTGCTCTCCAAAATGACTTCTCTAATTGAGCAGGTCGTTCCTTTCTCCCGTAGAAAGTGCTTCAAGAGGGGTCCACCTTGGATTGGCAGTGAATTGAGATCTCTGATAAACAGAAGACGCAAATTGTGGGATCGTTTTAGGCAATCTCAAACAGAGTTCGATTACTCTTCCTACAAGACCACCAGAAATGCTTGTGTTGCGTTGAAGCGACAGAAACGTCAGCAATATGAACTATCATTAGCAGCACATTCCAGAACGACACCTAAAATGCTTTTCTCTTATCTAAAAAGAAGTACCAGGGCTGGCAGTGGCATCCCCACCTTGTGTTCCTTTGAACCTCGAAATTTACTTTACGAAGACGCTGATAAAGCCAGTCTTTTGGCCCAGCAGTACGCCTCTGTCTTCACGAAAGAAACTCCCGCCTGCGACAACACTGTGTCCAGTTTTCCTTATGAGTTGGATCAAGTAGACATTAACATCAATTCTGTGGTTAAACTTCTCCTTGATTTAGATCTGCATTCTTCACCCGGCCCGGATGGGTTGCACCCCCTGTTCCTTAGGACTGTGACGCAGTACATCGCCCCTCCTATCTGTCAGGTTTTCCGTCATTCCTTTGAAGCTGGGCGTCTCCCGTCGGCTTGGAAAGTGGGCATTGTCAAACCCATATACAAAAGTGGGAACAGGCAAGATCCAGCCAACTATCGTCCTATCTGCTTAACCTCGATATTATGTAAAGTTATGGAGCGGATCTTGAAGCAGACTCTTCATCTCTACCTCGAGAAACTGAATCTCTTCTCTTGTGCACAGCATGGTTTTCGAAGGGCACGCTCATGTACCTCGAACTTACTAGTTGCTAAGGAGAAATGGGCGAAATCGCTAGATTCCGGCAAACGCTTGGACGTTGTGTTTGTGGATTTCAGCAAAGCTTTCGACAGGGTCCCGCACGAACGACTTTTGCTTAAACTCCGAGGAATCGGTATTGCCGGGAATCTTCTCTCCTGGATCTCTGATTTCCTTCGCGACCGCACGATGCAGGTGCAAGTAAACGATACATTTTCCGCCCCTGTTCTCATGACTAGTGGAGTCCCACAAGGTTCGGTCCTCGGCCCTGTGCTTTTCAACATCTTCATCAATGACTTACCGTCAACACTCCAGGCGGATTGCCTAATCTACGCTGACGACTTGAAGCTGTGGATGGAGGTATCCAGTATGGAAGATGCTGACAGGTTGCAATCGACACTCGACCTGCTACATGATTGGTCAATTAAGTGGCAGTTGCCAATGAATCATGAGAAGTGTTCAGTTCTCCCAGTTGGTGCATCTGTCCCATTTGGAATCTATCATATTGGTGGTTCCTTGCTCAGAAACGCCACTCAGGAGAGGGATCTGGGAGTGGTACTTTCGTCTGACCTCAAATCTAATGAAGATACCAAGAAAAAGGTCGCTGCGGCCTACAGGATGTTTCACTCTATACGCAGAGCTTTCTCTCGCCTGACCCCGGGAATCTTTCGACTCCTGTTTACTTCACATGTACGCCCGCTTCTGGAATACGGGCTACCTGCTGCCTACCCTCTTACGAAATTTGAATGTGATATGATTGAAAAGGTTCAACGGCGTGGATCCAAATCTGTGGCTGAGCTGCAGGACCTGTCCTATTCTCTCCGACTCAAACAACTGAACCTCTTTTCCCTGGATTACCGTCGTCATCGCGGAGATTTGATCTTCACCCGACGTATTCTTAGAGGAGAGTTGGGGAGGGAATTACAGGAGTTCTTTCATCTCAACACAGAGAGTTCAACAAGAGGCCACAGTTTGAAACTGTTCAAACCGAGGAGTGATCGAGTGCGATCCAGCCTGGCTTTATCCACTCGCGTTGTGAATGACTGGAACCGCCTTCCGGAGTCCATCGTCGTTGCCGAGACCGAGGAACGTTTCAAGCATTTATTGGACTCTCACTTTAGTTTACGGGGATCCAGCTGTTTCCAATGCAGCTTCAGTGCTTCTCTGTGGGACCTTGTTCCGCAATGACGCAGGCTATCTCCGAAACGATCGGGAAGTGACGGAGCTGACAAAGGAACTTCCTTCTGCTCTCTATCATTCAATGATTCAATGATCATTCATCCCCATCAGCCAATACAGCAAACCGTACCGCCCCCAAAATATGATCAGCTGTTTTCGATTAATCCGACGCTCTCATGTGAGTTATCACATCGACGTATTGAGGACCAGCGTTTTTCAGTCTCTCGACAAATCTGTTGAGGCTCTCGCAGTCTTGATTTGCGCTTCCTCGGTTCAGGCAAGCTGTCCTTAGTGGCGTTCCGCAGGGCTCAGTATTGGGGCCATTGTTGTGCGCGATCTATGTAAATGACTTGCCGGGAGAGCTAGGGGTGTCATCATTAATGTTTGCTGACGACCTTAAGCTCTGGAATATTGTGGATATCCCGGGGGGTCCTGAGGCAATTCAGCGTGCCTTGGATATACTCTGGGAATGGTCTATCTTATGGTTGATGCCCATAAATAGGGCCAAGTGCTCTGTTCTCCGAATCGGAGCTGCTAATCCTCCCACCCGATATGTTCTCGGCGGTGGTGAACTCCCTGTTGTCACTCAGCAGGTTGATTTAGGAGTCGTACACGCATCAGCACTTCATTCTGGAGACAACTGGAAGAAGGCTGCTTGTCGAGGGTTTCGTATGATGTGGTTTATCCGCCGCTCTTTCGGAATCTTAACGGCCAAGTTGTTTGTGAAGCTATTTTCGGCATTCGTCCGACCCCACCTGGAATATTGTATTCAGGCTTGTCCACCATGTCTTAACCGAGACAAAATGGACTTGGAGAGGGTGTTACGAGTGGGCACTCGGTTAGTGCAGAGTCTACGGGGACAGACGTATCCTGAACGCTTGCTCAGTTTGGGGATGTACTCCATGCACTACCGAAGGATAAGAGGGGACCTGATTCTCACTTATCGTATTTTGACGGGTAAGATTGGCCCGGACTTGTCAGGGCTTTTTAAGTCCCGCTACGTTACCTAGTCTCCGCGGTCACCCACTGAAACTGCATAAACCACGGTCTGATAGGATTAGGACGGAAACTCGTCTATCGCGCCGAGTTATAGATCGCTGGAATTCTCTTCCAGATCACGTGGTTAGGGAACCTACGGTTAAGGGTTTTGCGCGCCAGCTCGATGCTCTTGGGTGGCAACAGCAAACCTTTCCTTTTTCCTAGCTGACTCACCTTCACTTTTCAGTTCTTTTTTATTGACCCAAATACCTTGGTATTCCATTTGCTTAGCTCTTATCACTTTCTCTTTTGCCTCCTGCGTTTACTTTTTTCTCTTTCTTACTTCACGTAACCGACCCAGCAGGGACTGCTAGGGCAGGATACGTGGGCATTAATTGGTTGGACAGGGTGTGATGCGGTCTTTGTTTTAGGTCCATCAGTATTTCAAAGTTCGCCAACTCCTGGTTCAACGACCCGCCGAAGAAGGAACACTCACGGGATCTATCCTATTGTTCCAGTCCCGCTTGAACTTGAACTAGTGTATAGAAGCCCTATGGGCACCTCCAATGGAATCATTGACTTTTTACGCACTCACTCTGCGAACAAGTGTCTGGTGCTGGGAGACTTTAACCTCTCAGATGTTTGTTGGGATGATCTATCTTACAGTTTGACGCTGGAATCGTTCGGTACAGAACTGCTGGACTTGACGCTGCAGGTACCACTACACCAGTTCGTGGACCTCCCCACTAGGTACATGAGCAATCAGCAGCCGTCCATTTTAGATCTTGTTTTTGCTAAGTCACTTGACTTTGTAAATGACATTGAATATGACTCGCCTCTTGGCGCTAGCGATCACGTTTGCTTGTCTTTCCAGTGTGCTCTTATCAGGTCTTGCCAAGCTACTACCAGTTGGTATCCGAACATTTGGGCCGCGGACTTCCAAGCGATGCGGGATAGAGCTAGGTCATCGCCTTGTGTGATATCTGATACCGACACTGTTCATATAGCCTGGGAAAAGCTTAAGGCTCACCTCGTCGACATTTCTGCACCTCACGTCCCACTAGTAAAAAGAATGGAATCGAGAGCGCAGCCTCCGTGGATAGATTCCGCGGGGAAGGGCCTGCTAAAGAAGCGGTCTAGATGCTGGCGAGCTTATCGAACAGCTCCGTCAAACAGCACGTTTGACAAATATCGGTTGGTTCGAAATGAGTGCAAGCTACATCTTAGGTTGGCCCGGCTTCAGTATGAAAAGGGCTTAGCTAATACTGCTTCGAAAAATCCCAAGAGATTCTTTGCTTACGTTAAACGACGCTGTGGTGCAAACTCGTCCATTCCACCATTGCTTCGAGGAGATGGGACCCATGCCTATAGCGACTATGACAAGGCATGCGTGCTTGGTAAGCAGTACTCAAGCGTCTTTGTCCGCGAGACAAATACGCCATGCAAAGAGTTAGTTCCAAGAGTCCCTGAGGACTGTTGTCTGGATGAAATTCCTGTAACTGGAGTCCCAAGTTCTCCGGTTGCTAAAAGAGGTGAACCCAACTAAGGCTTCTGGGCCAGATTCTGTTCATCCAAAATTGTTGCACGAATTGGCAGGGGAACTCAGTGGACCTCTGACTTGTGTGTTTCAGAAGTCACTCAACAGCTGTATCTTGCCTACCGAATGGAAGGAGGCTGTTGTCTGCCCGATTTTCAAGTGCGGTGACAAAGACCTACCGGCTAATTACAGGCCTGTCAGCTTGACTAGCGTGGTCGTTAAGTTACTTGAAAAAATAGTACGAGATACAGTGGAGAACCATTTAAGTAGGTTTAACCTGCTTAGCGTCGAGCAACATGGTTTTCGCAAAGGATTTTCGTGTCAGACGAACTTGCTGGTAGCTCGAGAGTGCTGGGCTGAAGCCGTAGACAGTGGACATGCGGTGGATGTGGTGTTCATTGACTTCGCCAAGGCCTTTGACACTGTCCCCCATTCGCGACTCTCGCTGAAGTTGAGGTCGTATGGAATAGCTGGTCGTGCTCTCCAGTGGGTGTCAGCTTTTCTGGATGGACGGGAACAGTGTATTCGTGTGGGAAGCAGTCTTTCGTTTCGACAGGCTGTGCTTAGCGGCGTTCCGCAAGGCTCTGTCCTAGGTCCGCTGCTGTTCTCAGTCTACGTGAATGACTTGCGCTAGGAGCTTGAGGTACAATCGCTTTTATTTGCAGATGACCTAAAGCTCTGGAATATTGTTGATATCCCTGGAGGTCCTATGGCTCTTCAACGGGCTCTGGATAAACTCTGGGAATGGTCTGTCTTGTGGTTGCTGCCTATAAACCGGGCAAAGTGTTCAGTGCTGCGTATCGGAGCGTCTGATTCCTCCACAAGTTATGTGCTCGATGGGACTGTACTTCCTCACGTGACTCATCAGGTTGATCTAGGTGTCGTCCACTGTTCCACATTACACTCTGGAGACAACTGGAAGAAGGCGGCTAGTAAAGGGTTCCGAATGTTGTGGTTTATCCGTCGTTCTTTTGGGACCCTAACCGCTGATGTGTTTGTGAAGCTCTTCTCAGCGTTTGTGCGACCCCACCTAGAATATTGCGTCCAGGCCTGTCCACCATGCCTTGTCCGGGACAAAATGGCACTAGAAAGGGTGTTGCGTGTCGGTACTAGGTTGGTCAAGGGATTACGAGGGCAAACGTACCCCGAACGCCTACTTAGTTTGGGATGCAGTCAATGCACTATCGAAGGAATTAGAGGGGACCTAATCCTAACCTACCGTATTTTGACTGGGAAGGTTGGTCCTGATTTGTCCATGCTATTTAGTCCTGCTAGATTATCTGGTCTCCGCGGGCATTGTATGAAGCTGGACAAACCGCGGTCCGATCGAGTTAGAGCGGAGACACGCGTTATCGCGTCGAGTCATCGAGCGCTGGAACCTGCTTCCTGAAAATGTTGTCAAGGAAGCTACGGTTAAGGGGTTTGAGCGTCAACTAGATGCTCTTGGGTGGCAACACGAAACCTTTCCGTTTTCCTGACAAATTCCCATCTTCATACTTCGATTCTATTTTCTTTGCTTTTCCTCGTCATTGGTATTATTCTCTTCTTTTAACTGATTTCCCCTACTCTCTTACCTTCGATTCTCCTTCCTCTCTTACTTACTTCACGTAACTGACACAGCTGGGACAGCTAATGTTAGGAACGTGGGCATTAAATTGGTGGACCAGGGTGTTTTTTTGGGTGTTTTCCTTTTAGACCCATCAAGAAGTCGGAGCACCCCTATCAACTCCTGGATCGACGACCCGCTCAAGAAGGAACACTTACGGGATTCATCCTATCGTTCCAGTCCCACTTGAACTTGAACTTGAACGTCGTCTTAACGTCACCTTCAAGGGTGTGAGAACAGTAACGCGTACCCCAACCGAATCTAAAACTATCAGCAAGAAATCAGCTGGCACAATTATACCCTGCACCGTTAACCTAACGGATAGCTTTTCTCTGAGTTCCCAAATGGTCGAGCTTCAAAGTGACCTGATGAACAGCAACATGATCTTTAACACAATAGAACCTTGCTGGATGACCTCCAGTGGTTCAAGCTCTGCATCAATAAGATGCTTCCACCTGGTTTCCCCGGTGTCACTATCAGGAAATTAACCAGATTGGGGAACGTCCCTGTTGACACGCCAAATCCGCGACCCCGACTACTTCGTGTAGTCCTCTCAACCCCGGAGGAACGCAAAGCGTTAATGCGCTTTGCATTCAAACTCGAGGGTAGTAATGTCAGCGTTCAGCCGGACCTCCCACTGGCAGATCGACTGAAGTTAAAGGAAGCCATCAAAAGCCTCAAAAGCAGGCGGGCGGCTGGTGAGCAAGGCCTTCGTCTTGTGGGTTTTCAGGTGGTCAGCTGGGAGTCAAATTCTGCCCTACCAGAACCTCTCCTGGTAGCGTGCGACCCAGGGCTGGTCGTGCCGAGTTCCTTCGGGTAGTGCTTAGTAATGTGCGTAGCCTAAGGAACAAGGTACACGAGGTGGGTCTACTTGTAGACAAATCTCGTCCCGACATACTTGCTATCACCGAAACGTGGCTGTCCCCGGATATCACAGACGGTGAAGTATGTTTTCCTGGCTACGCACTGCTTAGATGCGATCGCTCCGTTGGCCGCCAAGGTGGGGGCGTCGCTCTTTATGTGAGTTGTAAACTCGATGTGTTCCAGTCGCCGGATCAAACTGTTGAAGCCCTCTCGGCTATTGTGTGCACTTCCTCTGCTCAGTTTACAGTTGTAGTGGTATATCGAAGTCCTGGTAGTATCTCCAGGGAGGTTATTGAATTTATTCGTACTCAGGCTGCCAATAGGTGTCTAATACTGGGTGACTTCAACCTCCCTGAAGTCTGCTGGGCTGATCTATCTTGCAGTTCGGCGGTGGGCACTTTCGGTTCGGATCTCCTTGAACTAACATTGCAACTGCCTTTGCATCAGTTCGTGGACCTCCCGACTAGATATATGCGCAACCAAATTCCGTCTACCTTGGATCTCATTTTTGCGAAGTCACACGATTTCGTAAGTGATATTACCTACGACTGTCCTATAGGAGCCAGTGACCATGTCTGCATATCCTTTCGATGTGCTCTAACTAAGTGTCATCAAGCTACCGCTGAGGCATGTCCAAATATTTGATCGATGGTTAGAGGCCTGATATACTCAGCTTCCTGGTCCTCCAGGTTGACGCTTGGAATGTGGGTGGCTCCTTATTCCTTAAAACGGACTCCTCACAGTCCTCCGCCAAACCCACTGCCTTATGGTCATGTTTTTGAACCAAATGCTTTGGTTGAGAACACTAATCGTTCTCCTGTCAACCTGGGCAACCTGACTGTATCCTGCCCACGTAATACTGTGAACCCTCCATTAAACATTTTATTGATGCTCTGGCCACCGCAGAGGATTATCAACGGCACCGTATCTGCTGCATCGAGCACGGTGGATAGGGGTTTGGATGCTACTACTCAAGCGTTCCCGTGTTCTTATTCTCCCTGTTAGGCCTTTTCACTCTTATGGTTTAATTCCAACTTTACTTTTATTCCCCCTCGTTTTTAACCCCACACTTCGTATCCCTCCCCACCTTGCTTTGACAGGCGTTTTGTTTCTAGTTTCAACTCACATGCAAACACGGAGCATCACTCCTGCCCTGTCGACAAGCCCATGTCCAACTAAGCGGTCCACCCTAGTTCATCGACTCCCATTTGGAGCCCTCGATCCTCTCTCAGATTGGCATGCCTCATTGTACGCACATGGCTACAGATCGGTCAAAAGGTAGCACTAGCCCGAAATTAAGTGACCCTTTCCATCGATATCTGCTGCTTATCGGAGACCCGCCTGCAAGACTGGAGCTCTTTGCTCACTCTACGATCCCCTTCAGGTGACACCAGCAGTGCTTTCTCATTTCGCCTATCCGTTGACGATGCAGCTTCGAGCACCGGCCAAACCGGGGTTGGTATTTCCTTGAGTCTCCGGCCTGAAGCTGTTCTGGTTGATTGGATCCCAATCAGTAACCGGATGTGTGCCGTCCGACTGGCTGGCTCGTTCAAAGCTTCGAAGTCGCGTGGGACTAATAGGTGTATTTTCGTCATTGCTGCCTACGCGCCCACAAACTGTAGCGATGATTCGATAAAAGACGACATCTATCAGCAAGTGAACGAGCTCCTTCGCCACAGAAGAAACGCGGACACTGATGTGCTGGCTGGGGATCTGAACGCTCATGTTGGAAACTTATCCACTGATGAACTGCATCTGGGCGACCAACAAGGTGTAGGCTCCCATGCTGATAACAGTGCGAGGTTACTTCATTTGTTAAGATGCTCGCTTCTTGCGAGCAGCAACTTCCGAAATAGCACCAGCCGGAGGGTGACTTGGCGACCACTAGCCTCGAACCAGCTATGGACGCAAATCGATCACATTGCGATTAGTTACCGATGGAGAGACTGCGTCTAGAACTGTCACACGATTTGGAGCATATGTGTGGACTCCGACCATACACTTGTATGTGCTGACCTACGGATGCGTTTTGGTGGATGCGCACAACAACGATGTGAGCGCATTGACACCAGCCAACTGGCGAAGTCAGTTGTTCTGAATGCGTAGCGAAATACGCTGACATGAGGGTTGAGTAAGCGCTCACCGGAGACAATTGAAGGTCACTGGTCGCCTGTTCACCAGACCTTACTAGCAGCAGGTAATCTTCATGTGGTAAGTCTAATAGTGAAAATGGGGTCTCTGGAACTTATTGATCCTCGCCAGCATATTCCGGCAGGAAGCGAACACAATGGGACCCGTAAAATACTCCGGGCAATACTGCGTGCTAGCCTGAAGAGAGACCGCGAATCCGGGTGGTCTCTTCATGTGTCAGAGATGGGAGTTGCCGATGCCCTTGGTAACCATCGGAAGTTATTCCGTTTGATACGGGAAACGGGCTGTTAGTGTAGCTATACGTGAGCAGGGTGGACAGCCTATCCACAACCTGTCAAAACGTTTGGAGTGTTGGGCTGAGCATTTTAAGTAGCAATTCTATTGTCCGGAATTGTCAGATTTCTCGCCGGCCACTGATCACCCTCCTCCCTGTGCTGTCCTTTTGGATCCGCCCTCTCACTCCGAAGTCGAACGTGAGATCGGACTGTTAAAGTTGAACGAATATATATATATATATATATATATATATATATATATATATTTGCAACACTCTATGAATAGACATTGCACCATCGGAAACCATGGAACTCAAAACAAGGTACAGAAATAGTAAAAGAAAGCACAACACAACACAACAATGTCCACGGTTTCGTCAGAGGGCGAAATACTACCCGGTTGCCCAAGCCGAAGTAGGGTGTTGACTTAGGGGACACCACCCCGAGCCTTTGGCTGAATAGCCTGTCCGCAAGGCAGCGGAGCGAATTCAGGGAATCGCGCCCATTGGGAGCCGGTGACTGATTCATCAGTTCATACGCCTTTCGTTTGTTCCTTTGCCAAACAGGGGCCCAATGCTCCCCGAAATTACAGCATCAACTTGCTGGAATACAATGCTTCGCCAGGATGAAGCAAGGGGCAGTGACTTTATTTAGTGGCGAGTCACGTCCGCCACGTCACAGTGTTGTTAAACGGACATATGTGGCTTTTTATAGGGAGAACGCTTGTCAGGCGAAAACCCACCACGTCCTGGAACACTGCCGCCGAACCATTTGCTGGAACGGGAAAATCCCGAACCACCCAGCTGGCACCACGAGGAGGTTGTTCGGCAAGCCAGCCAGTTGAACGAATCCAGGGACCAGATGATCTTCATCCAGCCTACTTCAAATTCGGGGAACCTGCTCTCGTGGATGATTTACATGAGTTACTAGTGAAAGTGTGGGAGCAGGAATCTGTCCCAATTTTTAAAGGAGGTTCACAATCGGAATGCGGCAAGCATAGAGGTATTAGTCTGATCACCATCGCCTCCGAATTGCTTGCGTCGTCTTTCACAGATTGACTGGCGCTCATGAAAGCCAGATTCGTGAGGGGTAAGCCGGGTTTCCTCTACGCCGTGGTTGCATCGACCACGTCTTCACCTTGCGTCAGTTGTTGGAGCACCGTCACACATATTGGCGGCCCACCGTAGTCTTGTTCGTCGACATTAAAGGTTCCTTCGATTCGGTTGATCGATGTGCCCTTTGGGGCTGTCTTCTCAAGAAAGGTGTGCCCGAGACACGTAAATATAATCCCCGCACTATACGCGCGTAGCACGGGCAGAATGAGAGCTTAGGGCAAGCTGTCGCCGCCCTTCAGCTTCTCCAGTGGTGTGAGACAAGGTTGCCTGCTGTCACCTTTCCTCTTCAACTTCGCTGTTGACTAAGTAATGGATATCGCGTTCACGGGACACGGCTTAGTTGTGGAACTGCCTCCAGGCGATCGACTTCTTGACTTTGAGTATGCAGACGATATTGTCCTCATCTGTGACAGCTCCCAGTCATGCCAAGCGGCACTGAACAGATTAGGACTAGCTGCCGACCGTTTCTTGCTATTCTTTTCTCCATCCAAGTGCACTGCTTTTGTCCACGATTGGCGGGGATCGCCTCCTGCGCTGATCCTTGGTGGGGATCAGCTAGAAGTCGTTCAAAAATTCAACTTCCTGGGAAGTTATATCAGCGCCCTTGGGATCTAAGACGATTTCACGTACCCTATATTAAAGCTCGAGGCAATTTTGCTAACGTTCGCTTCCTTTGGCGCAGGCGCGACTTTACTCTCTCCCTGAAGGGTAGAGTGTACAATGCAGATGTTCGTTCGATTCTACTATATGGCTGTGAAACCTGGCCCCTTACATCAGCGGACATAAAGAGACTAGTTACGTTCGACCACCGGTGCCTTCTCAGGTTGGCTCACATCTGATGAGAACACCGCATGAGCAACGAGCGTGTTCGACGTCCTGTTTTTGGCACCGTCATTTCACGCACCAGGTTCCGATGGCTCGGCCACGTGTTACGCATGTCAGCCCACCGGCTCCTGCGACGTGCGTTGTTTGCTCTCCGGGCATGTGGATGGAAGAAGACGGGAGGTGGCCAAGCGATGACTTGGTCGAGAGGATTGAAGGCCCTCACTTCGGAGCTGGCGTCGGTTGGAGCGTCTCGGCTCCCTGGTTGGGGTCCCGAATGCGATGAACACGTTTCGCTGGATTCGCTTTCTGACTTGGCTAGGAGCCGACCACAAAACGTCCTTGCTGTGAGTTTCTTTTTCCCTCTCTTCCAACCAAGACCTCATTTCGTAGCATAATATATTTTTTACGTAATCTAATTTTTTGCTGCATATTTGCCGGCTGGTAGCTTTCCGGTACGACGCCCGTTCGTTACTGGTAGCTCAGCTGGAATGCATCTGTGGCATTATTTTTCTTTTTTTCTTTTGTTTATCGCGGCGCAGTGGCTGAGGTGCCTTCTACCTCTAGCTAACGTGTATGGTGATGATGATGATGACCAGTTCAACTGGCTGTGGTAATGCTGTTGATGACAAGATAGTCTACGGAGGAAGAATATATATATATATATATATATATATATATATATATATATATATATATGGTTGGCTTCATCCGGTTTCGGATTTGCCTGTCACTGTGGCAAGCCACAGGACGCCTGCGTCTACAGAGGGACCATGGATGGCTTGCGCTGTACCACCCACAGCTCCAACCACATACCCCATATCCAGTGTAAACCCGAAGGAATAAGACCGGGAGGCATGCGGATGGGAACCACGTTTCATCAAGGGAGCCGGCCTACACTGCTTCACAGGCAAACATAAGCACACTGTATTTGGAGATCAAGCGCACCCAAGGCGGTGGCTGGATCGTAGTCCGCTCCACACTGAGTGCATGGAACCACTCTTCGAGCCTAACACGGCCACAAGAACCGTGCACCCCGTCACCTCCAGCAACGACCAACTGTCTCCTGGAGCCAGTATGGACGAGGTAGTGGGTAATAGACAGGTAGGCACCTTGTAAACATGCATATCAAGCGCAGTCACACCGGGGATATCAAACAACAGCCAATCACTTGAGAGAGAGATACAAAAAAAAATAACTCGATTAATGCATAAGGAAGCGGTGACATAAACTTTAAGTTAATGAGCATATGAAATAAGTTGTTTACAAACGAATCCTAGATAAGTTCACAAGGTCAGAAAGTATACTTTACGGAATGCCACGAACACAAAAATGTTATGGAAATCGAATACAATTGGCTTAAGCGAAGTGTGCAAGTTAATGGAATAGAGTACAGGTAGACATTTATATGAGAAGGAAAAGCATTAGGACAAAATTGAAAACCCACCACTTGAAATATATAGACTTAGCATGCAAGCACGCGGTTAGTAAATCGAATGCAGCGTACCTACAAACGCTGCGCCGGTTCTGCCTACGTTCTCTGCAGAACCCGTCGTCGCTTCGGTAGTAGTCCCGAGTGGCCTCGCTCATGGCTCACTAAGCCTGCCTGACTAAGGCACTCGCGACCGTATGTTCTACAGCACCATGCGCTTTATGTCGATGGAGTACAACCCATCGGTGCTTGCCGCTTTCGCACTTACCGCTTCTTCTCTGCATGCATGAGGGCTTTCTCCTGCACCTCGGCAACTGCCTTCGTGATCAGATCGCGCCATGCACGCCGATCAACCGCCTTCGATTCCCATGATCTGCAATCAAGATTAGAACGTGTGAGGCTCACTTTAATCATGTCCTGGTATTGTAACTTTGGTTTTCCCACGTGCCGCTTCCCAATACTCAGCTGACCATATAATAGCTGCTTCGGTATCCGCGTCGAATCCATACGGCTCACATGACCGATCCACCTCAGGTGTCTCAGTAAAAGTATGCAGTCCATTGCATACATCCCACTTCGGCGCAAAACTTCCGTCTCTTCAACCCTGTCGCCCCAGTCGATGCGCAAAATCCGTCGCAGACACTGCTGATGGAACCGCTCGAGATATCGCACATCCCGACGGTACATCGTCCACGTTCCGCTGCCGTATAGAAGAACGGACAGCACCATGGATTTGTACACCATCAGCTTCGTGCCTATGCTAAGCTGATGGTTGTTCCACACTCGGTACTCAAGCTTCCCGAATGCCGCCGCTGCCTTCGACACGCGGATACGCAGGTCACTGTGTAGCTGCTGATCAGTCGACATCACACTCCCAAGGTAGCAAAAGCGAAAGATGGTTTCTAATACTTCCGCACTAATGCTGATTCGCGGCAATATTGAAGATTGCACCTCCGGAGAAGGCTAAAAGAGACAGACCGTTTTGCTTGTGTTGATGGTGAGCCCAAATTTTGCCGCTGTCGAAGCCAGAGCACTAGTCATGTGCTGCAACTCATCCGCGCTGTGTGAAAACAACGCACAGTCGTCAGCAAACAGCAACATACGGATAGTTGCTTCGCAGATAAGGATTCTCACACCGAAAAGACGGATGTTCAGCAACCCACCATCAATACGGTGCTCCACACCGTAAGCACAAGCGGCATCAAAAGCACAGGACAACCTTGCATGAAGGTATATATTAAACAGGGCAGGAGCTAAGACACAGCCTTGCTTCACACCAGAGACAACTGCAGTCATCCGAGGTCTCTCCACTCAGCTGCACTCTCACTCGCATACCACTGTACAGACATTCAATTAAATTTACAAAATTAAGCGGCAACCAAACTTAGTCAACACCAGCCACAGTGCCTCGCGGTTCACCGTATCAAATGCCTTGGTGAAGTCAACAAAAAGCGAGTACAACGGCTGGTATCGTTCTCTACACTCCTGCAACTGACCAGCCGCAAACATCATATCTATTGTGCTGCGACCCGAGCGGAATCCATACTGCACTTCCGCCGCGTTAGGTTCCACAACCTGACTGACGAGGCGGTTGAGCGGGATTCGGGCAATCACCTTGCCCACACAACTCAGCAGGTTGAGGCCACGATAATTCGTACAACATTGCTTGCTACCTTTGCCCTTGTACAGTGGTAGCACAAGGCATCCTTCAGCTCAGGATGCACCTCAATCCATATATATATATATATATATATATATATATATATATATATATATATATATATATATATATATATCAGGACGCGAGCTGATCACGAAAACAGTTGCCGACGTGTAGGAGAAAGAACTCATGCATGCGGGGAAAAAGCGGCAAGCGCCGATGGGTTGTACTCCATCGACATCGAACGCATGGTGCTGTAGCACATCATCTTCATCATCATCAACAGCAGTACATCAGCTATTTGAACTGATGCTTCGCTGCAATACAACCATGAGGACCTAGGAAATAAAAAATAAGAAGAGGGAGAGAAGGGGGACTTACCTGAAAACCTTAATGCCCTAAGCAAACATTCAGGGTCAAGGCGCCTACACCTTGTGTAGACAACATACCGTCACAAACAGCTGGCTATCGTGCAAAGATAAGGCGGCATCGGCGAGACAGCTTCCTTGCGGCTTTCACTGCCACGCGTCATAATCAGCCATTACCCCGCAGATAACTCAGCACCAAACACACTTTAAACAGACAATCCGATTAGAAGACGGCAGCAGACGCGCCACTGGTGTCGGTTGCGAGCCATGTCCTGTAAAGTCTCGAGCCAAGCACAAGGTGAGTCACGTGGACTCCAACCCGGAAGACGAGACGGACCAACGACACCCAGTTTGGTCGTCAGTAACTTCATTTCCCGCTGCCAAGTCAACTTCTGTCCTCCTCGAGTCTTTCGCCATCCTACACACACACACACACACATGCGGTCGTGAGCGCCTGAGTCAGGCAGGCCTAGTGAGTCATGAGCGAGGCCACTCGGGGCAACCACCGACGCGTCGGCGAGTAATGTAGAGAACGTATGCAGAACCGGCGCAGCGTTTGTAGGTACGCTGCATTCGATGTACTGACCGCTTGCTTGCTTGCTGGGTCTCTTTATTTCGGGTAGTGGGTCTGCTATATTGTCTCATTATTGCCTACGTGAACTATCTTCTATAAACTTGCACACGTCGCTCAAATTAATGCAAAATAATAAACCGCCAGCTGTACGCCGTAACGGCGCTCCGATGACACGTTACCACCACCAGTCGCGCGTGAGCTGAGTATACCGCGAGGACGCCCGCCCCTACGCGGATTCGAACCGGTGACCGGTGACCTGACGTCTTGAAACTGCAACGGATATTTTGGCAACCAATTTATTTCATATGCTCATTTACTAAATAGCTATGTCGGCATACCTGTATGTATTATTCCATTTATTTTATTTGATATCGTCGTTTCAAGTGATTGGCTGTTGTTTGACATCCACGGTGTGGCTGCGCTTGATGTGCATGTTGACAAGGTGCCTACCTGTCTATTACCCACTACCTCGTCCATACTGGCTCCAGGAGACAGTTGGTCGTTGCTGGAGGGGACGGGGTGCACGGTCCTTGTGGCCGTGTTAGGCTCGAAGAGTGTTTTCATGCACCCAGTGTGGAGCGGACTACGGTCCAGCCACCGCCTTGTGTGCGCTTGATTTCCCAAATACAGCGAGCTTGTGTTTGCCTGTGAAGGAGTGTGGGCCGGCTCCGTTGATGAAACGTGGCTCCCATCCACATGCCTCCCGGTCTTATTCCTTCAGATTTACACTGGATATGGGGTGTGTGGTTGGAGCTGTGGGTGGTGCAGCGCAAGCCACCTATGGTCCCTCTGTAGGCGCAGGCGTCCTGTGGCTGGCCGTAGTGACAGGCAAATCCGAAACCGGATGCCGCCAACCATATATTTAAGGATAATGGTAAGGTCCTCTATGAATAATTTATTAGGTTTTGGTGAGATTCGTCGCAGCTAGGTTTAGGCAGACAGCCACTATACATCCAAGAATGCACCAAAGCGTTTTCCGAGATGTGAAGTGGCTGTCTGGATAAGTCGAAGCTCGACTAATATTCTAAATGTACACATCTGTTAAGGCAGATATGGAAGGGTGATCGTCCCAGCAAAATAAGGCGGATCTATCAGTCGTAATACACAAAGGCAAAGAATGAGTCCCCTTCAACCATTTCGTCAAAGCAAAGGGAAGGCGTAAGTTGCGATGTTAACATTTCGATTGTTTCCCGCAGTCGCAAACACAGTACAAGCAGAAACACAAATGGTTATATACATGGAAAATAAGCAACATCAAACAAAATGTCACAGTCAAGACCAAGTCAACCGAATTGAATACCACAAGGGTTTCTGTGATCGTAACAGAGATCGATGGGCCTTAATTAGCAACCCTTCACTAAATGCCAACAATATCGGGTTTTGTTGCGCATTGACACTTTGAACGCGGCGTCCGGTTCACATGATATTAACTCTCGCACATTTTCCAGATGTTGTAAGTTGAAACGTGGCGAGACACATATGCTGCGAATCCAAGTATATATATATATATATATATATATATATATATATATATATATATATATATATATATATTTGCAGGCGGGAGAGCCTATGGTGCGCCGAGGCTCGTTGTTGCTAGATCCTGACAGATGATCTACCCAATTCTTCTACTGTTGCGCCATTGGCTCATGTCCTGGACGCCTCCTCGTGGCGACCGCTAGGTGGGAGTTGGGTTTCGCCCTTCTCCCTGCTGGCTTGCCGAACAACCTCCTGGTGGTGCCATCTGGGTGGTTCGGGACAATCCCGTTCCAACGAATGGTTAGGCGGCAGTGTTCCAGGACGTGGTGAGTTTTCGCCTAGCAAGCGTTCTCCCTATAAAAGCCACATATGTCCGTTTAACAACACTGTGACGTGGCGGATGTGACTCGCCACTAAATAAAGTCACTGCCCCTTGCCTCTCTCTGAGTGGCGTTGTAATTCAAGGGTGTGTTGGGCCCCTGGTCCCATACGGTCCTAAAGGCGTATGAATCACTTTTTTGGTCACCGGCTCCCAACGGGTTGCGATACCCTTATATCGCTCTGCTACCTTGTAGGTTAGATCCTTGATCATAGGCTCGGTGTAGGGCCTTCTAAGACAACCTTCTACTTCGGCCTGGGCAACCAGGTAGTATCTCGCCGACTGATGAACCATGGACTTAAACCACAACCATTCACTCGCTGTTTTGCTGCTACCATGCTATTCAATCATGTCACTATGCCAATTGCACAAGCACACGCCACCATTTTACCTACCCTTCCCTCGTACCATTCACACCCATTTTCACCTGATTCCTCTATGGCGATCAACCCCACCTACACTGATGAACCTGTTCCCGTGACATCTGCCAACTCAACCACACAGTACTCAACAGAGGGCTGCCGGTCCCAAAGTCGTCCATCTTCGCTCCTGCAACCGGGAACGCAGTTCAAACTTACAGCCTTCAACCTACGCACATTACTGCAGATCTGTCAGCAAACTGGACCTGCACGCACGCTAGAGACCCTTGGAATTGATATTTGCTGCTTGACTGAAACACGGCTGCAGGACTCTAACTCGGTCTACCAGCTGGGGTCACCGCTCCACCTACTCACCCGCTTCCATCTACGCCTCTCTGGTGACGCCGAGTCTACCCCATCTGGGCAAGCTGGTGTTGGAATCGCCCTCAGTGCTAGAGCCGAGACTGCTTTGATTGATTGGATTCCGATCAATAGCCGCCTTTGTGCGATGAGGCTCCATGGCTCTCGTAAAGTTAGCAGACGTCGAGTCGAAAAGCGTGCTCTCTTCGTGATCTCTGCCTACGCGCCCATTGACTGTAGCTCGGACAGAGTCAAAGCCCAGTTCTACCAGAACCTTCATGAGCTGCTTCTAAGGGCTCCTAAAACAGACATCATTGTTTTGGCAGGTGACTTCAACGCGCGTGTCGGTCGTCTGCTGCCATGCGAGCGCTACCTCGGGGGACCGCATGGATATGATGTTCGCTCAGACAATGGAGAGAGACTGCTCAGTCTGTGTGCTGATCATCAATTATTTCTCTCCAGCACAAGCTTTCGTCATCCTGGACGCCAGTACGCCACTTGGCGCCCCCTATCATCAACCCAGCGCTGGTCACAGATTGACCACATAGCTATAAGTCGCAGGTGGCGCGGCAGCGTACGCGACTGCCGATCATTTTGGTCAACATGCGTCGATACTGATCATGCACTGGTGTGTGCGATCGTTTGCATGCGTTTCGGTGGTTCACCTAGGTCAAAACACACCCGACTGAACACCTACAAGTTGGAGGACCCAATGGTGAAGAAAGATTATCAACAAAGGCTTCGTGAAAATCTCGCTCTCTCACTCTGGATGTTGATGAACATTGGTCAAGTCTGCAACAAGCCTTGCTGTCGGCCGGTTTGTCCAGCTGTGGCATCGCTCGCTCCACTCCCAAAAGCTGGATCTCGGGAAGATCCTCGGAATTGCTGGATCGCCGACGGGCGGTGCCTGCTGACGAAGAGCACAACGAACACCGCCGTTCTGTTACGCAACAACTGAAAGCAAGCCTTCGCTCTGATCGTGAATCTTGATGGTCAAAACAAGCTGATGTGATGGAAGCCGCTACATCAGCTGGCAATTTCCGCCGTCTATTTTACATCATCAGGGCCACTGGTTGTAATTTCCACGCTATAAGCCAGACGATTTGCGAATCAGACGGCACGAAGATCACCAACCTTCACAGGCAATTGGGTCTCTGGGCAGAGCATTTCGCTCTTCAATTCAACCACCCAACACAGCCCCACCTCCTGCCCCAATGTATGATGCTTGGCCTGTCTCCACAGCCCCCCCCCCAAATGAAGCAGAGATTCGAAATGCAATCCAATCTTTGAAACGCCACAAGACACCGGGTCCCGACAACCTACCACTGGCTCTATTCAAAGATGGCGGGAGTGTACTTGTCAGCGAAATCCTATCGGTGTTCACGAAAGTTTGGACTGAGGAGAAGGTTCTGAACGCATGGGGAGAATCGGTCATTGTTCCGATTCACAAAAAGGGTTCCCGCGCCGATTGCTGCAACTACCGTGGAATCTCGTTAATCTCTGTCGCATCCAAAATCTTCGTGTCAGTCCTACTTAGCAGGCTTTCAACGACTAGAGAGGAGTTTTCCCGAGAAGAACAAGCCGGATTTCGTCCAGGCCGCGGCTGCATCGACCAAATCTTCACGCTTCGGCAAGTTCTCGAAGTTCGTCACATCCAACAGCGACCAACAATCGTAGTGTTTTTGGACATCCGAGCGGCATTTGATTCAGTAGCTAGATCTGCCTTGTGGAACTGTTTACTGAAGAAAGGTGTGCCCGACAAGTTTGTAACTATTCTGAAAGAACTTTACAGTCACACGTCGGACAAAGTCAAAGCTTACGGCACGCACTCGTCTTCATTTGCTGTGACCAGCGGTGTTCGCCTAGGTTGCCCTATTTCACCTTTCCTCTTCAATTTCGCCATCGAAGATGTTCTCCAAAGATCACTGGAAGGTGTCCAGGACTGCGGTGTTGAGCTCCTCCCTGGAAACAGAATCACGGACTTGGACTACGCCGATGACACCGCCTTTCTGGGGGTCGACCCACAATCCGTCCAGCGCGCTTTGGACCGTTTGGCAATGGAGACATCTAAGTACGGCTTATACTTCACTCCGAGAAAATGTAAAACGCTGCTCCAGGACTGGCAGGTGCCTGAACCCGCGCTCACCATTGCTGGACATGTTCTGGAGCAAGTCCCTTGCTTTACTTATCTAGGGAGTTGCATCACGGCTGGTGGCGATGTTGGAGATGAAGTCTCACAACGGATTGCAAAAACGCGCCTTGCATTCACCAAACTGAGACATCTATGGCGTCGTCGTGATGTCAGTCTCAAGCTCAAGGGCAGGGTGTACAATGCTTCCGTCCGTGCAGTACTCTTGTACGGCTGTGAGACTTGGCCTATTCGCTCGGAAGATATGAAGCGGCTGTCAGTCTTCGACAATCGCTGTCTACGAAGGATTGCTCAGGTGTGGTGGCAACACCACGTAAGCAACGCAGAAGTGCGAGATCGCGTGCTTGGGGCGAATAGTGCCAGTCTTCAGGACGTTATTCTCCGACATCGCATGCGTTGGCTCGGGCACGTTCTGCGCATGCCAGCCCATCGCCTTCCACGTCGAGCGCTATTTGCACACCAAGGGAGCCATTGGAAAAAGTGCCGCGGTGGACAGCCAATGACGTGGTGAAGGAGCATGAAGTAGGCAACCTAACTTTGGCGGCAGTCGGACCAGTATGTTTTCCAGGTTGAGGACCAAGAGATGCTGAATCTCATTGGTTGGAGACATTAGACGTCATGGCCCACAACAGACATCAGTGGCGTCAATGTTGTTCTGCCATTTTACCATCCCTTTGATGCACACAAAAATTCAAAACAAAACAACAAGGTACAAAATGGCGTGTGTAAGACCAAAAAAATCGTTTCCCATATTTCTTTAATCACAGTTCATGTTCACATCTTCACTTTTTTCTTCTGCCATGGTTCTGATGGCACAATGCCTCTTAACAGACTGTGAATATATATATATATATATATATATATATATATATATATATATATATATATATATATATATATATTCTCCCTGCTAAGATCCAGGACACCAATCTGCATGAGTCAGTGAACTGACCATGTGATAGACCCGGTGCCTTTCGGGTGTACATTTAATCATGGGTTTTTGCTGAGGACCCGAGTCGTTCTCCTGTCAGGTGTGGGCGCCCTGGCAGTATCCTAGTCCATCCTCTTCGGAGGTTAGGAAGTAGTCGATGGTCCACTTCCCGTAAAACCTAGCCATGGGAGACAACAGGTCTACGGGTTATAAGCTCACAGCTCGATTGGCGTAGAGCACGAGCACCACGCATTGTTTCTGACGGTGGGAGAGCACCTCTGGGTGTTCAATGGTTTGCTACTGCCCGCCTCAAGCCAGGCAACCCCTGGTCAAATTGGTGCAAACCCGCCAAAACCCACCTGCGTCTGGCCGTGGTCGCAAGTGCGTATCCTACTACGGTCGCAAAACATATATAAAACGTTCCAGAACCTCAAAAGCTGCGTGTGACGGCCGTCAAGCAGATCCCAATCTGTCTCTGCAATCACATTCCCGAGCTGGATCTGCTCCCCACTGCTTTGTGGGTCAGGCTATTGAGCCAAAGGCTCCGGGCGGAGTCCCTCAAGTAAACCTCCGAAGCACAATGACTACCTCGCGTGCGATTGCCCACCAATGCAATCGTATGCCTGCGCGCAAAGCACTCAGCATGGGGTGCTGGAACTTGCGGACACTAGTGGACCGGAACTCCAGTGAGCGCCCCGAGCGACGCACTGCACTGGTCGCGATGGAGCTGGTGCGTTATCACATCTATATTGCGGTACTCAGTGAAACTCGGCTCGTTGAGCAAGGTAAGTTGCATAAAGCAGGTGCTGACTACACATTCTACTGAGTGGGCAACGCCGCCTCAGCAACACCTGAACATGGGGTCGGATTTGCAATATCCGATCGCCTCCATGGCCAGCTGGTGGGTGAACCAACAGGCATCAGCGCGCGACTGATGACTGTTCGCCTACGACTCGGAAGAGGTAAGTTTGCCACTTTTATAAGCACGTACGTTCTGACCATGTGTTGTCCTGATGACACGCGTGATCGCTTCTGCACTCAGCTATCCTCCGTGATACGGTCTGTGCCGAGGAGCGACCGACTATTTCTGCTAGGTGATTCCAACGCGCGCGTTGGGTGCGATGCATCGGTGTGGACAGATGTTATCGGTGCGCATGGCATTGGTTCAGCGAATGCGAACGGTGACAGGCTGCTCTCACTGTGTGCCACTCACGGCCTGACGACCATGGACACTCGGTTTGCACTGAGTGCGAGTGATATAGCAACTTGGACGCACCCACGGAGTGGTCACGCTCACCTGCTCGACTATGTCATCGTACGTCAGCGTGATATGCGTGAAGTGCGCATGACGCGTGTACTGCGTGGAGCTGAGTGTGGCACTGATCACAAGTTGGTGCGGACCGAACTGTACATATATTTTCGTAAATCTATGTATTGCACTCCCGCCGTGAGTCGGCGTAGATTTAACATTCTCTCCCTCGGCACTGTGGCGAAACGTACTGAGCTGGAGAAGGCGATGGCTGCACGCCTGTGTGATGTGAACAGCATAGCCACAGTGGGCGACCTGTGGCACCACATTCGCGACCAGGTGACAGCTGCTGCCGAGGAGACCATCGGGCGCGCAAACTCTAAGCAGCCTGATTGGTTTGATGACAACAATGCGACGATTGGCGCATTGGTGTCGGAGAAGAATGCAGCATTTGCTGCACATGTAGCAGACCCCAGTGACTTGGGGAAGAAGAGTCAGTTTCGCAAACTTCGACGCCGACTGACCCGAGAGCTCCGTAGCATAGAAAATGCATAATGGACGGAGAAGGCGAAGCAGATGGAATGCTACGCTGAACGCCGCCAACAAGGAATTCTTCGACTCCTTGAAGGCGGTGTATGGACCGAGATTGGAGCCGCTGAGTACGCTGATCGATGGTAGTTCAGGCGCTACCTGCACACAGACTGCAGACATAATGCAGGTCTGGCGGAAAAAACTTTGACTGTCTCTTGAACAACCGTTCAGAGATCGACTGGCCTACATTGAACGGCCTGAAGCAGCACGATGTGAATTCGAGTCTGGCGGACACGTCGACACTGGATGAGACGCAGAGAGCACTTGCTCAGCTGCGAAACGGGATCCCGCCTGAAGTATAGAAACACGGCGGACCCGCGTTTTTGACTGCGCTGCACCACTCAGTGCAGCGTTTATGGATTGAGGAGGGGCCTCCTGAGCTGAAGGATGCCCTTGTGCTACCACTGTACAAGGGCAAAGGTAGCAAGCAATGTTGTACGAATTATCGTGGCATCAACTTGCTGAGTTGTGTGGGCAAGGTGATTGCCCGAATCCTGCTCAACTGCCTCGTCAGTCCAGGTTGTGGAACCTAACGTGGCGGAAGAGCAGTGTGGATTCCGTTCGGGTCGCAGCACAATAGATATGGTGTTTGCGGCTGGTCAGTTGCAGGAGTGTAGAGAACGACACCAGCCGTTGTACTCGCTTTTTGTTGATTTCACCAAGGCATTTGATACGATGAACCGCGAGGCATTGGGGCTGGTGTTGATTAAGTTTGGTTGTCCGCTTACTTTTGTAAATTTAATTGAATGTCTGCACAGTGGTATGCGAGTGAGAGTGCAGCTGAGTGGAGAGACCTCGGATGACTTTGCAGTTGTCTCTGGTGTGAAGCAAGGCTGTGTCTTAGCTCCTGCCCTGTTTAATATCTACCTTCATGCAATGTTGTCCTGTGCTTTTGATGCCGCTTGTGCTTACGGTGTTCGTGTGGAGCACCGTATTGATGGTGGGTTGCTGAACATCCGTCGTTTCGGTGTGAGAATCCTTGTCTGTGAGGCAACTATCCGTATGTTGCTGTTTGCTGACGACTGTGCGTTGTTTTCACACAGCGCGGATGAGTTGCAGCACATGACTAGTGCTCTGGCTTCGACAGCGGCAAAATTCGGGCTCACCATCAACACAAGCAAAACGGTCTGTCTCTTTTAGCCTTCTCCGGAGGTGCAATCTTCAATATTGCCGCGAATCAGCATTGATGCTGAAGTATTAGAAACCATCTTTCGCTTTTGCTACCTTGGGAGTGTGATGTCGACTGATCAGCAGCTACACAGTGACCTGCGTATCCGCGTGGCGAAGGCAGCGGCGGCATTCGGGAAGCTTGAGTATCGAGTGTGGAACAACCATCAGCTTAGCATAGGCACGAAGCTGATGGTGTACAAATCCATGGTGCTGTCCGTTCTTCTATACGGCAGCGGAACGTGGACGATGTACCGTCGGGATGTGCGATATCTCAAGCGGTTCCATCAGCAGTGTTTGCGACGGATTTTGCGCATCGACTGGGGCGACAGGGTTGAAGAGACGGAAGTTTTGCGCCGAAGTGGGATGTATGCAATGGACTGCATACTTTTACTGAGACACCTGATGTGGCTCAGTCATATGAGCTGTATAGATTCAATGCGGATACCGAAGCAGCTATTATATGGTCAGCTGAGTATTGGGAAGCGGCATGTGGGGAAACCAAAGTTACAATACCAGGACATGATCAAAGTGAGCCTCTCACGTTTTAATCTTGATTGCAGATCATGGGAATCGAAGGCGGTTGATCGGCGTGCATGGCGCGATCTGATAACGAAGGCAGTTGCTGAGGTGCAGGAGAAAGCCCTCATGCATGCAGAGCAGAAGCGACAAGTGCGGAAGCGGCAAGCACCGATGGGTTATACTCCATCGATATCGAGAGCGTGGTGCTGTAGCACATGCGGTCGCGAGTGCCTGAGTCAGGCAGGCTTAGTGAGCCATGAGCGAGGCCACTCGGGACCATTACCGGAGCGACGACGGGTCCTGCAGAGAACGTAGGCAGAACCGGCGCAGCGTTTGTAGGTACGCTGCATTCGATTTACTAACCGCGTGCTTGCATGCTAAGTCTATATATTTCAAGTGGTGGGTTTTCAATTTTGTCCTAATGCTTTTCTTTTTCATCTAAATGCCTACCTATACTCTCTTCTATAAACTTGCACATGTCGCTTAAACCAATTGTTGGAACTTTCGATAACATTTTCGTGTTTTTGGCATTTCCGTAAAATCTACTTTCCGACCTCGTGAACTTATCTAGGATCCTTTTGTAAACAACTTATTTCATGTGCCCATTAATTTATGATTTATGTCACCGTTTCCTTATGCCTCATTCGATTTATTTTCTTCGCTATCTTTCTCTCAAGTGATTGACTGTTGTTTGATATCCCAGGTGTGGCTGCGCTTGATGTGCATGTTGACAAGGTGCCTACCTGTCTATTACCCACTACCTCGTCCATACTGACTCTAGGAGACAGTTGGTCGTTGCTGGAGGGGACGGGGTGCACGGTCCTTGTGGCCGTGTTAGGCTCGAAGAGTGGTTCCATGCACTCAATGTGGAGCGGACTACGGTCCAGCCACCGTCTTGTGTGCGCTTGATTCCCCAAATACAGTGTGCTTGTGTTTGCCTGTGAAGGAGTGTGAGCCGACTCCATTGATGAAACGTGGCTCCCACCCACATGCCTCCCGGTCTTATTCCTTCGGGTTTACACTGGATATGGGGTCTGTGGGGGGAGGGTGCAGCTCAAGCCACCCATGGTCCCTCTGTAGGCACAGGCGTCCTGTGGCTAGCCACAGTGACAGGCAAATCCGAAACCGGATGCCGCCAACCATATTTGCAACAGTCTACGAATAGACATAGAGCCATCAGAAACCATGGGATTCCAAAGAAGGTCCAGATATAGTAAATGAAAACACAACAGACCACATCAGTCTTATCTTGAATGCCTCTGTGGAGGACGACAGAGGCATTCGTGATCGGCCTGATTCCTCTGTGATTGCCGCATTTCGAACGTGAGCCTCCAGCCTGGTGGGACTGTCTCCTGCTCCCATAGATTCACCAGCAAATTATGCAGATCATCTACAATAGCAGGTCTATCGAATTTGAATTTTGCTGTTGCGACGTTATCCAATTTCCTTAGCCTGATCTCACCCATGGTTTTTTCGCATGTGGACGGATTCAACTGGATGGCTCAGGGAGAAGGATGATCAGGGACATGAAAGGAAGATGACAACTGTTGTTGATCAAACTATTTCTGAAAATGTTAGGCGCAACTCGCCAATCGTTTTGACAAGCTGTAGATCGGCTGTCCACTCTCCGCTGCTGTTCGTTTACCGTATCAGACGGAATAACTTCCGATGGTTACCAATGGCAGCGGCCACTTTCATTTCTAACGCTCGTTGAGACCACTAGGCTTCTCTGTCTCTTTTCAAGCTAGCACGTCGTTTCGCCCTTAAGTCTTTGCGACTCTTTGTGTTCGCTCCCAGCAAGAAAGTACCAGGGAGCATCGGTAAGTTCCAGAAACTGCATAGAGTCCCTATGTCTAGGTTGGCAGTACGATTTGCTTCGCGAAAACTTGCCTGCTGCCAATAACTTCCTGCAAATCTGCGACCAATGATCCCCAACTGTGTTTAGTGAGCCCGGATGTCAGCGTTCTTCGATACGCATTCAGAACAGCTGGCTTCGTCAGTTGACAAGTATCTATGCGCTTACAGCGCCGTTGCCCACGTCTGCCGAAACGCACTTTCAAGAGGACGCATAACAGTGCGTGGTCGGAGTCCACGCTCGTGCTTTTAATCTCGCACGCAGTTTTGGACGCAGTCTCTTAAACTGTAACCGCTCTCGAGGTAATTGATTTGCGTCCGAGGCTGCTGGGCGCCTTGTCACACTTCTGCGGGTGCTGTGACGAATGCTAGAGCTCACGAGAAATTGACGAGCATCTTTACCTGTGTGAATTAACCGCTCAGCGCTACGAGAGTCTACACCGATTTGGCTTCCCAGTGGCAGTTCATGCGGGAACAGTTTTCCAACTTGGGCGTCCAAATCACCCGCGAACATTACAGTATCAGCACTTTTTCTTACACAGAAGCTCGTTCATTTGGTGATAGATGTTCTCTTTCGGCGCGGAAATTCGTGGAGACGTAGTCGGCATGATCAAACAAGCGCTGCTTGTTCCCGCTTGACTCCAAAGTTTTGAACGCGCCAGTCAATCTGACATCGCATATTCGGCTACTGATTGGGATCCTGCCGATCAGGGTAGCTTCAGTCGGGGGCTCAATGCAATGCCCACACCAGCTTGACAGGCATTTGGAGTTACTTCATCTCTGGACAAGCGCAATTGGAAAATATCCCTAGTGTCTCGTGTGAAGGATCGCAAAGTAATCACAGAACTCGAATATTGCAGCGATTTTCTGATAAACAGCAGATGTCGGTCGAGATGTTCTCTAGGGTTCGTCAACTGCTGCCTGTTTGTCAATCTGCAAAATTGCGCGCAGTGATGCATGCAATTCTTAGGCAGGATCGATGGTTCCAAATCGAAACAAATGAACTGACGTTTCGACTATACCGGCTCGATGCCCTGTGATTACGTACGAGTGGACATTAGAAGTAAAGTGACCATCGATGCATAATGGGGCAGGGCCGCGTATTTGAGGTTTGAAAACGGGGTAATCAAATTAAAGTTGTACGAAGACAATAAGGATGAAAATTCGCTGAAATGGGTATAAGAAGCCGAGCAGGCCTGAGCAATAGCATCTTCACTCTTATTCATCCTGTTTGATGCAGCTGACAGTGCGCCGTTTATTATACTCTACGATGGCTGGAGGAACAAAAAATGATTAAAGCGAAGGTCATTGTGTTATGATCTACCTTTTTGCATGGATTCCGATTAAACTGAACTGGTTTTCTGCCAGATCCGAATCGCAGCCGAAATCAGAAGTCAACGCTTGAAGACAGAAGCGTGTTTTAGTAGCAGCTACCGAAACGGGTACAAGTAGTGTAAAGATCATATTTTTAGGCCAACCCAGGAATGTTCGCGTTTCAGAACAGCTGGATCAGCTGCCCTTATTTGTAGTTTAACTCGGCTAGCTAATTGGGAGGTAGATATATGCACCCTGTAAACCTGAATGTTGTCGATGCGAACATTCTTGAAACCACTTGATGTTTATGAGTTCGGAGAGGTTTGGAAACAATCGGTTGGTATAGTAGTTTGGTAACGTTTCGCCCTCGACACAAGGGCTTCGTCAGACTAGGTGAATCAGTGTGCAATTGGTGTGGGATTTTATAGCGAACAGGGGCGATAACCGCGTTACCCGAGACTTGAGCCATGATGTCACCTCAGGTGGTTTGGTCACAGTGGGAATAGTCCAGGGGTTCCTTTGTGCGTCATGACAATGACGGATAAGCCCATAGTGTTGACAATGGGAGTCGGTTTGCACTTTCCAATCTGATCCACGCACCGATGCTCGTCAAGCTGGCTGGCTTAAGACCGCCCGCCAGGCATTAGGGAGTTCTACCCCCTCCATTCTATTCACGCAGTCGTCAGATTTGGCAATTTCCACCGCCTCGGCAATCAACCGCTGAGGGGTTGATCGTATACCCCTCCTAATGACCTCTACGTTTTCGAGGTCTATCTGGTGTCCCGTGTCTAATGCATGCACAGCTACGGCCGAGTATCTTACTATTGCCTGGTATTCAAACTCGTTTCTTGGTAGTCTTGAAATGCGCCTCCTATGCACCGAAATTCGTGTGCGTAATTCTCCCGCTGTTTGGCCTATATACACATGTACACAGTCCTTACATTTAATTTTATAAACACAGTTAGTCGTCCTATCCTTGGGAAAGGGGGTCCTTCAGGTGTACCAGCGCCGAACGTAACGTTCGACCTCGCTGAAAGATCACCCTTATATTTTCCTTGTTTAATACCCTCCGAAGTGCCTTCCTTGTACAGAATTCCGACCGTCCCTATCCACTCGGATAGGGGTCTTGACTGCTGGTGTAGCTCTTTATGCAATTGGCGTTTGACTAGCCGCCGTGGGTAACCACTTTCTAATAGTTTGCTCATTGCTACTTTCCGCGCAGCCTTTTTGTCCTCCTCCATCGTGCACAAGGTTTGTGCTCTGTAGAACAGCGCTGAGGCTATCCCAGCGTAAACCTGTTTCGGATGACCCAAAGTGTAGTAGAGTACGCCGTCAGTATCCGTTGGCTTGCGATATATCGTCGTCTTTAAATTTCGCTCATTTCTGTGAACCAGGCAGTCAAGAAATGGTATTGTGCCGCTACAAGATTCCAACTCAATAGTAAACTGTATTCTCTCATCAATGGAGTTTAAGTGATCAAGCAACTCGTCTTTCTTATCCCGTTTAACAAGTACAAAGGTGTCGTCTACATAACGCCACCAAACTTTTGGTGAGTTAATGGTGTTTGTTAACACCCTGTTCTCGAAGTCTTCCATATACAAGTTTGCCAGTACAGGGGATATTGGCGATCCCATGGCCAGACCTCTTTCCTGACTGTAATGCTTCGACTGAAAAACGAAGTAAGACATGTCAAGATACACTTTCATGCCCTCGATTATCTGACTAACTGTTAGTTTCGTCCGATCATTCAGTGACATCTTCATTTAGACGACGCCTCGCTATTCTTAGCGCCTCTTCTTTGGGTACATTTGTGAAAAGTGATGTGACATCGAAGCTGACCATCAACTCATCCGACACAATTTTGAGACTTGCTATCTTTTGAGCGAAATCATGAGAGTTTTTCACGAATGTACTCGTTCGCCCTGTTAGAGGCTGCAATAGTCTTGCAAAGTATCTAGCAAGTTCATGGGTCGGGGAGCCTATACCGTCGACTATGGGCCGTACGGGAACTTCGGGTTTGTGAACTTTTGGCAAGCCATAAACCCTCGGAGGTAAAGTCGATTTTGGGTATAGACTGTACCACTTGCCTGCCCCTAAATCGTCCTTCACGGTTCTTAAATAGTTACTAACCTCCGTTTTACTCTTGTTCATTACTGACGCCACGGTCTTATCAACAACTACTCTATATGGACCCGTCTCCAAATGTTGTCCCATTTTTTCCAAGTATTCTGACCTATTCATTACAACCAGGGTTTTTCCCTTGTCAGCCTTTGTAAGTACAATGCTGCGATCTTCCTTCAAGGAATTTAATGCGATACGTTCAGTTTGCGGAAGATTTGGCTCACCCGGTTGCTGAAACTTAATGATATTTACTAACTGTGCCCGAATATTCTCTGCCTTCTTAGCGGGCAACTTTGTCACCGCGCTCTCAATGCTTGGGATGACCTCTTCCGCATATATCTTAGATTTATTGATGGTAAATGTCAAACCTTTCTCCAACAATCTGTATTCCATTTCATTCAAAACCCTATCTGACATATTAACTACATTACAATAGGTACTAATAGACCCGGAACTGTCAGTAGGACCGGTAGCATTAGGATGCACAGATATTAAACGCTCGTATTTACACATTTGTCTTTTCTTTGCATCCTGCCCTTGTTTCAGTTTGACGTCTGAAGCCTTATTGAAAATTCGGTTGTAGTCGAGAGGCGTTATGGCGGTCTGTAGATCCAGGCTCAGCCGACTCGCGTCGATGCGGATCTCGCTTAAACGTTTGGTCACTAGGTAAATCCGCTGTTTCAGAAAGGCCTTGGAAGCATTAAATGCAATCCTTGCAGAGGTGTACGTACTGTCCGGAGGTTTCACTGTGAGACATTTGGGGATCAGGTTATTCTTAAGACATCTCATGTTGAGAACGCGATGATTCTCCCAGTTCGCTTCAAGGCCCGCCAGTCGAACGAATTCACTTGCCATTTTTCGAACACGAATCCCTTGTGTCGAGGGCGAAACGTTACCAAACTACTATACCAACCGATTGTTTCCAACCCTCTCTGAACTCATGACTACTCGATCGATTCCAAGTGTCTTCCAATTCTTGATGTTTACTTTGTGCACCTTTGGTTGGCTGGCTTGCTGAACAACCTCCCCGTGGTGCCAGCTGGGTGGTTCGGGTTTGACCCGTTCCAGCAGATAGTTCGGCTTCAGTGTTCCAGGACGTCTTGGGTGGTCGCCTGGCAAGCGTTCTCCCTATAAAAATCCCCAAATATCTGCTTAACAACACTGTAACGTGGTGGAGGTGACTCGCCACTAAATGAGGTCACTGCTCAAGCTTACGCTGACAAGCTTATCAAATCCACAGACGTCAAACATTTCTTCAGACACCGGTTACGCAATTGAACCCATTCAAATGGATAGTAACACATTTACAAACACAAGCAACACACCTACCTACATACCTACATTTATGGATCCACTTATATGAAAATCCTATGATACTATTGTACCTTACTCGATCAATTGTTGTATTATTACCATAGTCATGCCTTTAATGTCGTACCTCGCATAGCCGAGAATGATCCTTGATTTGTTTATTTATTTAACACGTTTTCCTATTAATAATGAATTTTCCTGGGAGCTTTTACTCTCCCTGACACATTGTATTGTATTGTGTGGGTAGGATACCTTGGGGTTGCTTAGGCCTAGACAGGAGATCGCTTAGGTTTCTCAACCAAAGCCTTTGGTTCAATAACCTGACCGCAAGGCAGCGGGGTTTCGGCACTGGCCTACAGAGAGTCCTCTTTATGGAGTAAGGAGCCACACACACCAACCCTAAACTGGAGGGCCAGACGAGTGAGTTTGTCAGGTCGCTGGCCGTTGATCAATCTGGTATGATTGTCTCTCAAGGTGCAAAAGCGCAACCCAGGATATCCGAGCGGACCGGAGAGGCACACCAACTACCGCACCAGTCTCGTTGCGGAGGAAGGTTTTGATAGAACTGTTCTGACTGCAATCGATGGGCACGTAGACTGACGTCACAAAAAATCATTTTCGGCTCGACGTCTGTTAATCTTGCAAGAGCAATCGAGCCTTAGCACAGAATCTGCCGATCGGGATCTATCCAAGTAGGGCGGCCCCGGTTCTAACAGTGCTATCCCAACACCAACGTGCACAGATGCGGACTGACAAGTGGTCTTAAGGGTCACAAGCCTGCTTTGTAATCCTGAGGTCGCGGCTTCTTGCTTGCATAAGGGGCATGGCGACCCTCGCAATATCCATAACCCTGGCCCTACTGGTGGTGGTTGCTTGGCAGCGAAACGTCGGTACTGTGTGACAACGTACTGCGGATTGCCTTCTGCCCAGATGCGATTCTGCGTCATCAGAAGGACGGAGGTGGAATCGGGTGTGTTGATCTAGTGCTGACGACAGCTGGTAGGCTGTGTTGGCATCCTGAAGTCGTGTCTCACTCAGACAGCAGACATCAAATGCAAAAGTTTCCAACTTTCATACTATTATGTCTTGTTGTCCGAAATACATAGTGTGCACATTGGAAGTTGCTAGCTTGAACCGAGTTTGGGGCTGCGGAAGCGACAGTGAAAACATTGTGGTTGGTGATTCCCTGTGAAGCACTGTGAGGTTGAGTTGGCAAATGTTAAGGGACCACTTTCACTTGCGGGGGCAAAGTTGTTCGCTGTTGAGAAATCAGGTAGTATAAGAGGTGACTGATACACTGGGAGGGTAGATAAGTGAGTGGTGTATGATCGTAAAGATGGCGTGGTAGCTGCAGTGGAAACCATCATAGGAGCGAGAGTGGTTCCTTGGCTCGTTAGTAGACTGTTGTTAAAGACCCGAATTCTCCCTGATTCCGAGAAACGCAGAAAGTTCACGGAATTTGCTAACTGTCGCATAAAATAATTTCGCGGAATCGCAGGAAAATTGTGAAATTCATAATGAAAGCTACTTTGAATTCGTTTTCGTTGTAATCAATATTCGGAAGAAATGCCAAAGCAGCCTGCTGGCTATTGGAACATTCCTCCGGAGTATCATCACTGCCATCTGCTATCCAGGTCCGCTTGTACGCCGACCCAAGTGTCACCCATTAAGCCACCATGTCCCATCCGTCTGCCCACGCTGTGCACTCATTCTGTTATCCATTATACAAACACCCTTTGCCCACGTGTACATTTAATCTGCTCGACATCTGTTCGGTCACACCTTTTGCGCATGCCTGGCCGGCACACACCGCCTCCCATTACGGTCACCCGTGAACTTGATGCATTGTCGCCTCTTAGGCGTTGAACAGTGGCCACGTCGTTGCATAGGACTCGGCGGCGCAATATAATCGACCTTGTTAATTCTCTGAAAGACTGAAGTCGTCGTCATCTGTCAGTATAGTGGCGAGAACGGTGATTTGTACCCTCTTTGAGTACTTCGTGAAGATACTGTTGTGCCAGTACTGAGCAGTTACTGTTGAGGTTTGTCATTACTGAATTTTCATCTTCCTTTGAATAGTACTATTTCGGCTTCGTTTTCGTTTGACCCATTACTCGAGAACCAAGCGAATCTGTTGCTTACAATAATCAACAGGTTTTATCTTTGCAGATGTCATCTCAGAAAAGGAAACAGCATGTAGGAGGAAAAACTGCCCTGGACAGAGTGAAGGAGTTTCCTGGAGAATACTACGTCGATAACGCGGATAAAAACTACTGTTTTGTTCATCGTGTGAAGTGACTGTGGATCCATCTCGAAAATCAACCGTGGTTGACCACATTCGCAGCCAGAAGCATCTTCAGAAGAAAGCTTACAAGGAGGAGCAAGCAGCTAAACTTGTTGCCAAGTGGGAACCAGCTCCGAAGAAAGCTCGACAAGCAAGCATCGTTAGTTCCATCGCCGTTGCGAATGCTGCCCAGGAAGCCCGCGACACAGTGGTATCTGACTTTCTACTTGCTATGGTATCTGCGAATATTCCTCTAGAGAAGGCCGACAACCCCAGTTGAGGAAATTTCTTCATAGACACGTACGAAATGGTGGAAGCATTGCCGGATCTGACGCGCTACGTCTGAAAATTCCCCAACTCTACGGGAAACATAATCAGATATTGAAAGATGTTCCGTGATACTTTGTCAGCGTTATAACAGACGAAACAACTGATGATCGCGGGAAGATGGAACTACACATCCTGTTATGCGCACCATTGAAGTCCAACAAGGACAGTCTCCGAGCATACCTCATCGACACGGTCAATATGGAGAGTCAGTTCTGCCACAGTTGGAGGAGCCATTCTGCGCAGCTTGACAATGATGGGTATAGAGTTCAGTCGTGTGACGGCCTTCGTGTCCGATGGCGCTAGATATATGACAGCATGCTACCGAGATGTCATTAAGCCTGTTTGTGAGGATTCAGTTCACATCAGATGTGTTGCCCATTGCATCAACTTGATTGGAGAGACCATTCGCAAATTCTCTCCGGAAGTCGACGAATTCGTTGCAAAATGAAAGTGCTTTTCGTCTTTCGGGAAGAAAGAGGCGTGTCTACATGGAGTATCTAACTCAGGAGGGCGTGGATAACCCAACCGGCCCACCTGCACCGGTCATCACCCGCTGGAACTCCTGGCTGGAAGCTGTCGCACATCACAGCAAGTATTTCCATCATTACCCAGCCATGTTACAAGCTGTACAACACGAGTTTGGAGACAGCTGGTGTTTGTGAACTGGTGGATATTCTAACCAAGGAAACAACACAGAAAGCTTTGAGATGGCAACTGCGTTGCATTATGACTGTTGAGAAGAACATCATCCGTCACCTGAAAACTGCCGAATCACAGTCTCTGGTAACCCATAAGATTTACAACGACCTCTCCGACCTATCCATGTCACTGAAAACTGGCTGCAACATTTGCAGGCAGAGGGACTCACCTTTGATGCGTCCAGCAAAACCCAAACTGACATGCAACTCTGCTTACCCCAAGCTGCCATAGAAGCCCATGAGTTGCTGACATCACAGCCTAGTTGGCCGTTTTTGCAAGCCGTTACAGTGCTCGACCCCAACCAACTCATCACCTTTCCCAGTGATCCATACAACTATGTCGATCTTCCAGGCCTCGTTAGCTCCCCAGCTCTGGCAGCTCCATGGCTAATCTATCCAAAAGTGGTGGGAGAACTTCAAGGAGAAAAATGTAAAGACACGCTGGCCTTCTGGCGTGGAATGCATGAAATCGCCGGCCGTTATCTTTGCATTTCCGTGGATTCGGTAGACCTGAACAAAGCTTGTGTCAACAAAAATGTTGTCTGACAAGCGTCACAACCTTACAGACAGTAGCAAGAAACACCTTGTTGGGCTTTATTTTAATTCCTCTGTTTTGAATCATGACTAAAATGTATGTAGTGGATGAAGGTGCCTTGCTTTCTGTTTATTTTCCTTTTGAACAACGAAATGAGAAGACGAATATTGACAGATGCTAGCGTTTCGTATTATCTTATTAGTACCAATACAATAACAGGGAAATCCTTTTATATGTCTTACAGGGCACAGTCAAGCCAATCAAATTTATGGTTGTGGTCATTTTCCTTTTCGCGGTGACGTCGCGGAATTTAATGTTTGCCCTGCAGAAATTTCGCGTAAGTTCCGATTTCGATCGCGGAAAACGACTTCCACCATCGCGGAAAATTCGGGTCTTTAGCGACTGCCTATGCCGAAGTGGGACCACTTCCCCGAGCCTTCTACGAAAGGGCCTTACCCACAAGGCCGCAGGACCAGTTGAGATATTCGCACTCGTTAGGAGCAGGGGACTGACCACGCACTTCACAAGATTTTCGGGTGGTGATACTCCATACCATGGGCCTAACACTCAAGGCAAAATCCGACACTAGGATTGCTTACTCGTGTACAATGTCTACAAGGGATACAAAAGGCTGTGACTTTATTTGGTGGCCAGTCACATTTGCTACGTTGCATTGTTGTTAAGCAGCAATTTATGACATTTTATGGATCGAATACTTATCATACAAAAACCCGCCACTTCATGGAACACTACCACCGAACCGTTTGCTGGGACAGGAAATTCCGGAACCGCTACAGGTGGTTCGGCGAGCTAGGCGGTGTTATTCACAGATGAACCCGTCTGATCTACATTACCACCAAGTCGCTTGCCTCTGTCGTCCTCTATAGACTGACTGATACCCGTGAAAAGAGATTCGGGCTGTGCAGGGTAGGTTTCGTCGAAGTCGAGGCTGCATTCACCAGATCCTCATCTTACGTCAGTGTTTGGAGCACCATCTTATTTATTGGTGATCTACGCTTGCCGTGTTCATCAACATCAAAAGCACCTTAGATTCGTTGGATCGATGTGTATCTTGGAACCGCTTGCTAAACGGATGTATGCCCGAGAAATATGTGAACATCATCTGAACCCTATACGCATGTAGTCCGGACAGAGCAAGTGCTTACTACAGACTACCATCGCCCCTCATTATCTCCAATGTTAGAAAACAAGGACTGCAGTTGTCAACTTTCGTCTTCAACTTCCCAATCGACACGTTTCTAAAAACTACATTCACGGGACTAGACCTAGGTGTATATCTTTTAGGTGATTTACTTCTTTTCGTGTAGTATGCCGATGACATTACCATAATCTGTGACGGTTCACCAACTTGCCAAGCAGCACAGGATACAATAATACTGGCTTATAACCGTTTAGGACTGTGTTTTGCTCCAAATGCAAAGCTTTCCTCCCAGATTGGCGCAGGTCACTGTTGTAACGCTGCCTTTTGCCTTTGCTCTCTGCGTCGTCAATCCAGCCGGAGACAAAGACAGAAATCTGAAGCCTGGCAGACCGAAGTGTATTAGGAACAGAACACGTTTAATTTTATAACTCACGTGCCATTACCGGCTGCACGTTTCTGAGCTGACCCACGTCACTTGTCTAGACAGATTCAAACCTGCTGGCCTTCCACATTGGTCAGCTGTATTCGCACTCACTCACGTCTGTCGCGAAGCAACCTGTGTCATGATGACGGACTGATTTCATCAGCTTTCCGCATAACTTGCCGTAGGCCCACTTCACGTCTCAAACCGTATCACGTTCTTTCGTCACGGCCGCCTAAAAACCACCCCCTGCACTAACCCTTGGTGGGGATCAGTTAGGAGTCGTTCAAAAGTTTGACTACCTGGACAGCTATATCATCGTTTGTAGAATACAAAATGAAGTGATTAAGTATGTAACAAATGGTCAAGGCGCTTTTGCCCAATTTCGGCATCTGTGGCGCGGGTGCGACATCACACTCGCCCTGGAGGGTATAGTCTGCAATACAGCCGTCCCTTCAACCCTATTGCACGGATGCGAAGCCTGATCCATTATATCTACAAATATAAGGAGGTTTGTTATGTTTGACCACTGCCGCCTTAGTAGTTTAGCTCATATCTGGTGGGAGCACTGCGTGAGCAAGGAGCGAGTTCGGCGTCTCGCATTTGGTGCAAGAAGAGCGAGTGAACCGCTCTACTTCGTTATTTCATACATCAAGCTCTGATGACTTTGTCATGTGTTACGTTTGCCAACCCACTGACTCCAAGCGACGTGCGTTGTTTTGCGACCGGGGTCTTGGTGGAAGAAGAATATTGGAGGCCAGCGGATGAATTGGTCAAGAGTAATAATGGCCCTCACTTCGACGTTGACCTTAGTTGGTGTCTCTCGAGTTCCGGGTTGGGGTCTCGAAGACGGAGAACACGTTTAGCCGTATGCAATTGTGGCCATCGCAATGAGGCTGGACCTTACCGTGGTGCGATGGTTTGTGTGCCTCAGCGATCCATTGAGCTATGCTGGGTGGTGCTTTTGCACCTTCAGAGTCACTCATACCAGATTGGTCAATGGTTAGAGGCCAGACAAACTCAGCCTCCTGGTCCTCCAGGTTGGGGGTTGAAATGAGGGTGGCTCCTTATTCCTTAAAACGGACTCCTTGTAGCCCACCGCCAAACCCGCTGCCTTGCGGTCAGGTTTTTGAACCAAAGGCTTTGGTTGAGAACCCTAATCGTTCTCCTGTCAACCTGGGCAACCTGACAGTATACTGCCCACGCAATACCATGAATCTTACCTCTAACAAATTGCTGATGCTCTGGCCACCGCAGAGGATAATCAACGGTGCCCTATCTGCTGCATCGAGCAGGGTGGATGGGGGTTTGGATGCTACTGCTCAAGCCTTCCCGTCTTCTTATTCCCCCTCTTACGCTTTTTCACTCTTACCGTCCCGTTCCAACTTCACTTATATCCCCCCAGTTTTCAACCCCCCGATTCTTGGCCCTCCCCCAACATGCTTTGCTAGGCATTTATCTTCTAATTTCAACTCATGCTAACGCGGAGCGTCACTCCTCTCCTGTCGACAAGCCCATGTCCAACCAAGCGGTCCATTCCAGTTCATCGGCTTCCATTTGGAGCCCTCGATCCTCCTTCAGATTGGCATGCCTTAATGTACGCACACTACTACAGATCGGTCAACAGGCAGCACTTGCCCGAACATTGGAGACCCTCTCGATCGATATCTGCTGCTTATCCGAGACCCGCCTGCAAGACTCGAGCTCTGTGCTCACTCTGCGATCCCCTTCAGGTGACGCAAACAGTATTTTCTCAGTGCGCCTATCCGGTGACGATGCAGCTTCGAGCACCGGTCAAGCTGGTGTTGGTATTGCCCTGAGTCCCCGGGCTGAAGCTGCTCTGGTTGGTTGGATTCCAACCAGTAGCCGGATGTGTGCGGTCCGATTGGCTGGCTCGTTTAAAGCTTCGAAGTCGCGCGGGACTAATAGGTGTCTATTCATCATCACTGCCTACGCGCCCACAAACTGTAGCGATGATTCGGTAAAGAACGACTTCTACCGCCAATTGACTCAGCTCCTTCGCCACAGAAGAAGCTCGGACACTGTTGTGCTGGCGGGGGATATGAACGCACAATTTGGAAAGTTGTCTACTGATGAAATGCATCTGGGCGGTCAGCACGGTGTAGGCTCCCGTAATGATAACGGTGAGCGGTTACTTCATTTGTGTGAAGATGCTCGCTTATTTCTTGCGAGCACTAATTTCCGACACAGCACCCGCCGGAGGGTGACTTGGCGCCCACCAGCCTTGGACGCAGATCGATCACATTGCTATCAGTTACCGCTGGAGAGGCTGCGTCCAGAATTGTCGCTCGATTTGGAGCACATGTGTGGACACCGATCATGCACTTGTATGTGCTGACATGCGGATGCGCTTTGGCGGACGCCCACGACGACGCCGTGAGCGCATTGACACCAGTCAACTGACAAAGCCAGCTGTTCTGAATGCGTATCGAAGTACGCTGACATGCGAGTTGAATAATCGCTCACTGGAGACAATTGGTGGTCACTGGTCACATGTTCGCCAGACCTTACTAGCAGCGGGCAAATCCTCATGTGGTATGTCTAAAAGCCAACATGGACATTGGGTCTCTTCTCGGTCTCTGGAACTTATCGACGCTCGCCGGCATATTCCGGCTGGAAGCGAGCACAATGAAACTCGCAAAGAGCTCCGGGCAAGGCTCCGTGCTAGCCTGAAGAGAGACCGCGAATCTTGGTGGTCTCATCGTGCATCAGAGATGGAAGTGGCCGCTGCCCTTGGCAACCATCGTAAGTTATTCCGTCTGATACGGGAAACGGGCAGCAGGAGACCTGGTGTTAGTGAAACAATTTGTGATGAGAGTGGACAGCCTATCCACAATTTGTCAAAACGTTTGGAGCGTTGGGCTGAGCATTTTGAAAAGCAATTTAATCGGCTAGAATTGTTCGATTCTTCGCCGGTCACTGATCGTCCTGCTCCGTGGGCTGTCCCTTTGGATCCACCCTCTTGCTCAGAAGTCGAACGTGAGATCGGACTGTTGAAGTTGAACAAAGCCGCGGGACCAGATGACCTTCTTCCAGCCCTCTTCAAATTCGGAGGCTCTGCTCTTGTTGATGCTTTACATGAATTACTAGTGAAACTGTGGGAGCAGGAGACTGTCCCAACCGACTGGAGCCGCTCCGTTATTGTTCCCATCTTCAAAGGCGGCTCGCGCTCGGAATGCGGCAACCATAGAGGAATCAGTCTGATCTCCATCGCCTCCAAATTACTCGCCTCCATAATTCTTCACAGACTGACTGGCGCTCGTGAAAGCCAGATTCGTGAGGAACAAGCCGGGTTTCGTCGTGGTCGTGGCTGCATCGACCACATCTTCACCTTGCGTCAGTTGTTGGAGCACCGCCACACATATTGGCGGCCCACCCTAGTCGTGTTCCTCGACATCAAAGGTGCCTTCGATTCGGTTGATCGATGTGCCCTTTGGAATTGTTTACTCAGGAAAGGTGTGCCCGAGAAATATGTACATATTATCCAAGCATTATATGCGCGTAGCACGGGCAGAGTGAGGGCTTACGGCAAGCTGTCGCCACCCTTCAATATCTCCAGCGGTGTGAGACAAGGATGCCCGCTGTCACCTTTCCTCTTCAACTTCGCTATTGACGAAGTCATGGAGTTTGTATTTACAGGACATGACTTGGAAGGTGTGGAGCTACTCCCAGGAGAACGACTTCTTGACTTGGAGTATGCAGACGACATTGCCGTCATCTGTGACAGCTCCCAGACGTGCCAAGCCGCGCTGGACAGATTAGCACTGGCTGTCAGCCGCTTCGGGATTTGCTTTGCACCGTCGAAGTGCAAAGCGTTCCTCCAAGATTGGCAGGGATCGCTTCCTGCGCTGACCCTTGGTGGGGATCAGCTAGAAGTCGTTCAGAAATTCAATTACCTGGGAAGTTGTATCAGCGCTCTTGGGATCGAAGACGAGATCACGAACCGTATAGCGAAAGCTCGAAGTGCTTTTGCTAACCTTCGCCACCTATGGCGGCGGCGCGACATCACTCTCGCCCTGAAGGGTAGAGTGTACAATGCAGCGGTACGTTCGACCTTACTGTACGGTTGCGAAACCTGGCCCATAAGGTCGGCGGACATGAAGAGGCTAGTTACGTTCGACCATCGGTGCCTTCGCAGTTTGGCTCACATCTGGTGGGAACACCGCGTGAGTAACGAGCGTGTTCGACGCATTGTTTACTTCCCAGGAAAAGGGAATGAACCGCTCAGCACCGTCATTTCACGCACCAGGCTCCGATGGCTCGGCCACGTGTTACGCATGCCAGCCCACCGACTACCTCGACGTGCGTTTGCTCACCGGGGATGTGGGTGGAAGAAGAGGAGAGGTGGCCAAGCGATGACTTGGTCCAGGGGAATGAAGTCCCTCACTTCGGAGCTAGCCTCGGTTGGAGCGTCACGGCTCCCTGGTTGGGGTCTAAAAGACGGTGAACACGTTTGGCTGGATACACTTGCTGACATGGCAAGGAGCCGACCTCAGTGGCGTTCATGCTGTGAGTTTCTTTGTCCCTCCCCATCCCTTTTAGCCTCCCCCTCCATCTACGATCTCATTTCCTAGGGTAAAACATAATTTTTTTTCTTTTGCCTAGTAGCTGGCTGGAAGCTTACCGGAACGATGCCTATCCGTTGCTGGTAGCTCAGCTGGCATGCAACTGTTGTATCTATTTTTCCTTTGTGTATTGTATTATATGTATGTATGTATTTCCTTCATTATTGCGGCACAATAGCGGAGGTGTTTTCCACCTCTAGCTGATGTGTATAATGATGAATGATGATGATACAATTGTGGACACGATAAAGAGCCGATGTCATTAGCGTTTGTGTTCTGAATTCCTTTGTTAATCGCACTGCCTTCTCCCAACCACCCTTTCCAATGCATAATTATACATGTGCCTAATATTACCATTTTTCTCTTTCACATTTTTTGCACATTTTACTGCGTCATGTTGCGATACAATAGCTGTGTTGTTTCTCGCCCAAATTGAAGGTGTAGGAAGATGCAGATGCTGCTGGTGTTGCTGATGATTTTATGGTCTGGATTTTATTCCTCAGTTTTTGCCGATTCGTGTGTACAAATGTTCGGATGACATCGTAGTATCCCTCGTTTTCTCATGACTGTTGGTGGTCGCGTGACAGCGAGGCGTTGCTGCGACGTACTTGCATGCTGCTTCCACCTTATTTCCCTTTAATGATGTAATTTCTATTATGCCATTACCTTGCGAATGGCCGGTCTAAGAACCGCGAGCCTGCTGCTACCGTGTCTCCGCAAGTAAGCCATCTGCAATTAACCCAGTCGGGTTCTACTCCCTTATTCTTACCTCTTGTGTTGTTTAGCAGTGTTTACCTGGTGCATATGCGGTTAAGAGAATACAGCTTATTTACTCTCTGTCTCCCTTTTAACACTTCGTCATCACTTTTAGTTTCTTAATTCCATAACTAAAAAGAATCAGTCTGGAATAATTTCATCAACCAAACTTAAAGGGATTTCACGTGACTTCTCACCGGAAGATTGTCAATTTGAAGGAGCTATGCTCAGTGAAGCGCTAACAAACCATGTCCCATTTGATAACGCGGGCTTAATGCCATATGGTCAGACGAGTTTTATATTGCCTGTACTTCTCGGTATCAGAACAAATTGAGTTCCCAGATTGTTTTTGAGGTCGGTTATCGGCCGTGTAATAGACATTTCAAGTTGGCTGTTTGAGTTGTTCCGATTTCTTTTTGTGTGAATACCCAGTACTCAAATACCACAGATTAACGAGCTTGGTCAGAGAGCTCTTTGTTGACGCTGAATAAGATCGGAACTACTCTTCTTTCTCTGCGTCCCTGACCGTTGACGTGACGGAGACTAATTCAACGCTAATGCTGGTACAACTTAAACTCACCAGCCTCGATACAGTGATACAGCGAGTTCTTTGGCTTGCTTAGACTTCGTTTCACTTCGTCGTGTGCCTGTGGTCAACATTCGATGACTTCACTGTCTCTCAAACGCGCATTCGGTGTTGACTCTGTTGAATCACATGTGGCTATTTGTGTGGTAACATGTTGAAAACTACTCACTTTGCTTATGCGGTTCTCGTCGCGTAATAATAAGTAGTTGCATCTTGACCACTAATTTATAAGATTAAATGCATGCTTTCCGTTTTCATTTTTTTGGATATAGTGGACATAAACTTTTGTTTTTCTTTCAGTTCAGACCATATGTACTCCCTGTATGCACTTGCTGCGGATGTTTCAAACAGCGCGCCGAAAGATGTTCACTTTTTTGACTCCATTTGTGCTATTTTCTTCATTGATTGGCTTTTCAGATGCAGATCATTACTCTGTGCTAGGGATTTCGCGATCTGCGTCTCCAGCAGAGATCAAGAGAGCCTTTCGTAATCTGGTGAAAAATATGTAAGTGTTGCTTTTTGCTTCCTTATGAATGATCAGCCATCCTGATAAAAATCCTAGCATCGATGCACACGAACGTTTCATGGAAGTGAACAAAGCTTATGAAGTACTTGTAGATCGTTTCCTCACTCATCTTGTCAATAACCTAGATATTGTCGGACCCAACAAAACGAGCGGAGTATGATGCTTACGGTTCCGTTCTCGAAGAATCCCAGGAGGCTCATGGTGATCACCTTCATGCATCGAGATTTGTACACATGCCTTATGACCAAGTCTTTGATTTCTTCTCAGGATTCTCGCGACAAACAACTTTCTCACCTAACATCTTGGTAGGTTTTTCGCTGCCAATTCACTTATATTTCCTTAGTCTGCAAGTTTTATGTTTATTCCACAAAAATGTCTTTTTCTTGATCCCTAGAATGGCAGGCTCTTTAAGTTTTTCAGGCATATTAAGGCACTCATGACAGACTACGGAATTGCTTGTTTCTTTCAAGGTGCTCGTGCACTAATCAGGTTCAGCGAGAGTCATCTTTTCCGTTCTTCATCTACATGTCCCCCTCGCTTGGGTTAACCAGCACATGGTTGCCTTTGCTTTCGATATTGGTGTTAACTGTGCGCTTAGATGGTCCTTCAGACCAGATATCCCGACTAGAATCGATTTTGACACCAGTAGTTTAAGTTTGATCGCTCAACGGGTTCTCACTCTGCTTTCACGAGACTTATGCGTGTTGTCTTTGGAACTGACATACAGGACCACAAAGAGTCAATTACTACAGGGTCACTGGATTCGAAACACCGTAATTGATAGTTTTTTCGTCTCTCTGGTGAAATAAAGTCGATAGGCAGAAATATGTGCGTTCCCGGCGTTGCCCTCGGCTGATAACCCGGAGGCACTTTCGAACTGGATCTCATAGTGGCTGCATGTGCTTTGGTAGAATTTGCTCTCCCACTAGTTTATAAGCAGTATCGACGAGCACAGTGTCACCTTTGTTTTTTCATTGCGCACTGCCACTGATCTTAGTTTCAAATCCGCCGAAGACGATCTCGATCTACCCTCTCCTCTTGCTTCTGAGGGCTCTCAATCCAGCTTGCTGTATTGTTAACTCACCGGCTCCGTTTTGTTTCACACCTTTTATTTCTCTTGGTCAAATTCTTCTCGTTACCAGCTACGATTTTATTAAGCGGCCAAACGGAACGAACACCTACACATGGCGGTACGACACTAGGCCTTGCCGACGGGTTTCACGCCAGACGCGCGAAGGGCTGACTGACTATGGACTCCTGGGCGACATCAGTGGCTGACAAACTCATGTGATAGGGTTTTCAACCTGGCGCGCCTACACAGGCGTGATGTGACTAGCTGCCAAACTCGGGTGAATGTCGAATGAGTGATTGAGGGCCGTGCCTAGACTCGAACAGACGGCCAGACCTGGAAACTAAGCCAGGAGAACGCGTTCACATTGGTTTAGCCCAGGACGCCGAAAATGAGGTGATCATGTTTTCCATGCTTAGAGTGTATGGTTGACCAGTAAATAGTACCGTCTCTTCCCGTAGAATAGACCCCGTGTACCAAGCCTTGACTTTTGGTTTTCATGGTTGGATTGGGCGCCAAGTAGAGCGGACCGTAGGCACTAGTACCGCAGCTGAAACTTTGGAACAGTGACGACGGAGATTTTCAATCGAACCCCAAAATGGCATTCAGCTCTGAAAATTTGCAGGCACTCTTGCAGCAACAACAGGCCAATTTTGAAAAATCGCAGACTATGCTGATTGAGCTGCTGATGCAGAAGTTGTCAATGCAGTCAAGCTCAGGGGTAGGGGCTAGTGAACGTGTCCCCTTTCCGGAAACCATGACTCAACAAATTAGTGAATTTCATTATGACGCTGATGCCGCTATAACATACGCCTCCTTGTTCCACAGTTATGAAGATATGTTCCGGGTTGATTTGGTCAGCGTCTCAGAGTAGAAGTCCGTTTTATGCTCCGTAAGCTGGATGCAGCCGGACAGGAAAATTTCAGAAATTTTATTTTGCCGAAAAAGAGCCTTGATTTTCGTTTGACGAAGTCGTTTCAATTTTGTCACATATTTGTGAAACAGCTATATCTGTTTAACATCCGGTACAAATGTCTGACGATGACTAAGAACGAAGACGAAGGTTGGGTCGGTTGTTCGAGCCGTATGGATCGTGAGGGCGAACGGTCACAGTTACATATGAGGATAGGCAACCAATGCAAGTGCCTCATGTACGTTTGTGGTCTACAAGCGGCCAAAAATGCCGACATTCGGACAAGAATCCTGAACAAAATTGAACAGATTCCTGACGCCACATCGCGCCAAGTGGCCCGTGAATAATAATGATAATGCGTATTTTTCTCGATTGTGCGAGAGGCTGTCCCTGAAATAGGGACAGATCATTAGCACAGTAATACTCATGCTCATGCACGAATGAGATAGATATTTTGAAGCGTACATGTCATCAAAACATCTTGAAATATATGGCTTTTGTTGTTGCTGAGTTTTGTGTGACTAATTTTTTCGCTGGATATATATTTGGTCCATCCTGGAAGAACTCATTTCGTGATTTGCCCAATGAAAACATAGTCATTATCGAGTTATGGTCTAGCAAATTTCCAGGTTTAATGCCGAATGTTCTTGCATTTGTACAGTACCTAATAGTTGCTGGTAGACCATTCCACACGCCAATGTACCTGAGGAAGAAGAATCTTGGTCAGTTAGCTGTCCTGGTTCTTTGCATAATTAGTTTACAAGTCTTCTAGCGAAGTTTCCGTCTGAAGTTATGTTGTGTTTCTACTCTAGAGATATAAATATCTCAGTTTATGAAATTGTGTATGAGCATCAGGTCATGTTTCAGTCGTCGCAACCAAAGAGGCTCGAGCTTAAGCTGCTGACAACGCTCCTGATAGGTCAATGAAGACGATTTATTGAAAAGGAAGTTTAGTGAATGATCTCTGCAGATTTTCTAGCGCTTTCCTATCATCTATACGCATATTCCCATAACTGATGCCGCTGTGCTCAAGGACAGGAAGTGTGAGTATTTTGAAAGCTCGATTTTGGCATAGAATATATTCATTTTATGGCATATATTAGCCATAGATCGTTTGGCGCGTGCTGTCTGATATTCAGCCTGCTCTTTGAAATTGAATTTTGAAGGTTATCGTATGTCTAGATCACAATTACACAGTTTCACACAGATGCGTTCATTATTCAGTTTAACTGACTCTTCAGGGACCAAACATCCATGTGTCGCACCATTTCTCATGTGAATCGATGTCTTCTTTAACGTGCAACGTTGCGCTTTGGAGTTCGTTTCGTCGAAATTTATAAACAGTATTAATGTCATCGGCGAACAAAAATGGCCTGCACATCGTGATATCGTTAATATAGAGTAGGGAAAGGGAAGAACCTAGTACACTCCCTTAGATGACACCACTACACCATTTCCCGGCCAAGTTGTCGTCTTGGGCAACAGAATTAATCTGAAGGAGCATCCAACATGAGTCTACTCAGTTAATTTGAGCCGTGCGTACGCCACTCACTTGTGCAGGTGTGTAGCTGTGCGTGTATAGCCCGTCGACATAACTGTCCACGATCAACTGGACGAGGCAAGTTACGGACTTTGGTATCCGATGACAACAACCTGCGTTTTGCACAGGAGACACTGATAAGTGTAGCGAAATCCTGTGCTATTTTGCAAGGGTAGTGTGTGACTGACGTAACACGGAAACAGCAAGTTCCTCTTCCTTGCTACTTGGAGATGTCTGCGTTTTTGGTTGCGCCATCTCGTTATAACGCGACGGAACAGTAGCACGATCCCCAAGTAGCAAGGATGAGGAATTTGCTGTTTCCGTGTTACGTCAGTCACACACTACCCTTGCAACATAGCACAGGATTTCGCTGCACTTTCGGTGTCTCCTGTGCATAACGCAGGTTGTTGCCATCCGATACCAAAGTCCGTAACTTGCCTCGTCCAGTTGATCGTGGACAGTTATGTCGACGGGCTATACACGCACACCTGCACAAGTAAGTTGCGTACGCACGGCCCAAATTAATTGAGTAGACTCATGTTGGATTCCCCCTCAGATTAATTCTGTTACCCAAGACGACAACTTGGCCGAGAAATGGTGTAGTGATTTGGCGTGCTGAAGAGTTACCATTACAGAGTGACTATGGTGACGCCCATTTAGCTATTATGTCAACCAACCCAGTAGCGGGTCTCTGATCCCAAATGACCTGATTTTTTCAGTAGCCGTTTGTGAAGCACCTGGTCGAATGCTTTTTTGCATATTCAAGAACCGCATAGTTGGAGTTACTGGATTCTGGGATGCAATCCAGGTAGTGCAACTGTCACCTTGTACAGGAACATTTATCGAGAAACCCATGCTGGCATTTGTTAGACAGTCCATGGCGATGGATAAAGTCCATGGTTCCACTTTCACTTAATTTTTCGAGTAATCTAGCGATGATGGGAGTATGATGGATAGGTCACTAATTGGTGACGTTCTGTTTGCACCCCCCTTTATAACAAGGGGCAATAAACAATTTTTCCAATGATCCGGAAACTAACTAGATTCTGACAACAACGTGATATCTCAAGTCCACCGAGTTCAATCACTGATGGGGGATGTCATCGGAGTCTGGTTTGGTCTATGGTTTAATGGACTTCCTAGCATGTTGGATGGTCGAAAGAGAAATCTCGACATTATATATGACGCTTATTGTAAGTTTCGGACAGCAAGGTGTTGGGTCGCTTTCTATGTTTATGGAAGCAGCAAAAGAAGCGCTAAACGCTTCACCAATAGCAGGTGGGTCGTTAAGGTGCTAACACCGATGCGAAATCAGACGTCGATGAGATAATAGCGATATCCCTGGCTGTCACTTTCGGGGGGTTGTAAATGCAGTTGTGCTGTCTTGTGAGGTGTCTATCGACCTCTTTTTACTATAGTTTGCGCCGCCACAGTTGTTGATGGAGTGTCGATCAGGTGTCAATATTCTAATGCCCTTTTACCTCCTGGAGCCAAATGACCAAGAATAGGTTATTCTATGTCGGTTTCGAGTACTTCGAACTTGCTAGCTGCTTACACCTTTGTAAGACTCAAATTCCTGACGCTGAGGGTAAGTACTGGTGGATCTATTTTCTAGCTTATTAGACTCATCGTTCGTCGCAGTTTATAGAAGCTATAGAATCTGGTGCGAAGCGTTACTTAAATCGAACAATGGTGTACTCGATCGCTCAACGCCCCTTCTGTGTTTACGCTACCATCAATTTGTATTCTTTTAATTAAAAACTGCTTCATCTTGCTGGACACGGGCAATAGGCAGCGGTCAAAATGCACAACTTATGCCATCCTGAGAGTTTGCTAATTTGCATCTAAACATTTGATCGCCGTCGTCTCCAACTATTTCGTTGTAGACAGGCGGAAGATAGCAGAGAATACTTAATAACAAGTGCATATTGTGATCAACATAAGTTAAGGACTTAATGATCATTGCCTGACCGTTTGGTTGACTTAACCGCTTTGTAACTTTCCTACTCGTTTGTCTCCAAAGCGTTGACTGATTCTCTCACCCATCGGTATCACTACTTTCACGCGATTAACTATTGCGTAAGCCATTGGGAATGCACTTTTCACTGTTCTACATTTGTCGTTTTTCCCAACACGGGTGCCGTCGTATTGCTTATTGAACCAATCACCCACTGAGGCTGTACCATTTCACACCGTTAGTGGCCACTCACATTCCGCTTCAAGCTATTTCCGAGTCAAGTCAGGATCCTAACCTGATAAGGAGGGCGCATATCTACATTTTGAAACCTCGGTGTAGCTCCGGTGGACACTAAGCTCTTGGATTGGACGCAACCCGCGGTCCAGTGTTTCTGCTGGTGCCTCAAAGTCGTCTGCATTCAACCTGATTGTCCTCAGCTACTACCACGGAGTGCGGAACAGATTGCTAATGCACTAACGCCATCTCTCGTTCACTTCAGTTCAGTTGAACAACTATGATTTGGGCGTTTGGTTGCAATGGATCCAGTTGCTACGACTTACTTCTATAGAATAAAATGAACAGGGACGGCATGAACACGAAATTGAATGCAAAGAAAACGTGATAAGGAAACAAGTGTTTTAAACAAATCAGGACGTAATGAAAATTAACTGTTAGACGCAAGAAACCGGATGCAGGGATGCCACTGACTTCGCGCTTGCACCATATTTAATAGTCTCCAACCACTGATGTGGTCCATTCCGAGGCCTACATTCACGAAGATGCAACGCACCAGCCTGACCAACTTTCATTCAACTTCATCGTAAATAAAAATTAACTTAAATTTTTATTCTCGACAACGCAAGGCATGCCTTCGCAGGCATGATCCTGTTAAGATAACAAAGCGTGATCAAAGTGTACAAAAATACATGTTTGCCATAACAGTGAATGTATGTGTAGGAGTTTATATACATAAGTAATTATGTGTGTAGCTGTGTAGTTTGTGCTTGTAAATTTGCCGCTGCATTCTTCATGTCTTCATACCATGTCATAGACTGGCCATCTCATGATTTCGCCCAACTTGGTGTAGCGACCGTGTATAGTGCACGCTGAGGATTGCTGTTATCGTCACCAATGTCGCGGCGGGCCGCTCCCATTGGCCGATCAAGCAGGCAAGCTGCATGTGCCGGTTTAATGACCGCCAGACTCGAGACAATTACATGGCGCAGGCTACCGATATTTATTACTTCTTCGTGACCTTGAATATTTTATCTTCTATTCTTGACATAGCAATGATGCTATTACATTGTCCGAGAACATTTTTTGATCAACCAATTCGATTATTCTACTTAATTGCTGGGAGCGGGCTGAAGTTTGGTCAGTGTAAGGTTCACGGATCCATTCTTTAAGCGGTGCTCCTCCCCCGTTTGAAGTCTACTGTTACATGGTTCCAGTCTCTTTTGACCTGGAGCGGTGTGACGGGGACTCGGCAGCGATCCGTCCATCTTCTGGGCCGACAATCAGGTGCAGGAGAGGCTAGTAGGGTGATAGACTTCTTGCTAAGTATGTATAAAGTAGAAGTCGCGATTAAAATTCACGCACAATAATGTGCCTCGACGGGGAATCGAACCCCGGTCCACGAATTTCCAGTCCGCTGCTCTGCCACTGAGCTACCGAAGGCTGACAATTAGGTGCGCAAATTTTAATACATGACTTCTGCTTGGTGCGCGACGTATTGCCAATCAGCTCACAGTACCTGTCCTGATGCTGCAGATTGGCTCACTCACCCGTCACTTCCCAGTAGACCGAAGTACCTGTCCTTCAGACGCCCAATGGGCGATGGTAGATTAATGGTAGATGTTTGTGAGTAGTCATGTAATAAAATTTGCGCACCTAATCGTCAGCCCTCGGTAGCTCAGTGGTAGAGCAGCGGACCGGAAATTCATGGACCGGGGTTCGATTCCCCGTCGAGGCACATTATTGTGCGTGAATTTTAATCGTGACTTCTACTTTCTACAAACTTTACACTACTCACAAACATCCAAAATTAATCTACCATCGCCCATTGGACGTCTGAAGGACAGGTACTTCGGTCTATTGGGAAGTGATGGGTGAGTGAGCCAATCTGCAGCATCAGGACAGATACTGTGAGCTGACTGGCAATACGTCGCGCACCAAGCAGAAGTCATGTATTAAAATTTGCGCACCTAATCGTCAGCCCTCGGTAGCTCAGTAGTAAAGCAGCGGACTGGAAATTCGTGGACCGGGGTTCGATTCCCCTTCGAGGCACATTATTGTGCGTGAATTTTAATCGTGACTTCTACTTTATACAAACTTTACACTACTCACAAACATCCACCATTATTGTTGCTAAGTAGCCTCCGTCGTCGACAGCTTACACTCGTCTAAAAGTATTTTAAAGGGCGTGGTTAGGGCATCTGTCGAATGATGTGTGCCTCTTGAGTTGGTTGATATGGCAAACCCACTTTATAGCAGTCATGGCCATGTTTTATTAAAAGTAACCAATCCAGGTGTCCAACAGATTTTGTTGTTCCGATGATCCTTTGCCTACACTTTCCTCCCAACGTTGATATGTCGCGATATAATGTGATCCCTTTGGTTGCACTGGTGCTCCATTATCCGACTTCTTTCATAGTTAGGTCTGTGAAGCAGCCTTCTCGGACCAAATTTCTTTCTGGGCCTTCTAAGTAGAAGAGATTTTGCTGCGGATTTTCCGTCAGAGGTCTGTGGATTAGGCGTAATCCTGTATGTTAGCAGAAATGGCTGTGGGGCCTCTTTAATTGGTTCATCCCCCTCAATTTCGAGCAGAGCACTCTTGAAAGGACCCACAAGTCTTTCAGCTTGCCCATTGGACTGTGGATGATACGGAGCTGAGCGCACGTGCTTCATGCCGTCTACCGAACAAAATTCAGCAGTGTGAAGAAATAAACTGAGGTCCATTGTCGGATACCAGTGTTTCCGGAAGACTGAACCAACTGAATACTTCTCTGAGAGTTGCGATCCTGGCCGATGTTGTAATGCTCGACATTCGGAAGATCTCAGGCCACTTGTTGTATGCATCGATGATACATAAGAAGTTCCATCTTTTGATTGACCTCACAATATCAACATGAATCCTTGACCTTGGTTTCGTGAGCGTCGGCCAAGAGAACAATTGGCATTTCCGCGGGGATTTCGCGGTTAGTGCATACTTTGAGCGCGAACGTGTCAGCTCCTCAATTTGAGAATTCATAAACAGCCAGTGCACATAACTTCTCGCTAAGGCCTTCATTCTGTTGGAGCCAAGATGCTCAGCACGAAACTGCTGTAGGACATTAGATTGGAGCTCAGCTGGGGTGACAACGCTTTCACCGAACAGAATACACTCCTAGACAACAGATAAATAAATAAATACAGTGTTTCTTCTCGACTACGCGAGGCAAGCCTGCACGGACGTCATCACGGCAAGAGTATAAAAACCGCTCACTTAATGTACGCTGTAACAATAGGCTTTTCACATATGTTGATATATGAATGTATGTATGTGTGCATGTAGGCGTGTGTAGCCGTGTTTATTGGATTTGAAAATGCTTTCCTGCACTTTTGATCGTGTTTGAACGTGTCGCCAGTGCTAAAGGGATGCTTGATGTCTATGGACTTGAAGCGGCTGTCCGGATAAGCAATGGGGTGACTAGTTGGTGGCGAGTCACAACCACCACGTGACAGTACTGTTAAACAGACATTTGTGGCTTTTATAGGGAGAACGCTTGTCAGGCGAAAACCCACCACGTCCTGGAGCACTGCCGCCGAACTTTTTGCTAGAATGAGTAATCCCGAGTCACCCAGCTGGCACGACATGGCGGTTGTTCGGTTAGCCTTCTCCGGAAAAACTGTTAGAGCAACGCGTCAGCAACTTTTCGTGGTCACTGTGAATGGTAAAACATGCTCACCCTTGACTTCAACGGGTCCCTGAAAGTGGCATTTCGTATCAGATTGAAAGATATTGGAAGTTGGCTCACAATATCTGAGAACACACGGTTACAATGGGGAGATTAGTAGGGGCCGTGTCTTCAGGCTGGTGGTATTTGTCCAACAATCCTGATAACGCATCGACTTGATAATTGTTGCTTGTCGATCTTTACTTTCTGTTGAAGTCCTTGCTCAACAATGTTCTCGTCCATCTTTGCAAACGATTGGCCGTATATACCGGAATTCCTTCGAACCAAACCTTGCAAGAAGCTGTTTGTGATCCGTTAATAATGTGAAATGACAGTCATAGCATTTCGTGGAAATGCTTCACTACAAACACAATAGCGAGAGCCTTCTTCTCAACTTGGCTATAATTTCTGCTGCGGTCAGCAACGGACCCGTCTGGAATAATGCGTGGGATGACTGCACCAAATCCCTAGCTGAACGTTTCCGATGCCACGCCGACTGGCAAGTTTGAACCGTGTGCGTTAGCATCAGTTCTGAGCTTACTAACGACTTGATCTTGTCGCAAGCTTCCTGACTTTCAGAGGTCCAGACCCACGGAACATCCTACATCAGCAGTCGGTTCGCTTGTCCGCATAGATGATAGGTAGATACTGTAGTCACTCGCCGTACTAAAAGAGATCTTAATCTCCCTACTTCATTAGGTGAGTGCATGCCTTCGATCACCTTGATGATTAGTGGATCAGCTCGTCGCGCACTTTAGTCAATGGTAAAGTCGGGGTACTTAATGGAGGTCACGAAAAACTCGCACTTATCCATCCTCAGGCGAAATCCATACTCTTTTATCCTGTGGTTTACGTGTTCTATTTTTGGTGTAATTCTTCCCATGATAATGACATCGTCTAAGTTTACAGTGGCATATGGTATTCCCTGTGGCATCGTATCTATGGTCTGCTGAAAGATTGTCGGGGCTTGGCGTTAACGCCAAGTCTTAGGCGTGTTCGCTGTGGGTGTCACTCGTTAGCAACTTCCGCGATTCCTCTGATAATTCAATCTGCAGATATGCGTCGGACAAGCCCAGTTGGCTAGAAATTGCCGCCGTTCGGCCGTGCAAAATGATCAAGATGGGGTAGAGCGTACTTGTGATCTTCTAACGCAATATTCAGGCACATAGGCAGGTCTTTCCTTTTAGTTCCTTTACAATCACGATGGGGGCTGCTCATGAAGAGTGATTGGTCGGTTTGATAACTCCGGTTGACTGTAGCTTGCTAAGTTCTTGGTCGACGATTGAATCCACTACATACAGAACCGCCCGCATTGGTCGGGAAACTGACTTCGCATCTGGCCGTAGAGATAGACTGACCTTGCTTTTCATGCGAAGTCCCAGACTATCCTGAAACACCTACTGATATTTCTTCTGCAGAATCTCCGTCCAATTCACAGCTGCGTCGCTTATTTTGTTGCACACAGAATTCAGGAGGATATCAAGCAGTTTCATATTTTTAATCTAGTCGGGATCGAGTAAGTTCAAGTATGGGTGTCTTGTTACAAAACAAACCGCTTCGAACTGGCAGTCTTTGAACATTAGTGGGCAATAAATTTCACCGTCCAAGTTCAGCGGTCCTCCTGAAGCATTAGGTACGATCCGCCTTCTTCTTTGAAAAGATGCTTCACCGATTTTTTCTGATATGACCGTGCTATCCGAAATAGTGTCAGCTTGGAGGCGCACAAATACTTTGTTCACAACCACCGTAGTTAACCCGCGTTTTTCGGCCCCTGGATCGAATGTAACAAAAGCAGGATAAATCTGGGCCCCTTGATTTGTTAGAGTAAGGGTATAAGCATTTTGGAATATTTTTTGGAGACGTTGTCGAAAGCAGCTGCACGGCAGTGATCCCGATTACGACCCCGTTTGTTGCATTTTTTGACAAAGATGCCTCTTTACCGGACCGAATTTGACAAAGTGCCATTGCTCACATTGCCAGTATGCGGATGACGCTCTGTTTGACTTGACGAAGTTTGGGACCGTCGCTGAATTTCCGCGCTGGTTTGATACCTCCAGCACATCTACGGAACCTGGACTTTGGCCTTGGGCCCTCTGTTTCTTGCCATGTTTCAAATTAATTAACCTACGATATTCGGAGGTGGTGTACTTGTGGTTAATGAACGGGTCCTGCTCAATTTTGCTAAGCAGCCTCATGCGTATTTCGGTATTTTCGGTCGCTTGAAGACCACAAACCAAAATGTGGGCTTTGTACTGATCCTCCGTCATTTCCTTCAGCTTGAAGCGCTCGCAATGACGGTTAATAATACTGGCGTAAGTTACGAACTCGCGTGATACTTCATTAGCTATATCAGACGCCGAATACAGAAGACTGTTCACCATAGATGTCCTTCAACAAAGGTACGGTTTGGTCGAAAATAAAATCCTTGGGGCATTTTTTATAAAGCAAGGTTGAAAAAATTGTCCTGCCCCTTGGTTTCCGCCTTCCGCAAACGCAGTCTTCATTTCCATTCGTCGTCAGCATCAGCAAATTCGGACCGGAATACATCTTATCTTCTGAACGAAGATTCGTAGGTGAGGCTGGCATCCGGATCATATTGAAACCCACAAAGTCCTTTAGCGACTGCACCAAACCATCGCAATGAGGCTGGACCTTACCGTGGTGCGATGGTTTGCGTGCCTCAGAGATCCATTGAGCTATGCTGGGTGGTGCTTTTTTTGCACCTCCAGAGCCACTCATACCAGATTGGTCAATGGTTAGAGGCCAGACAAACTCAGCCTCCTGGTCCTCCAGGTTGGGGGTTGGAATGGGGGTGGCTTCTCATTTCATAAAACGGGCTCTGTAGTCCAGTGCCAAAACCCGCTGCCTTGCGGTAAGGTTTTTGAACCAAAGGCTTTGGTTGAGGACCCTAATCGTTCTCCTGTCTAGGCCTGGGCAACCTGACAGTATTCTGCCCACTCAATACAATGAACCTTTCCTACAACAATTTCTTGATGCTCTGGCCGTCGCAGAGGATAATAAACGGCGCCCTATCTGCTGCATCGAGCATGGTGGATAGGGGTTTGGATGCTACTGCTCAGGCCTTCCCGTCTTCTTATATCCCTTCTTGCGCTTCTGCATCCTTATTGTCCCGCTCCAACTTTACTTTTATCCCCCCATTTTCAATCCCCCAATTCTTGGCCCTCCCCCAGCTTACTTCAATAGTCGCTTGTCTTCTAATTTCAAATCACACACAATCGCAGGGCCTCGCTCCAATCCAGTCGATAAGTCCATGTTTAACCAAGCGGACAACGTCAGTTCATCCGTTTCCCTTTGGAGTCCTCGTGTCTCTCTAAGACTGGTATGCCACAACGTGCGCACTTTGCTGCAGATTGGCCAACAGGCAGCACTTGCCCGCACACTAGAACCCCTATCGATCGACATTTGCTGTTCATCAGAAACCCGCCTGCAAGGTTCGAGCTTCGTGCATACCCTGAGATCCCCTACATGCGACACTGGCGGCACATTCTCATTGCGCCTATCTGGCGATGATGCAGCTTCAAATGCCGGTCAAGCTGGCGTCGGCATTGTTTTGAGTCCCCGGGCTGAAGCTGCCCTGCTTGATTGGATCCCAGTGAACAGTAGGATGTGCGCCGTTAGATTAGCTGGTTCGTTCCATGCTTCGAAGTCGCGCGGGAACAAACGGTGCCTGTTTGTCATTGCGGCCTACGCCCCTACAAACTGTAGCACTGATTCGGTAAAAGATGATTTCTACAAGCAACTTCACGAGCTCCTTCGTTACAGAAGAAGCACGGATACTGTGGTGCTGGCTGGCGATCTAAACGCATAAGTCGGAAAATTGTCCTCTGATGAGCTTCATCTGGGCGGCCAACATGGTGTAGGCTCCCGTAATGATAATGGTGAGCGATTGCTCCAGCTGTGTGAAGATGCTCGCCTGTTTCTCGCGAGCACTAATTTTCGACACAGCACCCGCAGAAGTGTGACTTGGCGGCCACCAGCCTCGGGCCACTCATGGACGCAAATCGATCATATCGCGATCAGTTACCGCTGGAGAGGCTGTGTCCAAAACTGTCGCTCGATTTGGAGCACGAGCGTGGACTCTGACCACGCACTTGTATGTGCCGACCTCCTGGTGCGTTTCGGTGGACGTCCGCGACGTCGATGTGAACGGATTGACACTAGCCAGCTGGCGAAGCCAGATGTTCTGAATGTGTACCAAAATGCGCTGACATCTAGGCTGAGTAAGCGCCCACTAAACACCGTTGAAGATCACTGGTCGCATACTCGTCAAGCGTTGCTATTAGCAGGCATGTCTTCATGTGGCAAAACAAATTGCAAAACCGAACACTGGGTCTCTACACAGTCTCTGGAAATTATGGATGCTCTCCGACTTATTCCGGCTGGAAGCGAATATAATGAAGCTCGCAAAAATCTCAGGGCGAAACTACGTGCTAGCCTAAAGAAGGACCGCGAAACCTGGTGGTCTCATCGTGCCTCTGAGATGGAAACAGCCGCTGCCATTGGTAATCATCGTAAGTTATTCCGTCTGATACGGGCAACAGGCAGCAGGAGACCTGGTGTTAGCGAGACCATACGCGACGAGAGTGGGCAGATGATTCACAGCCTGTCAAAACGCTTGGAGTGTTGGGCTGAACACTTTGCTATGCAATTTAACCAACCTGCGTTATCGCTTTCTTCTGGCATTGAGCGCCCTTCTCCTTGGGCCGTCTCCTTGGATCCACCATCACGCGCAGAAGTCGAACGTGAGATCAGGCTGTTGAAATTGCATAAGGTCGCAGGGGCAGATAGAATTCCTCCAGCCCTCTTCAAGTTCGGTGGACCTGCTCTAGTAGATGATCTACATGAGTTGCTAGTAAAACTTTGGGAGCAGGAGACAGTCCCGACAGACTGGAACCGCTCCGTCATTGTCCCAATTTTCAAGGGAGGCTCGCGTTTAGAATGTGGCAATCATAGAGGGATCAGTCTGATTCCGATTGCCTCTAAATTGCTTGCCTCTCTCATTCTCCACAGACTGACTGGCACTCGTGAAAGCCAAATTCGTGAAGAGCAAGCCGGATTTCGTCGAGGTCGGGGCTGCATCGACCACATCTTCACATTGCGTCAAGTGTTGGAGCACCGCCATGTTTATTGGCGACCCACCGTTGTCGTGTTTCTTGACATAAAAGGTGCCTTCGACTCAGTCGATCGATGTGCCCTTTGGGACTGTCTGCTGAGGAAAGGTGTGCCTGATAAATATGTAAACATTATCAAAGCGCTGTACGCACATAGTTCGGGCAGGGTGAGGGTTTGTGGCAAACTGTCGCCACCCTTCAGTATCACCAGCGGTGTGAGACAAGGATGCCCGCTGTCACCTTTCCTCTTCAACTTCGCTATTGATGAAGTCATAGAAACAGCGTTCGCTGGACACGACATAGAAGGTGTGGAGTTACTCCCTGGTGAGCGACTTCTTGACTTGGAGTATGCGGACGACATTGCCCTAATCTGTGACAGCTCCCAAACATGCCAAACAGCACTGAACCGATTAGCACTGGCTGTCAATCGTTTTGGGCTATGCTTTGCTCCATCGAAATGCAAAGTACTTCTCCAAGATTGGCAGGGACCCAACCCTGCACTAACGCTTGGTGGTGATCTGCTAGAAGTCGTTCAGTAATTTAAGTACCTGGGCAGCTATATTAGCACCCGTGGGATTGAAGATGAGGTTACGAACCGTATAGCAAAAGCTCGAGGTGCTTTTGCCAATCTCCGCCACCTGTGGCGCAGACGCGACATTACTCTCGCCCTCAAGGGCAGAGTTTACAACGTAGCCGTCCGTTCAACTCTCCTATATGGCTGTGAAACCTGGCCCATCAGGTCGACAGACATGAAGAGACTCGTCACATTCGATCATCGCTGCCTTCGCAGCTTAGCTCATGTCTGGTGGGAACACCGCGTGAGCAATGAGCGTGTTCGGCGTCGCATATTTGGTGCAGGAAGAGCGAGTGAACCGCTCAGCACCATTATATCACGCACCAGGCTCCGATGGCTGGGCCACGTGTTGCGCATGCCAGCACACCGACTCCCGCGACGTGCATTGTTTGTGCGTTGTGGGTGCGGTTGGAAGATGAGGAGGGGAGGCCAAGTGATGACTTGGTCGAGAGAAATGAAAACCCTCACTTCGAAGTTGGCGTCGGTTGGTGCATCCCGACTGCCTGGCTGGGGTCCTAAGGACGGTGAACACGTTTGGTTGGACACACTTGCTGATGTGGCTAGGAGCCGGCCCCAATGGCGTTTGTGTTGTGATTTCCTTTGTCCATCCCCCTCCTGTTTAGCATCCCCCTCCAATCACGATCTCAATCGTTAGGCATAATATGACTTTCTTTTACGGCAGCCAGCTGTTAGCTCTCCGGAACGATGTCCAACCGTTACTGGGGACTCAGCGGACGTGCCACTGTTTGTTTGTTTTTTTCTTTTCTTGCCTTTTGTATTGCGGTACAATAGCTGAGGTGTTTTCCACCTCCAGCTAGCGTGTAATGATGATGATGATGATGATGACTGCACCAAAAGATGACTGCTGCTTTTCATTACTTGCTTGCTTGTACCGCAAGACTTTGGGAAGTATTCTCAATTATCCATATATGACTTTCTCCAAATCGTTTCTGTTTGTGTTACACTTCCACTGAAAACAGCTTTTTCTGGTTCTCCAATCAAAGATTCTCCGTCGCCAAGTTATGATGGTGCACTAAGTCGCGCCGGGTCGCTCTGATTGTCTTTTCGAAAAACCTGTCCGATCCGATTTGCCGATTACGAGGACAAGGTTGAAGGCCGTCAGACACGAGATAATTACATGGTGCAGAGTACTTGCAATAACCACAAAGCAATCGGCACCTGCTGCATGAAATAATTGTGCTGAGAAAAAAATGTGTCAGCTTATACGCCGTAACGACGCTTCGCTGCCGCGCGACCACCACTAGTCGCGCGCGGGCTAAGTATACCGCGAGGACGCCCACCCCTACGCGGATTCGAACCGGCGACCTTATGGTTGGAAAGCAAACGTGCCGACCACTCGGCCACCGGCCGACTGAGAGGTTCACTGAGAGGTTCACTCCCGCTTCTTGCACCGAATACGAGACGCTGAACTCGCCTCTTGCTCACGCGCTTACAGTATAGTTGAACGGACGGCTGTATTGTAGACTTTATCATCCATGGAAACTGTGATGTCGCACCGGCGACATGAATGGCGAAATTAGGAAATTGCGCCTCCACCATTTGTTACACGCTTCGTCACTTCAATTTATATTCTACATTGGATCGTATAGCTGCCCAGCTAGTTTAACTTTTGAACTACTCCTAACTGACCCCTACTAAAGGTCAGTGCAGGGAGTGGTCTCCGCCAATCTAGGAGGAAAACTTTGCACTCGGAGGGAGTAAAACAGCCCGAAACGGCTAACAGGCAGTGTTGTTCTCTCCTGTGCTGCTTGGCGAGTTGGTGAACCGTTATAGGATTGGACAATGTCATCCGCATACTACACGAAAAGAATTCAACCACCTAGATCTAGTCCCGTGAACGCAGTTTCCATAAATGTGTCAGTTGCGAAGTTGAAGAGGAAAGTTGACAGCTGCAGTCCTTGTTTTCTACCACTGAAGATATTGAGGGGCAATGGTAGTTTGCAGCAAGCACTCACTGTCCGGACTACGCGCGTATAGCGCTCTGATGATGTTCACATATATCTCGGGCATACTCCGTTTATCAAGCGGTACAAAAATGCATATCGATTCATCAGATTGAAGACACTTTTGATGTTGAGAAACACGGCTGGCTTTGGTTGCCAACACATGGGCTGTTCCAACAACTGTCATAAAGTATGGGTTTGGTGAATGCAGCTTAGTTTTCGATGGAACCATGTGTCTCATTTTCATGGATGCTAGTCAGTCTATGAATAACAAAAGACGCAAGCAATTTGGAGGCATTTGATATTAGGCTGGTTCCGCTATGATTGTCGCATTCCCAACGTGAAGTTCTCTTGATTATTTGGATTATGACGGAGCGTCTCCAGTTTGATAGTACTGTGCCCTGCTTCTACAGCTCTACCAGTAAGTTGTGTGAATCATTCACGAGAGCTCTTTTCCCGAATGTAAAGAGGACTGGAGGACGTCCGTCTGCTCCTGCGGCCCTGTGGTTGCTTGTGCTTGGAAACTAGAAGACAAGATGGAGAAGGGCTAAGAACTAGGGGGGTTGAAACCCGGCGGATCTAAGTGACAATAAGGATTAAAAAGCGCGAGAAGGGAACTATGAAAACGGGAAGCCCTGACTAGTAGATTTTTTTGCGACGGCCTAAGCATCAAGAACTTGTTTGAAGAGAGTTGTTATGTATTGTTTCTTGGGCAGAATACTGTCATTTTGCCCAAGCCTAGGCAGATACACGATTACAATTCTCAACCAGATCCTTTTATTCGAAAACTGATCGCAAGGCAGTGGGGTTTCGGCACTGGGCTACTGATAGTATATTTTATGAAGTACTGGGCTTACTCCACCTCCTAACTGACCTTAGTATGTCAGGTCTCCAACCATTGATTCATGTTTGGGTAGCTCTGATGGTACAAAAGCACAATCCAGCCTAGCTCAGTGGACCATTAAGTCACGTAGACCACCGCACCACGTTAAGGTCCAGTTTCGTAGCGTTGAAGTCCAGTCTCGTTGCGATGGTCAGCAACGCACGGTCGTGGTCAGTTAAGTTTCTTGTGGTTATAACGTGGCATATACTAGACAACTTTTTTGCAGCTTTTTAACCCTGCGTCTTAATCAGCCTTACTCTACAGATGCCTCATCATTAGATCCACTTTAAACAGACACTTCGGCTAGGAAACGATGGTATACGTACTGCTAGTGCCGACTGCGGGGTATATCCCGTAGTGTCGAATCTAGCACAGAGCGCTACACTGATCCAATCTGGAGGCCGCGACGGTCCAAAAGCACCCAACTTAAACATAAGTAATTTCATACCCCACTATCTAGTCGTCTTTTGTCTTGCTTGCAACTTTCGTCCTTCATCATCCTCAGTAAGCAGTGACCTGGCTTACGTAGATCGTACCAGTGTCAACGGGCATATAACAGTTGTCCGCATTTACAAGCTTGGTGCCATATCATTTACAGCCCCTGACTTGGTGCACCAGGAGACAACTTGTTTGGTTTCCAACCATTGACCATTCTAATAAAAACAGCCTTCAACGGCATGATATAGCTAAATAGGTCGAAAAGAGACACAAACGGTTGCCCTACGTAAAGGCCCAATTTGGCCGCCATCTTTTGAGTCAAAGTACATTTCAGATATAGGGACGACAGTTGTGTGGCATTCGTATCTATGGCGCTGTTCCAAACTCTGACACTATGTGGATGGACATTGAATACGTCTTTTGCTTGGTCTGATGTCAACCTTGCCTCACTAATTTTCCTTTCCCACAATCATTAAGATGACGCATGTGTGGTGTTTGGAGGCAATGACGTCGGCGGTAATTTCTTGATGCTTTTGCACGGCATTTGATAACATTTCTTATAAATGGGGATGACTTACATTTACGGTTTAAGTAAACCGCGATTCCTCCCATGGGTCTGAATTGAACAATCATGCTTATCATTTTAGAGTTGCCACCATCTTTCCTCTACGGCTCTATTTTTAATGTGCCATCCCAGCCTCAGGTATGGACTTCTCAAACTCGGGAATCGGGACATAATCTGCTATATGCCCTTACACATACCTGAGGAATTATTTCTAACTGTTGCGTTGGATCGCAGTTTATCAGATGTTAGTCTTTGGTCGATTCTTTGCTGATTTTGTGACATCTGCAAGTATCTGGTCGTCTTGGCGATATCATACTATCCTGTCGAATTTTGCTAATTTATCTCGGCTGATTGATTCTTCCAAGTTTCTTATCTCACATTTTTTCCATCTTTTCTCAGGACATTGATTTTCGCTCATACCGCTTGACGCATCTACCACGAAGCCGGTCCGTTCCGCTACTAATATTGGGCTATTCAGACTTCTGTATACCTTGTCAGCGCATATGGCCACTGTGGTCCCAGCTTGCTGACGAGCTGACCGCGGTTGGTGTTTCGGTTGCTGCGACCAATTTGGAGCGAGATGGTTCGCTACGTGATGAGCTACGTGTGTTCCACGTTCCCAGTATTGTCATGGTTATCGACGGCCGCGTGAGTTTGCGGCACATTTTCCCAGTCGCCGAACGCTTTTACCTTGCAAGATATTGCGCATCCTCATATTCCATCTACATCCAACAGCCAGGGTGCCAACATTGCTCTATTCCTGTTACCCTTCTCCTCTGCACAAGATCAATACCCGGACTTCATTCGTACCTTCCAGGTTGCTGCTTTTTATGTAGCTCAGTGCTTTTATCATCCCTTTTGTGACATCCGGCCACTGAGTAGTAAAGTCAGTTCGGAGTTCCGATTCAGCTTCTCACACGGGAGCTTAGTTTACCTAGGTCTAGCCTTCACACAAAATACCACTTTTCTGACGCAACAATTCTCCACGCTTTCGATGTTTGCCTTCGTAGTGGTATTGGTTCAGCAGCGGGGCAGATTTTCATTACTATCTTGTTCCGTTCAGTGGCGTTCGTCATCTAAAGCGACTTTTGTCGTCCGTAATTGAGTAGGGGCTCGGTTTTGGCTTGAATGTTTGCTCATATTACTTACGATTTTTATGTTACTACATCCATTGTAGTGAGTAGGGATTTCTCGCAAATATTTAACGCATACAGGGATTTCTCTAGCCGATTGTGTTATCGGTCTAATGTTGCTTATGTCGAGTGACCAGATTTAAACCGTCTTTGGAAATTAGAGTCCGTTTTTATTGAATGTGCCACTCGGTTATCGATACCGTGGAATATATTTTACCACCATTATTGATTTCCCCAGGAACTTATACAAAGTACCTCCTCTCAGCTTCATCACACCCGTTATTTACTTCGCTGCAGAACGCTTCCGTCTAAAGGTCGCATTGTTTGTGCCTTCACAACGATGTACGGCATATTATCTACAAACTATTTAAGAAGTTATACAGCCATGCGTGTTTCACCCAACTGTTTCACAGCCTTTGCTCGGCCAAACATTTAGGTTGTTTTTGTAATTCATTCAAAAAGTTTTAGACAAACTTATCGAGTCTTCATTTTACGACGTAGTCCTGGCCCCCTACCGTCTGGGTCACTGCTTTATCCTCTGCTTCAAACAGCACAAGCATGTAAACCCGGTTGCCATACCAGAAACGTGAATACGGGAAAATTGAACATAGGCAGAACTCTAACCGCGATGAGTCACTAGATGCCATGATTGTAGATTGGAAAGGTGGCCACTAACAGCCAGTCGAACATACACAACGGAACCTTTGCGTTCGCAACTAAGCAGTATCGACTAGAGCGTTTTACCACTTACCTAACTGATTCCGTTGGTCTCAATCTGGGAAAGCGGTAGGCACCAGCTCGTCTAAGTCTCTCAACCAATTTCTCCATGCATTTTTACCATCTGGCCATCATGAGGGTTAAGCCAGCCAGACACAGCAATGCTAAACAGCCCACCTCGAGGTAGTCTGTTCGGAATTACGCGATGCGCGTGACCCAGTCGTCGTGATCGATCGAAGCACATCAGAAGCAAAAGACGCTTAGGCGAACAAGCTTGTTTTCGGTGGTTCGCATCAGGCCAATACACTACAGAAAATCCAAAGGTGCTTGGGAAATTCACTACGCAAAAGGCACTCATCCAAAACTGCACTGTAGCCTTCGCTACAGCAAGTCTTGTGTTGAACCTAACGTACTGATTAAGTTCTCTCAACACAGTGGGATTCTTGGACTGTTTCAACTGAGAAAATAATCCCGGCGATGACATCTGAAGCAAAAGACGCTTAGGCGAACATGCTTGTTTTCGGTGGTTCGCACCAGGCCAATACACCACAAAAAATCCAAGTGTTTGGTAAATTCACCACGCGAAAGACACTCATCCAAAAACTGCACTGTCGCCTTCGCTACAGTAAGTCTTGTGTTGAACCTAACATAGTGATAAAGTTCTCTCAGCACAATTGAAACAGTCCAAGGATCCCACTTTTGCTTCTGATGTCATCTCCGGGATTATTTTCTCAGTTGAAGCACATCAATTGATTCGGTGCCGCACCGGCGACTTTTTCACCGGGCACCAACTCGTAAACATCGTTACTGCTCATCTGGTGGACCCATCGAATATGGAAAGGGGGGTTTTACATGCACCGATGATCCAGGACAAGTCGCTTGATGTCCTGCGGTCACGCTAGTTGTGCTAAACCGCGTTCACCCAGCTGGATATTGAACCGCGATAAATTGGTTAAATGTTTCCCACTTTTCTAAATTGCCATACCTGCATCTAAACGCTATGGAATCTCCAACTACTGGACTCAGATTCCAGGGGCTATTGGTACGCTGCTCTTATGTGGCGAAACTGAGTCAGCGATTTTGAATGTTGACCGTGTTTTGTTGTATAGAAGTTAGTCTGCGCTTTTCGACTACTACTGAACCTATGCCATATTTTTCGTTTGTATACTCTCACCGGTACTAATCTAATGGTCGTCATAGTCTTAATCTTCCGTCAATTCATTCGTCATTCAACCATTCGGAACCACAAATACTGACGTGTCACTTGAACGGGAACCAATAACCAATTGTCGTTATGCCAATGACAATCAATGTATCATTCCACGTTCCTCATCTTCTTCGCTCAACATCCAGTTTCAACGGCAGAACTTTCGAGTTAGTCACCTTCAGTTCTCACGCCATATCCACTGGAACGATGATCGCCTGTTCCTTCAAATGCTGCAACGGATAGCCAATTAAATAAACCTAGCCGATATTTTTGAGGCCTACCACTGCTACTTTCAATCAGTTTCGCTGTCTTAACAGACATTACATTTCTGCCATTCTACAGAAAAGTGGCGATCTTTTGGTTTACAAGAGTACGTTTCGGTTTGCGCCATCTTCTACCCTGTTCCGCACTCAACCCCCCCCCCCCATAGCGCACGTATAATGTGCATTTCGCACATGTTATGCCAGTATGTGATCTTGGAGTCAAGTGGTTGGGTATGATGCCACAGTAAATGCTTCTAGGTTGGAAAATCACGGGAAGTTATGGACAACCGGGTGCTCTTAACTCTCTGGCTGTGATTGCCTCACTGCCAGGGTAAACGTTAGTCTTCCCTTTTGGCCAAGCTTGTACATTATAGCTATGGTGCACCTAGCTACACTAGTATTACTAATCTCGACAGTTTAGTAATTAGACATAGAGCTAACAAAAGCCATGGAGATTAGCGGATAAGGGGCAGAGTCGCCGCATCATAATCATCGTGGCATAGTAGTTGAAGGTGAGCAACACACTTCAGCTACTGTGCCGCGGGAAGAAAGGAACGTTTTGACAAAAAATGGGGCAAAACATTTTAAGTTGTTTTTCACACGCCGATTTTTCTCTGTTTTGTCATTTTCAATGTTTGAAGTATTAAACATGCGAATCAATACAATTCTGTACACAATTCTTCCACTAGTTCCGGTTACGGGCCATGTTTTCAAGCATGTTTAACCATTAACACTCCTCATCATTGGATTGCCATCCTGGAAGACGTACAGGTCACACGTCGGCTAGACGCGTCGTCAGCGATTTCATGTGCTGTTGCCAAGTGGAAGGCTGACCACCACGCGGTCGCCTCCATCCAGATCCTTGATCATCGAACAGAACGCTACGCGGTAGACACTCAGGTGCCATGCATAGGACATGACCGGGCCATCTCAAATGGCGCAGCGAAACCAGTTTGTTGAAGAGAATATTTACATTCCCCAGGATGCGATGTCGCACGTCATCAATGTGAATTCAATGTTGCCACCAAACACGAGCGATCCTCCTTAAGCAACCGTTGTCGAAGACAGAAAGGCGACGCATGTCTTCCACGCGAATTGGTCAGGACTCGCTTTCATACAACAATACTGAACGAACAGATGCACTGTAAACACGACTCTTTAGAGAGAATGAGACGTCGGGACGACACCACAAGTGCCTCAGATCGGTAAATGCTGATCGAGCTTTAGCGATGCGAAGAGAAACTTCCTTGCTGCTAATGCCGTCAGCAGAAACACGGCCCCCAAAGTAGACGAAACTATTTACCGGTTCAACTTGTGCACCTACAAGAGTGAGCACGGCAGCCGGTGGAGGCCAGTCCTGGAGCTGCACTTAACACTTTGATGGGGCAAAGCTCATGCCATTTTTAGATGCTTCAACCACCAAACGATCCAGATTGAGTTGTATTCCCTGATGATCGTCACCAAGTAAGACGATATCATCAGCATAGTCTGTCGATCGTGCGTTCACCCGGTGGAAGCTTTAGGCTAAAATGTTGGAAACCTAGATCACTCGACGGAAAGTCTTCGATTGCACAATTGAAGAGGAATGGGGACACACGGCAGCTCAGTCGCACACCGCTATTGACAGCGAATGGCGAGGAAGGCTTGCCGTAGCCCCGGAGGTATGCACGTGAAGTGCTCCTAAGATGGCGGTGTTCTTCACTGACACCCCGTTCTTTAGCAAGCAACGCCATAAAGCAGATCGATCAACAGAGTCTAAAGCGGCACGTATGTCTAGGAATGCAACGATAGTGGGCCTGTGATAGATATGACGATGTTCGAGGAGTTGGGGGAGCGTGAAGCTTTGATCCACGCACCGCGACCGGGACGGAGACCAGTTTGTTCTTCACGGTAGGCTGATTCACGTATTGGGGATAGTCTACGGAGCAGAAAGGATGCCAATAGCTTCTAGGTAACCGAAATAAGACTAATCCCGCAATGATTTACGCATGAATTGCGAGCGCCTTTCTTGAAAACGGGACAATAACTTATTCGCCTCAAGAGGTGGACACTTTCTCTTCATGTCAGATTTTTGCGAACAGCGAAGTCAGCTAGTTAATGATCGCCACGCCGCTGTACTTGAATAGCTTCGGAGGAAGTCCGTCTGAGCCAGCAGTCTTGAACCGATCCAAGCGTCAAATCTTGAGGCAGACTTCCGCTCTGCTGAGTGGATTCAGTGGGACGAGTCAGGGTGGACAAAAGGTGTATTGCATGTACTGATGGACGGTGGAGGCCAGTTGAATTGTGAGTGAAAGTGCTCGGCTCAGCGTTTCATACGCCTCTGTTAGTTGGTGATCGCAGACTCATCCACCTCGCAAATAACTTCCATTACACCATACTTCCTGAGGCCGATGGACCGAATGAGTCGGATAAGCTTGCGAGTCTTGTCAGAGAGGGCAGTTGTCTCCATCACTAAAGCACGCTCAAACCACAATGCCTCGTGATCCTTGCGTAGGCTTTGCTAGAGCAGCCGGTCGGCAGAACGGCCCTGCCCGTTGCCATCTGATTACGCCGGGATTTCTTTACAGCCTTCGAACAGCTCCACAAAACGAGCAGAGATCCAAGCCTTTAGGGGGCATCGGGTTAGGCCGCAGCTTGACAGTCCAGAAATGGTCATTGCTTTCGGTATACAAGTCCAGTGTTGCTCGACGTCTTGCGGTGGATTGCAATTGAGTGCGTATGCCAATGAAGACTGATAGCTTGCTTGGACAGAGGAATCAGTTAATCTGTTGACATCATTTTCGCGGTGCTTCGTATTTCAGGACCCCCAAAACACATACAGATTTTCGCGCAGACCAGTGCATGATCTGAGTCAACGAAGGTGGACCAAAAGGACCTGCAGTCCAGTACGCTGCCGCGCCATCTGAAGCTAATTGCAATGTGATCAATTTGTGACTATGCATATGTTGGCGAAGGGGGACGCCAAGTTGCGGAACGCTTCTTCGTACGCCTGAAGTTAGTGCTCGAGAGAAGCAGTTGGTTGCCTTCGCACAATGTGAGAAGCCTGTCTCCGTTATCAGAGCGGCCCTCATCGAGCGCGTGGTGACCACCTAGATGGCGTCCGTATGGCAACAGGCGGTTATCCCGTGCATTAAAATTCCCAGGAAGGACAACGATATCCGACTTTTCAGTGTTAGTCAAGAGCTGATGTAGCTCCCGATAGAAGTCGTCCTTGACCGAGCCACTAATGTAGTCAATTGGAGCGTACGCGGAGATCACAAACAAGTTGCGTCTCTCCTCGCGGCGCTTGTTGATTCTACATGAACCCCAAAGCAGAACTACACACTGCCGGCTGTCAATCGGGAACCAGTCCAGTAATGCCGCCTCGACCTTGCGACAGTGCTATACTTACACCAACCAAACCCGCTGAAACTGCTTCTGGATCACCGGAAAGATGCGGATGATATCTGGCTTCTTGGTCAGTGAGGGGTGTCAATGTAAACACAGTGCTTGGATCTTGCCATCGGGTTTCTGAAAGGCAGCAGACATCAATGTGTAGGGAATCTAGGGTGCGCGCTAGACCGGCTTGCTGTCCAATCTGCATGAGTGTCCAAACGTTGAAGCACACCAGACGGAACGAGGATCGGGGACGAAGGAGAGCCATAGGTTGAACTTCTTGGTCCGCAGCGCAACCGAAATCGCAGCTAGATTGTTGAGCACATGAATCGAGTAACAGAAGATGAGGATTGTTAGCAAACAAACAATTGGCGTGTGATGAAGTCACGTGAATGTAAGAAGCAGAAACGGTAGCCGATGAACACGTTGTAGAGCAGTCCATTGTTATGTGAGAGGGCGTGATACTACCCCGTTGCCCCAGCCGAAGTAGGGAGTTGACTTATTTGACCCCACCCTGACCCTTTGGCTAAATAACACCCTCAAGGCAGCGGGACGAATTGAAGGAATCGCGCCCATTGGTAGTCACTGACTGAATCTTTAGTTTATGCGTCTTTTGTTTGGTAAATCACCAAACAGGGACCCAATACTCCCCACAAAATCAGCACAATTGCTGGACTACGATGTCCCACGGAGGTGAAACACCATCGCCGAACACTTCACTGGAACAGAATACACCCCAACCACCCAGCTGGCACCACGAGAATGTAGTTCGGTAAGCCAGCCACATACCCACACCATGGTGCCTCGCAAGGCACGCACGTTGAAATTGCTTGGCTAATATAGTCGGTCACACCCGGCTAAGGCTATATCATATAGGCTAAGGAGAATGAAATTGGTCTATTGTATTATCTTTAGTTTTTTCAGCAGTCTGAGAACAATCATGAAATCATCAAATACCATAAAAGTCAAGGGAAGGTGCAGTTATCGTGAGAAGAAAACCAGACACAACACAGAAATCCATGGTTTCCTTAGAGGGCGTGATGCTACTGTGTTGCCCAGCATGAGGTAGGGAGTTGTATTGGGGTAGGAGGACACCTCCATTCTTCGACTAAACTGCCTATCCGCAAGGCAGCGGGGTGAAGTCAGAGAATCGCGCCCATTAGGAGCCGGTGGCCGATTTTTTCAGTTCAAATGCCAAACAGGTGCCAAATACAGCTTGCGCCCATACTCTGGACTACAGTGCTTCACTGATCTGAAGCTAAGGTCAGTGACTATATTTAGTGCTGAGTCACTTCCGCCACGTCATAATGCAATTAATGAGATATCTGGGACTTTTCATAGGAAGAACTCCTGCCAAGCGAAAACCTATGTCCTCCTGGAACACTGCTGTCGAACCATTCTCTGGAACAGGCTAATCCGGAACTAACCAGCTGGCACCACGAAGAGTTGGTTCGGTAAGCCAGTCATGGTCTGATGTTCCACCACAATAATGCATGGTGTGGCCATGCATTCTAATAAAAATAGCGTACTCGCGCTCCTCGGAACACAGATACAGTGACATTATTTTGGAGCAGACACTAAACGAATTTTCATCCTAATCACCATTCACGTAATGGCAACTATTACACCCTGCTCACGCTACGTTGCAGTTGCATTCCTATTCTGTTTAATGGTGTAATGAGCATCGCCTCTACGCAGCTTATCCTTATCAGCCTTCCGCGTCCTCTCGAATGCTACAATCTTAGGACCATGTTGACTAATTCCCGTGTTGGCCACTGCCGTGCGTTGCACTGTTAGTAGAATTTTGGCCTGAGACAGCGTTGTATGCGTCCCGGCATCCCATTTCTCATTCTTTCCGCGTATGTATGCGACTGTTTGAGTATATAACCAAGAGTTAAGGTCTAATATGCTTTATCAGAGGCAAGTATGAGGTGATTCGGGTCAAGTGAAAGTAGGTGACACTGTAGCGTATTCTTGCTTATCCATCCCGTTGTATGCATTAGGCGAAGCAGCATTTTTCAAACCGCCCATTAGCCAGTGTGTGGTTCAAAGGCGTTCTTACACTGTTTGGCGGGCCATCAATTTTAGACAACCGCGACACACCACTGCAAGACAACCTCACCAGTTCTCAATAGTGCTCAGTTCACATCTTGGCGTTCAAGGCAGCCAACTGCAAAGTATTGAACATACATCACCAGATGACCTACAAATATCGGCTAGGAAATCGCGTTTTCAACGCACTTCCCATGAAAGTGATCTTGGGATGCTTTTGCAGGCTGATCTCAGTTGCTTAAAACGCCGAAAAAGAGGTGAGAAAAGCGATCAACATCTGGATCTCTTGCAATGGACTTTTGATCAGTTGGATTCCACAATCTCGCAAATGCTCAACTCCTACGTTGGGCCAAATGTGAAGTGCGCTAGCCAGGTCTGGCACCCATGGAAAAAACATGGCTTCGCTGCACTGGAAACTCCACGACCAAGAGCGATTGAAAATGTTAACTGATTGCTCCACCTCTTTTACCAACTTAGGCTGAGGGCCTCGGTGTATTTTCGGTGGACAATGTCATCATTTACGAGGTGACCTTATATTGCTGTATCTGATCCTCAAGGATGCCAACGACGGATGCCGACACTATATGAGATTCAGTCACAAACCACACTGAGGGGCCACGATTTGAAATTGACCACATAGTATGGCCGGTTGGAATGCTGCCGGGACGTATTTTCCTTTCGTGTATCCCAGTCGCAAAACTCTTCTGCGTTCCGACATCTTTCACACATTAACTCGACTTGCTGATGCATTACATGATTTGAACCCAGGTTCCTAGATCAAAACATTACGTAACCAATGTGTGTGCAAAAGTGAAACATACAGTGAGTCCACTTATGATACGCATCACTTTTTCTCTTGGGACATTTGCTTTTTGCTTTCACCCTTTGCCTACGGGACTCCCTAAACACCTGCTTTTTCACCCTTGATAATTCCATTAATCTATTGCTTCATCGCTGTTCAATCAGATGCCAATTTAGATCCCCGCAAGAGTCTTCAAAACAATGCACTCCCTTAAAGCAAAGCGTACTACGCTGTCAAGCATTTGATAATCAGGGCCAATGGAGGGGCTCTTGTCCGACCGTTACTGAGCGCTAACCATGATCAACGGTGTGGGTCTTGCGGGTGTGAAAAGCGGGACTGTCGTGGTTCATCAAACTGGCAGAAGCTTATCTCCATCAACCTGAGGAATCCATAGGGTTTCCTTTCATTTACCGGGCACTGCTGCGCACAGTCAGCTAACTCATTCGATTATATTACTATCTCGTGTAAAGTGTGTGCGTACTATCTTTGTGCCTCTCCCTCCCACTCCTCATCAGGTTTCCCATTACAGCCGAAGCGTTTTCACTCACAGTTCCATCATCGATACCCTACGTCAAACTTTGCTGCACTCGAACCCATCTAACTCAAAGGCTCTTCCGTCCTTCCTGAGCACCTCCCTGGATACACCACTGATTCAAGTTATCTCCAGCGAGACGACATTCTTCACAGACTTCCATTTTAATTGGCGTAAAGACAGTCGCCCTCGGATGGTTTTGTTCAAACCGCTGGCAGTACCATCGTTGCGCTATGTGTTGGCTGCTTTCCGCGCGGCTGATCACATGGCAGCTGGTTTTGTGAATACCGAACTCCAGACTGCCCGTGCTCTGGTCAATATTTTTCGGCTTCCTCGCGACGAGGTATGTTAGCGCTCATTGTTAAAGATTCCATTACATTTGTGGTCCACACATTTAATATATCTGTATATTTTCACCTGATATGGAGGAATCGTCGAACTAGCTGTCCTACATCAATTTCTTATACTCCACTCCATACCTTGCGTGCTAATTAAGTGATACGCAAATTATTCAGTCTTCTGATTTAAACACTTGTGCGTCTCAGGGCTTATATACTTAATCTGGGACCACCTGGCATAAACTATTTCCGACCGGATCTTCGGACCAGCTAGCGTTGTGCTTGCTCCGAGATCTTAGTGATCATTTGAGTGTATTAATCATCCATACATCTCTTCTACAACACCATTTGGGCCGTCTTGCTTTTCTAATGCTATTTCATCCGGAAACCTATACTTTAAGTCGGTGTGTTATGAGTATAGTCTACCTTTGTGCTTATTTTATCATGCATTATTTTATCCCCTTCGGCACCATTTTACCGAATTGGTGAGGTGACGTCCTGTTATAACTGCATGTCTCCCGAGGTGAATCCTTGCCGCATGTTTACTATAGCTATTCTTTTTCACGTTCTGCTTCGTTACTTTCAGGAAAGCCTACTTATATTTCATGAGGACCCGCACAAACCCATTTACGTCAATTCAGCACCGAAGATCTCCCCAGCAGATATGGATTGGGCCATTCGGTCACACAGTCAGTTGTCCATTCCAAGGATTTTCAGCACCGCGCGTCTTTTAGATCTTTGCCCCACAGAGGGAAATGAACCTAAGAACCGTTACACATCGGCTTCTGAGGCAAGAACAGCTCATCAGGATGGTGGTCGTGATGGACACAATTTTCACCGCCATTTGTGTCTCGTGCTCCTTCTTCATTCCAAGCACACGAGTTTAGAACAATCGGATGGTCTTGCAGATCTTTGGTTATCATTACTTCGGACAGTCATACCTGATGTTCGAGCCCGTCTGCTGCAACGCACTTATGCAGACACACTGCTACACCACATCCAACCTGTGCATGTTTATGTTGACCGCCAATCCTCGTGGCTCCGTCGGCTCTCAGAATCGGTGACTTCTGGTTCGGACATTTCTCAACCAAGTAATCACTACGGATGCTCTATCACTAATAGTTTCGTCGTGTTGTTATTTCTACCTAGGGATTGGATTGTGGTTCGGATTTTTTCCATAAACCTACACTGTCTCCTAATCTTCAATTGATATTCGGATAATGACCCAGTATTGGCGACCCTCCGACACTGCTAAGTAGTTGTTTGCAAATCTGTTAAACGATCAAACCTGCCTTACGTTTTGCCTGTTTTACTTCGCCTAAGACTGAACGACCGGTGTCTATAGCACTGTCATTATGTATCTCGGGTTATCATTTGCTGTCCGGGTCTTTACATCAACTGTTGCTTGATATACATTTCTTATATGTGCTGCCTTGGATGTATCCAGATGCACTGATCCGCTTCACCTCTTATCGAATACGATCCTTCGGTATTGCTTTGGTCTCTACTTTTTCACTACTTACACCTTACGCTGCTCACCTTTTGTCGCATGATTTCTACACAATTCCGCGAGGTTACTAACAGAAGGCCATTGTTCTCAGTTGCTAAATGAAGCTCGTTTCACCCTTCCGCAGTTATCCAAACACGACAGCCGGCTACGCGTCCAGTTAAGGGTGTCATTTTGTGACAAATGGCCCAAAAACAGGCAATCGATAGGACAAGCGTCTACCCTGAAACTCAAAGGTCACCGCGGTTCGCATCTGCGTATGTGCGGGCGACTTCACAGCCAGCATGCGACTAATGATGGTCGGTTTACAACCACAAGCTTCTGCGCGTCGCACCAGCGTACTGCTCAAGTCTTTCTTACAATTTCAAAGGACTTCCTCAGATTGGTATCCCCTTTCCTTGCAAACCGCATGGCTTTTGTCCATGGGGCAATAGGTGCTGTTAGCGCTTCGCTCATATTCTATCGACTTTCAGGCATCGTTTTCATTAATTTGACTTGCACCCCAAACGCGTGTATATCGGTGACCACCAAAGATAAGCCACGTTCGCAACGCTCATCCCTTATCTATTTTTCCATAGTTACGCATATTGTTACCGTTTTTAACGGGCTTGCTGCGCATGCGAGCCGCTTATCAGAATCAAAACGCCGCTGCTACCAACTTCATTTGAAAAAATTTTCCTTGATGAACTACATCTGCGCTTCCAACGCGGTATAGGCACCCGTAATGATGATGGTGAGCGATTAATACACCTGTGTGAAGATGCTCGTGTATGTCTCACGAGCACTTACTTTCAACGCAGCACTCGCAGAAGGGTGACATAGCGCCCATCAGCCATAGACGCTGTCGCTCGATTTGGAGCACATGTATGAACACTGACCATACACTTGTATGTGCTGATCTGCGAGTGCGTTTTGGCTGACATGCACAACGACGCTGTGAGCGCATAGGCCCCAGCCAGCTGGCGAAGCCGGGTGTTCTGCATGCGTATCAGAGTACGCTGGCATCTGGACACACTAAACACAGTTGGGTATCACTGGTCGCATATCCGCCGGACGTTTTTGACAGCAGAAATATTTTCGCGTGGTAATCAAATTGTCAACCTGGACATAGGAAGTCTACACAGTCTCCGGAACTTCTGGGTTCTAGCCGAAGTGATTCGGCTGGGAACGAACACAGTGAGAATCGTAAAGACATCAGTGCAAAACGTCTTGTCAACCTGAACAGGGATCGCGAAGCCTGGTGGTCTCCTCGTGCTTCAGAGATGGAAACTTGGTGTCAGAGAGACTAGGTGCCATGAGAGTGGACAGCCTATACACAGCTTGCGAAACGCTTGGAGCGTTGGACCAAACACTTTGAAAATCAGTTTAATCAACCTGAGTTCTCATCTTTCTTTTCGGGCGTTGACTGCATTTCTCCATGGATCCGCCTTGAAGCGCAGCAGTCGAACGTGAGATCAGACTGTTGAAATTGAATAAAGCCGCAGAAGCAGATACACCTCCAATAATCTTCACAGTTGGGGGATCAACCCTCGTGAAAGATTTGCAGAGCTTACTAGTGAAGCAGTGGGAGCAGGAGGCTGTCTCAACAGATGGCTCTGCTCCGTCATAGTCCCAATTTCCAAGGGAGGCTCATGTTCCGAATTGGATCTCAATTACCTGCGTCTGTCGTTCTTTATCGACTGAATCCCATCTGTAAAAGCCAGGATCGTGAGAAACAGGCCGGGTTCCCTCGAAGTCTGAACTAACTTGGTCATATCTTCATATTACGTCAGTTGTTAGAACACCGCCATAGCTATTGGCGGCACGCCCTAGTCGTGTACCTTGACATCAAAGGTGCCCGACTCAGTGGGTCGATGTGCACATTGGAATTGTTTACTCATGATAACTGTGCCCGAGGAATGTATAAATCCATAAGAACGCTGTGCGCGCATAGTCCGGACAGAGTAAAGGCTGATTGTATGCTGTCGCTACCCTACAAATTTTCCAGCGGTGTGAGACAAGATTGCATGTAGTTATCTTTCCTTTTTAACTTCGCCATTGATGGGTTCAGCGGAACGGCCTTTCTCAGGCATGACCTAAAAAGTGAGGGTCTTCTCCATAGGGATAGACTTCTTTACTTGGAGTACGCCGACCATACTGTTTTTATCTAATACAGTTCCCAAATGTGCCAGGCGGCATTGGAAAAATTAACTCTGCCTGTTAATCACTTTCATCTGTGCTTTGCACCATCCACCCCCAAATACAAAGTCCGTCTCCAAGAGTGGCAAGGACCAAACCGTTCGCTGCCCCTTCATGTTGATCAGATAGAAGCCGTCCAGAAATTCATGTATCTTGGCAGCTATCTTTGTGAAGCTCGATGCGCTTTTGCTCAATTTCGCCACCTGTGGTGTGGTTACGACATCACTCTTGCCCTGTAGGGCAAAGTTTATAGCGCAGCCTGTATGTTCGAGAAACCTGGTCCATTGACTCGACAGACATAATGATACTAGTCACATTCGATCATCGATGTCTTCGCAGATGGTGCGAACACAGCGTATTCGGCAGGAATAGCGAGTGAATCGTTCAGCACCATTATATCACGCACCAGGCTCCGATGTCTAAGCTGCGTGATGTGTATGCCAACACACCGACTCCGCGACATATGTTGTTTGCGTGACCGGGATGTGGATGCAATATGAAGTGTTGAGACCAAGCGAGGACTTGGCCAAAAGGAATAAAGACTCTCACTTCGAATTTGGCCTCAGTTGGTGCCTCCCAGATGCTAGGCTAGGGTCCGAAGAATGATGAACACGTTTATTTGGATACACTTGTTGACATGTCAATGAGCCAACATTAGTCTTGTTTGTGTTGTGAGTTCCCTTGCCGCTGTCCGTCCCCATCCGTCTCTCTTATCTTCCCTGTCTAATCATGATCTCGTTTCCGATGCATAATATCGCTTTTTGTTTTTAATTTTGTATAGCTGATGTTTAACATGTCCATTTTTCATATGTCTTACCTTTTTTATTGAGGCGTAAAAACAGGTTTTTTCACCTTTGACTAACGTGTGTGTCTGTCCACAGTGCATTTTGTGTGCATCCTTACAATACAAACCATGGCGCTCGGAGTTCAACTGACACTAGCCGGCATTCTTATTAGAGTAATGTGGCCGTCAGCCTCACCAAAGCAAGACGAGACTGGCCACATTCCTCTAAGCGGAATGTCGACCAGCGTCAAATGAACCTCGACCGTCATCATTCCACCAATGACGTTTTCCTTGATTGTCTCTATACGTAACCTAGTCATTCCATGAACGTTAGCGCCGCGTTCCCCTGCGCCCACAGACGCAATCGCTGTTTAAGACCCGAATTAGTCCTATCTCCAACTGTTCATTATTGCCATTCAGTATAGGGCTCGTGTCTAAATCGCACTTCATCGTATGCGAAGGATCATAACCTTTTATCCTCCGTGCACCGAATTCGAAGATGGCTTGTTCGTTGTTGTAACTCGAAATTCGCGACACTGGCATGTATAGTTGCCCTCACAACGTCGTGAGTCGGTCAAAGACGATTAGAACTTTTCATAAACTAAAGCGTTTCTTATACTCCTCAGTTTCTACTCCAGTCCATGAGTTCATCTTCATTGTTCCAACCAACCAGCTCTATCCTCGTTCGCTATAACATTCTGTTTCACTCATCCTGTGGTGAGACTGCCTGGTTGCTTGTTCAATCTGCACTTTCTCCATCAACTCTTTGGCTTATCGGCGGTGGCATCTGTGTAGTGCTTGATTGACTATACCTGTTCTCAGTCACTTGCATCATTAACGCTTTCAAATTCCCCCTTAAGGAAGTCATGTCTCTCCATTGATTTCTCAACATGATCCTCACTGTTATCACGGGCTCGAACGCCCCTACATGCGTACACATTATCATCCACAATACACAATAGCAGAGGGCGGAAAACACTTCTCAGGTAATGTGCTGTAATATTAAACATTACCGACCACAAAACTAAAAGATTATTAATATAACCTTAAGTATCATAGTATACATTAAGTACGCCATCGTTGTTAGAGGAGGAAGCTAAAGGGAAGGGAGGGACAAATAAACTCACAACACAAACGTCATTAAGGTCAACTCCCAAGCATGTCAACAGATGTATTTAACGAAACGCGTTCATCGCCCTTCGGACCCTACCAGGCACTCGAGGGTCACCATCCGGCGCCAACTTCAAAATGAGGGCTTTCATTCCTCTTGACCAAGTCATCACATGGCATCGCATCCACACTCCTGTCACGCAAAATCACACGTCGTGGGAGTTGGTGTGTTGGAATGCGCAGCACGTGGCCTGGTGCGTGCTACAACGTTTCCGAGCAGTTCACTCGCTCTTTCTGCACCAAATACACTACACCCATCCCGTTCATTGCTCATGCGGTGTTCCCACCGGATATGAGCTATGCTGCGAAAGCAGCGATAATCAGTCACTACAAGGCTGACATTCTTTGTTTGATAGTCCTGACTCAGCCAATAATATATCAAACTAATACACATAATGGGCTAATATCGGCTGGTTTGCAGTTGGTTACACAACTAACAGGAAGGATTTAGGGGCGTCCGCATCCGTCAGTTTCGGTTTCATAGCCGTGAGTACCATCTTGGAGAGATCTTTGGAGGAACATGATTTTTTTAAGGAGAAATCTGAGAGTACGATCGATCCAACTGACTAATAAAATTTTAGATGTTGGGTGCTTGAAAGCGCAGTCCTTTCGACTGGCTTTTCGCCTATCACTACATCGTTCCTTCTTGTTCCTGGGTTCCCGGTGCTACAATCTCCATGTTGCTGTCCCATTGTAGTGACAAATGTTTCCACAGACCCCCGCGATGTACCAAATCTCCGCAATGATGCCACGTCGACGTACTTGTCTTCACCACTTCTGATTTCTTGTCACCCGCACCTCACAACTCGCTTTTCTCCAAGCATAATCATTCCTTCCCCCAACAATGATAAATTCTTGCGGTTGAGTGTGAGCACACTATGAGTGCGTCTAAGTAGAAGAACCCTCGGGTCTGTGCGCAGCACATAATGAAAGCAAACGCTAAACCTTTTTATTGATGAAACTTATGCTTTGTGACTCGGTTACACCGGTTTACTCGTGACACTACACTTGAGACGCGCGTTGCAATCATCCAGTGTGAACAACTGGTCGCTCCTCGACACAGTCCACATCAAAGAAGAGAATGAGGATATTTGCCGATCAGTTGTGTCACCAGAATAATGCATGATGCCTTTGTGCGAAACATTAGCTCCCACCAACCTCTGTTCCTGGTCTAACCGCTTTTACCTTTTCTTTGGCTGCGCCCTTGTTGAGTCCAGTGATTAATCCTCTAATCTTCGCGCTGCAGTAGCTCAGTGTCCGATTTTTCCTGGCGGGCGTGTATTTCTTTTACCTTGCCACTTTAATCTCGGTTCCTTTCAAATTTTATTCTCTCTGAGCTTGTTCATTTTCCTCGTCATCCTTGAGATGTTCTCCTCCTTTTATTTGCACAGAACAAGCTGGTCAGCTAATCCTTTTATGGCGCATAAGTTCCACGACAACTGCCGTTCATATGTTCCCATCAAATTCGGACGTTCATCCCGTCAACTTGTTACCAATTTCCTCGCCCCAGCAACGAGATATCAACCAGTCTTCGTTAATCTCAATTCGCATGCGTCAGGCCCTCATTGCCGAATTGACACCAATCCTTGAGTACCTCAGACAAATAAGGCCTGGTGCTTTTGCACATTCTTCTCCTCCCAGTTGGCACGTGGTCAACAATTATATTGTTGAAGAAGACGTGACTGATGAGCTGGCGCTTCCTTTGTGGTTACGCTTGCGTCGTAAACTGTGGACCTGGAGTGCATCACTCTGCGCTTGGTGTTACGAGTGAGCGATTGAGTGCATTTTCGGTGGTTTTCTAATCATTGTACGGAAGTCAATTTCAGCAACTTCCTTTATTAAGTTCCTTTCCACTTGAAAGTGCTTGTTGGACCCCTATTCTTCTTAATCTTAAATCTTCTCATTGAGCCCTCCGTTTACTCACTTGCTCATTATCTTTGCTTTAAAGTCTCATGAGCGAACCCCTGTCCTTCGTGTTCTCCACAAGCCTCATCATGGTTGGGTTGGTTCTGTACAGTCTCATCAAGTTAGCCACCAGTGCGGCTATGGAACATGAGCCAGTTCCCATGAGGCAACAGGAGGATACCCGTTCCAACTCCGATTCAAAGCAATCCAACCTTGGCCCTACAGAGTGAGTGACCAAAGCTCTTATTATGGATTTTTCCAGATAAAGTTGCGAATTGTGACCTTGTACTCGAGTATGCACATTCCGTTCCCTCAGCTCCCCCCAAATGAGGCTCTGTGTTCCGTCAGTTTTGTCTGGAGGATAGTTTTCGCCGAGCTAGCGACGACATGAGTGTGCTCTAGCCGAAGCACCGCTTAGGAAGACATTTTCTTGGCTTATTAGTGAGACGATATTTATTTGTGACAGAAAAGCATCAATACGAAGTACTTCTGTGCCACTTCGTTACAGCGTCCCGTTGTAATTAACCCTAATCCTACTGCAACTGAATGCATCGTGAATACTGTATTATAGAGCAAATAGAAATGAATTCTGTACAACTCTTTCGAAATATGGTGAAAAACGTTATACAAATTGTCATCCGTGAATATCATTATCGTTCTCATGTAACATTTAAAATATCTGACTCACACGGTATTGCAGGACTCACAAATGTGACATGTCCTCGTAAGTGTGCAATCGTTCTCTGAATCGAATAGTGGTAATATATAATCTAACAACGTTTTTAACTGCCTCCAAGATCTTGCCTCCATCACATGTTCAGGCAAGCTGTTCTAAATATTTACGACTCTCCGTTCGAAGCACGGTGCGTGGGAAACACGTTTCTAATCCGGCACGACAAGTTTGCATCTCTGTCCGCGTGTGCTGCATGGCCGTCGTAAGTGCAGCATTGCCCTCAGCATGGGGAAGTCACCGGGATGTAGAATACGGTGGGTCATAATGAGATCGACTCGCACCCGACGGTAGGACATGGTGTAGAGTCCTAGTTTCTCGCACCGGTCTTCATACCCCTTGCCACGTGAACTCGGGATGAGCCTGGTAGCAATGTGTTGGACCCGTTCGATCTTTTGTGCCTCGCCTCGGCTAATCGCAAAGTAGGCGGGCGAACCGTACTCTAGCATTAGTCTAATGATGGTAAAGAGGTGAGTGGCAACCTCTTCAGACACATGCCGAAGCTACGTTTGAACGCCCAGAGCATGCGCAGTCCGTTACGATATAGCCTGTTCATGTTGTCCACGGACTTTAAATCGTAGCGCGAGCGTACACCTAGGTCCTTCACGGTGTGTGGGATATAGCGGTTGGCCGTCAAGGCTGTAGGTTCGGTCGTCACCACCCTTCCCCAGGCTAATAAATGCAACACCTACATGTTGATTTTCGCAACCCCCCTCGTCTTTGCTCTCAACCTTCGGCCACACAGATGCTCAGCGCTGCATGTTGGTTGTATTTATGTGGCTATCGTTTTAGTTGTCACATGTTTACACATCAGCCGTCCAATCACCTACGTTCTGTTTCCATGGCCTGATTTGCGTTTGCATTGTATCGCCATCTTACATAACATAAGATCAGTAAACATGAGTCCACCTGCCTTGACCTCATTTGCTTCGTCTACGTTACGGACTAGCTGCTACCACACTTCCATTGGTCATTGGCTCATCCTTACCGGCTGATGGCCTAGCACCTCACGCATATGGAGGTTTTCCTCCACAGGTGGTTGATCCGAGCCTGTGTTTGCGCGGACGACATCGCAGACTCCATAACTGTTGATTGCATACCAGTGAATTATCGGTGCGAGGCACCGGCGCTCTACCTTTCTTTCTCTTCGACTGTCTGATCTTTCCACAAGCGGCGTTTAGTTACACATATCCGAGGCATACTTTTTGTATTGATGGATTCTGGTCGTAGGGCATTTCTTTGTTATGCTGGACCTGACAATTTACCACCATCACTGATAAAAAGGTGGATCCGACATCCCTGTACTACTTCTGAATTATTTTTCTCTATGAAAGCCGGTACTGTGGCATCACAATGGAAGAAGGCTGTGGTCATTACTCGCTACAAGTCACACACACACACACACACACACACACACTATACACGTTAGCTAGAGATGAGAAACACCTCAGCTACTGTGCCGCAATACCTATAAAAAAGGGAATAAAATGCAACGGGTACAAGCCAGCTAAGCTACCAGTTACGGATGGGCCTCGTTCCAGTAAGCTACCAGCCGGCTACTATGCAACATAAAAAATAATTTACTATGCAGAATTATAAAATGTAGATAAATAGATCGTAGTTGGAAGGGAGAGACTAAGAGGGATGGGGTGGGACAAAGAAACTCACAGCACGAACGCCACTGAGGTCGGCTCCTAGCCATATCGACAAGTGTATCCAGCCAAACGTGTTCATCGTGTTTCGGACCCCAACCAGGGAGCCGTGGCGCTCCAACTGAGGCCAACTCGGAAGTGAGGGCCTTCATTCTTCTCGACCAAGTCATCGCTTGGCCACCTCTCCTCTTCTTCCATTCACACCCCCAGCGCGCAAACAACGCACGTCGCGGGAGTCGGTGGACTGGCATGCGTAACACGTGGCCGAGCCATCGGAGCCTTGTGCGTGAAATAACGGTGCTGAGCGGTACATTTCCTTTTCCTGTGCCGTAAACAAGGCGTCGAACGCGCTCGTTGCTCAAGCGGTGTTCCCACCAGATGTGAGCTAAATTGCTAAGGCACCGGTGGTCGAGCACAAATAGGCTCTCTATGTCCGCTGATCTAAGGGGCCAGGTTTCACAACCGTACAGTAGGGTGGAAGATACCGCTGCATGGTACACTCTACCCTTCAGGGCGAGAATGATGTCGCGCCGCTGCCATAAATGACAAAGGTTAGCAAAAGCGCCTCGAGCTTTTGCTATACGGTTTGTAATCTCATCTTCAATCCCACGGTCACTGATACAACTTCCCAGGTAGTTGAATTTTTGAACGACTTCTAGCTGATCCCCACCAAGGGTCAACAAAGGAGGAGGTCCAGGCCAGTCTTGGAGGAACGCTTTGCACTTCGATCATGCAAAACAAAGCCCGAAGCGGCTGACAACCAGTGCTAATCAGTCCAGTGCCTCTTCGCATGTCTGGGAGCTGTCACAGATTAGGGCAATATAGTCCGCATACTCCAAGTCGAGAAGTCGTTCTCCTGGGAGTAGCTCTACGCGATTTTCATGACTTCGTCAATAGCGAAGTTGAAGAGGAAACGTGATAGCGGGCATCCTTGTCTCACATCGCTGGAGATATTAAAGAGCAACGACAGCTTGCCGTAAGCCCTCACCCTGCCCGAACTACGTGCGTATAATAATCGGATAATATTTACATATTTCTTAGATGCACCTTTCCTGAGTAGACATTCTTAAAGTGCACGTCTATCCACCGAATCGAAGGCACCTTTGATTTCGAGGAACACGACAACGGTGGGCCGCCAATCTATGTGACGGTGCTCCCACAACTGGCGCAAGGTGAAGATGTGGTCAATGCAACCACGACCTCGACGAAACCCGGCTTGCTCTTCACGAATATGGCTCTCACGAATGTCAATCAGTCTGTGAAGGATGACAGAGGCAAACAGTTTGGAGGTGATGGTGATCAGACTGATTCCTCTATGGTTGCCGCATTCCGATCGTGAGCATCCCTTGAAAATTGGAACTATGACTGGAGCGGCTCCAATCGGTTGGGACAGTTTCCTGCTCCCACAGGTTCACTAGTAACTCGTATAAATCATCCACAAGAGCAGGGCTCCCGAATTTGAAGAGGGCTGGAGGAAGATCATCTGGTCCCCCGACTTAACTTATCTTCAGCAGTGCGATCTCACGTTCGACTTCTGCTCGTGAGGATGCATCCAAACGCACAGCCCAGGTAGCGTGGCGGTCAGTGGCCGGCGAGAAATCTAACAATTCCGACCGATTAAATTACCTTTCAAAGTCCTCAGCCCAATGCTCCAAACGTTTTCACAGATTGTGGATAGGCTGTCCACTCTCCTCACTTATGGTTTCACTAACACCAGGTCTTCTGCTGCCCGTCTCCTGTATCAGACGGAATAACTTACGATGATTACCAAGGACAGCGGCCATTTCCATCTCTGATGCACGATGAGACCACCAGGATTCGCGGTCTCTCTTCGGGCTAGCACGGAGTTTTGCCCGGAGCTCTTTGCGAGTTTCATTGTGTTCGCTTCCAGTCGGGATTTGCCGGCGAGCATCAATGAGTTCCAGAGACTGTGAACCGACCCAATGTCCATGTTGGCGATTAGACTTACCACATGAGGATTTGCCTGCTGCTAGTAAGGTCTGGCGAACATGTGACCAGTGGCCATCAGTCATCTCCAATGAGCGCTTACTCATCCCGCATGTCAGCGTACTTCGATACGCATTCAGAACAGCTGGCATTGTCAGCTGGCTGGTGTCAATGCGCTCACAACATCGGCTTGGGCTTCGGCCAAAACACATCCGCAGGTCAGCACATATAAGTGCGTGGTCGGTGTCCACACATGTGCTCCAAATGGAGCGACAATTCTGGACGCAGCCTCTCCGTCGGTAACTTATCGCAATGTGATCGATTTGCGTCCATAGCTGGTTCGAGGTTGGTGAGCGCCAAGTCACCCTCCGGTGGTTACTGTGTCGGAAATTAGTGCTCGCAAGAAATAAGCGGGCATCTGCACACAAATGAGGTAACCGCTCACCGTTATCAGCACGGGAGCCTACACTATGTTGGCCGCCCAGATGCAGTTCATCAGTGAATAATTTTCCAACTTGAGCGATCAGATCCTCAGCCAACAGTGTCCGAGCTTCTTCTGTCGCGAAGAAGCTCGTTCACCTGACGATAGAAGTCGTCTTTTACCAAATCTTCACTAGACTTTGTGGGTGCATAGGCAGTGATGACGAATAGACACCTGTCAGTCCTGCGCGACTTCGAAGCATTGAATGAGCAAGCCAGTCGGACCGCACACAACGGGCTACTGTTTGAATTCCAATCAACCAAAGCAGCTTCAGCCCGGAGACTTAGGGCAATACCAACACCGGCTTGGTCAGTGCTCGAAGCTGCATCGTCACCGGATAGGCGCAATGAGAAAATGCTGCTGGTGTCACCTGAAGGGGATTGCAAAGTGAGCACTGAACTCGAGTGTTGCAGGCGGGTGTCCGATAAACAGCAGATATCGATGGAGAGGGTCTCTAATGTTCGGGCAAGTGCTGCCTGTTGACCGATTTGTAGCAATGTGCGTACATTGAGGCATGCCAATCTGAAGGACGATCGAGGGCTCCAACTAGAAGTCGGTGAACTGGGTTTGGCCGTTTGGTTGGACATGGGCTTGTCGACATGAGAGGAATGATGCTCCGCGTTCCCATGTGAGTTGAAACTAGAATGTAGAAGCCCAGCATAGCAAGTTGGGGAGGGGTAAGAATTGTGGGGTTGAAAATTGGGGAATAAAAGTGAAACTGGAACGGGACGGTAAGATAGAAAAAGCTTAAGAAGTGGGATAAGAAGATGGAAAGACTTGAGCAGTAGCATCCAAACCCCTATCCACCCTGCTCGATGCAGCAGATAGGTCACCGTTGATTATCCTCTGCGGTGGCTAGAGCATCAAGAAACTGTTTGAAGAGGAATTCATTGTATTGTGTGGGCAGGATACTGTCAGGTTGCCCAGGCCTAGACAGGAGAACGATTAATGTTCTCAACCAAAGCTTTTAATTCAAAAATTTTACTGAAAGGCAACGGGTTTGGCGTTGGCCTACAAGGAGTCCGTTTTAAGGAATAAGAAGCCACCTCATTCCAACCCCCAACCTGGAGGACCAGGAGGCTTAGTTTGTCTGGCCTCTAACTATTGATCAATCCGATATGAGTGGCTCTGAAGGTGCAAAAAACACCACCCAGCATAGCTCAATGGATCGCTGAGGCACACAAGTCAGGCTCTGCGCATGAAATAAGCGACTACAGCCCAATAAGCCATACTTGTAAACTCTCTAAAATGATGGAGCGTCACATCAAGTCCAAACTGTTGACTTCATGATGACGCGATATCTTACCAACACCTCACAACACGGTTTCCTAAGTGCACAATCCTGCCTCACATGTCAGATCGGCTTTCTCTATCTCCTGACTAGTGCGCTAGATGGCGGTTCATCAGCAATGGTCATTTATCTCGATATGCACAAGGCATTTGATCGTGTCCCGCATAACTACCTCTTATCCAGACTAATTACACATAGCATAGGCAACCCTCTGCTTTCATGGTTTAATTCTTACCTCACAAATAGAACCCAGCTTGTTGAGATACAACATAAAACAAGCAACCCAAAGCCCGTTAGCAGTGGCGTGATACAAGCTAAGTGTTCTGGGACCCTTTTTATTCCTGTTATAGGTAAACGATATTTTTGACATCTCCGGCAAACCTTTCCTATTCGCCGATGGCAAAAAGTTGTTTACGCTTTTACTCCAAGTGAGGTCAGTATAATGCTAAGTGAAATCCAGCGTGATTTAAGTGCGCTCGACTCATGGAGCTCCAAATGGATGATGACATTCTCTGCTGATAAATGCCACGTAGTATCCTACAGATGTGACATCATATCAGCTATTGATCGTAAACCATTGTCTCACTACCACACTATCCGTGACCTAGGGATCCACTGCTCAAACACCCTTAAGTTTGCCGAACACTCCGCACATACTGCAGATCAATCCCGTCGGAGCACTGGGCTTCTGTTCAAAACATTCAAACTTAAAGATTCAATTAACACTATGTATGAAATAAAAACACGTCCAGTATTTGATTAAGACTCTATCATCTACTGCAATTCTATAATGAGTGATCGTATGGCACTGGGACGTGTACAACGATCATTTACTAAGCGTCCACCAGGCTATTGCACCACCCTTCCTTATATGGACCGTTGCATTGCCTCAAAACTTGATCCATGTTGACTGCGAAGAATGAAACTTAACCTTTTCATCTTCCTTGATACACTTACCCAAAAAGTACACTCCTCACACCCAGCGATACAACGAGCAGCATTGTCAATGTATCGCACTCGAAATAATAACAACAACGAAGTAATAATGAAGTGAGCACGAACAAAACTGTCCGACAACTTTTTTCTTAACCGCTACTCAATAGTACTTAACAGACTTCCATCTGAGATACATGAAATCCAGTTAGGGATATAGTTCCGACACGATATACACTCGTTTCTAAATGTAGAACAAACAGCGATTGATATACTGCGTTCTACCATGACAAATGAATCCAAGTACGAAGTTGGTGCAAGATGGATATAACCTCAATACCTGGGTACTTTTTCTTTCTGTTGTTGCCAGACCTTGCTACCCTCCCCATGTCTATCAGTAGATAAAAGCTGTTTTCTAAAGAAAAAATATCCTGATTACCATGAAGTTTAGGCTTACCAAAGCAGAAGTATATCCCAGAGTTCCTCTCTGACAAACTGCTTCAGATTCGTTGTACAATACTAATCATTTTCTACTTTTTCCTGGAGCCCACCTCTTAGGTATGTGCTGCAGTTTTCCGTGCTTTGCGAAAACAATATAGATATTATCTTCGCTTTTGACTGGATTCATCTGAGGGCACTATCTGAAAACCTACTAGGATCCTCCATGTTTACAATCACTCTGAATGCTTACCTCTTTAAAAATCAACTTCCCCTCTTACCGAACGTAGCTAAACTACTGGAACGACAATAAACTTGCTCTACACTGCATCCAGTTTTCTCCCCCTCCCTGGAGAAAATATTTTGTTACCTACGGCATTTCACAGGGCCATAAAAATTGATTTCACATCACCAATCTCCTACAACTGTTGGAGCCATCTCAATTATTTGCTCTGAAAATATCTTTTAACAAATATGTGCATTTCTGAGGGTGATAATTTGTACAAGCTGTATATCGGACAACTTCGGACAGAAGCCCATCATCTTCTCGTTCCTCTTCCTTCATCCATTTTCTATTTGTTTATTTTTGTCTTACCACTGTTGGCCAGGACTGGGCCAATCTCGCGTGGTGATAGATAAATGCTTCCAGAATAAGCTGTGCACTCATACAATGCGAGTTGTCACGAACTCACTAGCGAATATTAAAACTACTAGACTTGAATTAGCTAAATGATAGCTGTATGATGGGGAGAGCTTAACATATTAGAAAGGCCCCCACATAAATTTATTCATATTTATTTATAATGTGTTACCATAATGATGACAAAACTTGCATATGACCACAGCCAACAAGAAAAAAATGAGTCCAAACTATCATTACCTACTTGCTTTAAGCCACAACAGCACATGGCCAGATGAGATGTGTAAGTGAAGTGTGGAAGCAGGTCTCCGGGAGACGGTTCCATGAAGGGTCGTATTACTTTACTTGAACTGACGGCTATATCTACTTTTATTTCTACTCTCAACTTCTCCATCTTTTACTACTTTTAAATGATTGAGCACCTCAAACACTTTATCGAGAACATAACAAATCTCTACCATCCAACTTTGTTGTACCAATTGATCAGGCTGATATTTTGACTGTGTCTCGCATGTCGAGAACTATACCTTTTATTTTTTGTTTGTTCCGCTGCCGCACTGTATCCTTACTCTCTTTGAGAGAATCTGTAACGTGCTGGCCAAAAAGGTTGACTTTTATCTTCCGCAACATGGGTTTTGTTTTCACTTTTTACCTGCTGACCGTGTCCCCCCTAGCCTCGCATAGGATCACATCAGGTTGCTAGAATTGTCAGACGATAACGTTGTTTTTTCGCTCGATCTTTAATCGGTTTTAATTGTCAAACGCGTCATTTCGATTGCATGCATCTTCCATTTGGTTGCCGTCGAACTGTTTCCAAAGCTTGGCAATGTTGTTGTAGGCGTTTCGCCGCCAATCGTGGTGACATTGTCAGTGCTTTGTTGCGTAAAGTGCAGTAGCCTAGCGTATGGAAACCTTGATGAGAGTTGCGAGTGTTCTCACTGAGGATTTCCTACGTTACGCTACTGCACGCTACGCAAGAACGCACTGACGACGTCCCCTCGACTGGTACTGAAACATTTGCAGCAAAATTGCCAACCTCCGCGAACAGTTCGGCCGTCACCGAACCACCCGGAGTTATCAACTTTCACTTCTATTTCTGCCACTCGATTCGTTGCTTTGGCGTGTTTTTTATTTCCTAGGATTTCGGTCTCATACTTTATATAGGAACCAAGTTTTCATACCAATGAAGAATCCTTTGTATTAGGGTTAGAATAAACGTAACCCGAAACGACAAACTGTCCGTGATCCGGAACTTGTTTTGGACTGTGGTTGCCCACGGGAACATCGCAAAATATCTTTCTAACAAACCAAGTGCACGCAGTTTACCACAAACAACCAAGTACATGTGTCAGCACAGCACGTCCGTACAATTAAGTCCAACCCTGTTTCTGTGTTGCATGTACCGGTACAAACTTACCTTTTGATTTCCGCTGTTCTCTATAACAAAACGTACCTTTACCCATGAATAACAGTTGCAATGACAGCGCTGATGGTGGTGTGCTTCTATCCACCTCACTTGGTTTTGCTTTCCGGTATCAATTCACCTTGTCCGGCGGTGTTTCCTTCTGTGCACTGTAGGCGCAGCCATAAGTCGTTGTCCGGTCTTAACTTCGGAAGACGATATACTTTGTGAAGGAACCCGTCAGATCGTTGACTTTATGGTGTGCGTTTAAGGATGTCGAACACCTGAGGATGCCACCATTAGCAGACTTTCTCTTACTTTTCCAATTTCCCTATGTGGAAGTTTCACTCGGTATCTGCACAGTGATGTCGGGAACTGCGTTCATAACTCACTGTGTGCCAGACATCGTGAGACACAATCTATTTTGCTTGGCTGTAAGGTAACCAGCTTCGCTTGTCAGCGCTCTGATTCTGTCTCCTTCATGTCAATTAGACTCCGTTAATAGAAGCACCTTAACTTCACTGTTATCCGCGATGCCCAGGTTATCGGTATTTTGGGCTTTTTAGACGAGGAAGCTAACTTGCTGACAACACTCCTTTTTGGTGGACTCCCAGATACCACTGATGGGAATACACCTTGATGCGCTGAGGAAACACTGTGCATGCAGCCACTGCTTACCAGCTCTGTCATCACACTTGAACTTCTCACATGCAGTCATTCGTTTGAATTGTTTCGGGTTGGCTTTCTGTTACGCACACTCCTAATTCATCTCTAACACAACCTGTTCTGTGTGGCATGCGTTTGTATTCTGAGGAAGCACATCTTGCTCCCTCCGTTACTACAGTTCAGGCCAGGTCACTGAGGATTCATCAGGATACTTCCTGTTTGCTTTCTGGTTATGGAGAGGTATCACGCATCAGCCTCATTCAAGTGCAAAACAAGAGCAATTGTGGCTCTGGCAGAGAACTCGGATTTGCAAGCCCCCGACGTATGAGGTGACTCGCGGGCTAAAAGAGACCTGGGTTGAATGGTAGCGTGATTTGCGAGGACCAGCGGTCGATTTCGGGTGGACTGTCAAAGATAGGATCACTATAATTGTAAAACCAAATGTTTTGGTTAATGTGTGCTGACTGGCGTCGGTCTGGTGACCACGAAGTGCTCTGGTGCTGAACCTCCGTGGGATTTTCGTTCAGGATTTCTCCATTCATAGCATTTTGTGCCAGATCCTACCCACTAAGTCGCTGATGATGGACCTCTCTATCGATAACTCGTTGAGGCTTGCTATCTGTTCTTGTGCGCTTGCCCTGTTTATCATCTGTACAGCACTATCAGGTTGCTTCAAGCGGTTTTACACACATCGGTGATGTCAACCTAACTCTTAGTTATAGTGTTTCTCCCATCCACCTCTTTCGAACCACTGTTTATCTTTGTTTTTCCGCTGCATACGCCGGGGCCTGAGAGGTTGGTTGCTCTTTTCACCTTTTTGCCGCTTGCGTTTTATTTGTACTGGTACTTTAGTAAAGGTACTTTAGTAACTTAAGCTTTTCCTCCTCCTACGACCCAATCTCGATCTGTTTTCGAATCAGCTGTTCTCTTTCGCACTTCTCAGTTCGGTTTATTTTGACCTTTTCTTGCCTGGCCGCGGTTTTCGGAGGTGTTATTTGTTGACACGAATAGTTGCGTTTGTTGGTGTTCCCTCACTGGCTGGTTTTGCTTCACTAAACGCAATCGCACTAGGTGACTTATTTGAAGAAAGCCGCATATTTGTTAAATCCAGGCATCACGCTCCATGCGACAGCTCTTTCGTGTTTACCATAGAGTGTGAAAAAAGAGCTACACACTCGCATCTGCAATTTTACGGAGCATCTCGGCCGGTGACTGACTGGTATGGGGCATCTTATAGTCCACAGGTTACCTTTTCATATTTGCGAAGGTTCCTGTGGTCTCGTAACATTTCTAACCCACAAGCGACTTGTGGTGGTCGCATGGCAGCGGAGCGTCGGTCCGACGTAGCTGCCTATAACGGAGCTTGGGGCCAGTGGAACCTGCACATTGCAGTAGTTATCCTTTACTGCAGATTTTGTTAGCTGCCTTCCCATCCTCTTCACGTTTGACTGATCAAGCGAATTGTTTGAACGGTGATAGTTCACTTTCAGGATCATTTGTCACGTTCTACTTGTCATTGTCACTCTCCACCATCGCTATCTTTGCCCTGAGTTATCTCTATGTGATTGCCTTCCCAATGACGCTTTTTGTTTTCATTTATTGTTTCCAGCCGTTTTCGTCGAATCACTCCAGCCAACGTAGTCAGTCTCAATCCGCTCACTTATGACCGTTTGATAGTAAACGCTCCAAAAGGACATCAGCTTTTCGTTCTTTGCGTCCGTGGCGAAAATTCCACTCAGAATAGCCGGCTGTGTGCCAACTTTGCATCCAAGACGGCTCATGTTGTGTAAGTGTCACGTCGCTGTTTAATTACTGAACATCCCCTAAGTATTTACATTAGAAACACCGTCGTTACAGGTTTTTCCTATTCTTGGCTTTGTTTTGCTTTTATGTCGTTTAGACAACGGCGCATCACACATCGAGGCAAATGCACCAATATTCGCACGTAAGCGGCTGACGGCCAATCCACACACTTATGTTCGGTGATGGTTGGCCGTTGCTCAATCTGATTGTTGCCGACTCCACACAGTTGTACTGATCCGCATTATGTGTACCTCTGCCGACATGCATCACGTCAACACCTTCGTTGCTCACTGCTTTGATTTCACCCACCGGCCCAACTCACTTTCGCTGGTTTTTCAGCAACGCACGTGTTCAATGTGCTCTGTTATCTCTCGACCGTTACGCTGGCTGGCTGGCATCTTTACTGCAACATGCACGGTCCGGTATGCCTGTGAGAATTCGCGGAGGTCCCAGTGATCCACCGCCGGGTCCGGGCACAGTGTTCATCAATCCCTCCAATTGTGTGGGTACTGTGCTCGCGGTGAATGGTTACCGGCGCTATTTCAGTCTCTATCATCCTGTGCTTTCCGATGCGGATTCCTCCCCAGGGAGCTCGGTACGTCTTATGTAGTAATTAACATGCTTTTGTAACCATCGGTTCACTTACTGTCTGTCACCATTTTAGCTAATGGGATGAACAGCATATTTTTTGGTTGTTTGCGACTGCGCCCAGAAAAGAGCACAGATCAATTTTACCTTGTATGCATGCTTTCTCATGTAAACTCGCAGAACGAAGGAGTAAATTACACAATTTTATCCTTAACATCATCATTTCGCAAGACTCGTTAAATCCTCATTTAACGTTAGTTGATAACCCAATGTTCATTATGAGCAAGACGGGGTATTCAAGCAAAAATCGGAAGGGATCTCATAATTATCGCCTAATTGCGTGTACGTTCTGAAAGCCACGCATTTTCACACCCATCTCTGCTGACGATATCTATCAGTTTGCCTATAAAATTCAGTGTACCACATTATTAGATGCAGTAGCGTACCTAGTCCATTTTGCAGCGCTTTCAATGGACCATAAAAATACATCCATACGGATCTTCCTTGTTTCTATTATATACTTTTGGAATTCCGAATGGATCGATGTTACTCAATACGTTTTCTGAGAACCGAGTTCACCCAAGCGCAATCTGTTGTGTGGCTGTTTCACCGTTTGTACTCACATCTCCGTGTCGACTGTGGTGTTCTACGCACTAGGCTCCGAACGCTAGGCCATGTGTTACACATGCGAGCTTGCACTCCGATTCCCGCAGTGTATGTTACTTTGCGCAACCGGTGACCAACCGTTAACTTGGTCAAGAGGAATGAAGCCCCCCATCTTCGAAGTTGTCCTCGGTTGGAGTTTTTCGACATGACGATGAACACGTTTGGTTAGATATACAGTGGATTCCGGTTAATCGGACCACATCGGGACCAGACCATTTTGATCCTATTAAGCGGCTGGTCCGATTAACCGAAGTTACCCGATGTAACAAGATGGGACGCGCTATACATAACATAGGAAACTACTATTATGACCTGTATTGGCGGCATATATTTATAGCAAACACACAAAAAAGAACTGCTTTTATAACGAACTTTGTTCACTGAAAAAGAAATTTACAAACAAATTCTTCGTAACGACCTACAAGATATTCAGCATGCGAAGTACAGTTTTATACAAAGGGATTACCGAATTCCATTCAGCGTTTGAAGACCGTATCCAGTGTGGTTTGACGCATTCTTTTAACAGACTGCATTCGCACAAAATCACCACAAACATGTAACGCAGTAATAGGACTACCTTCATTTCCTTCCTGCATGAAATAGCGGTGCAATGTTTCAATGCATTTCCTTGCATCCTGTTTTGTGACTGGCATCAACACGTTAGGGTTATCTTCATCACTTCCATGGTCTTCTGTTGCTGTCGTGTGTTTCGCTACTATTCGAGCAACAATGGCAGCATCGCATTCTTCATTTCCATCACAGAGTTTAAGTTCGTTGTCGATTGACAAAAATTCTTCGTAATTTTCAACTTGTTTCAGCTCCACATTCTCGCCCTCATTTTCATTTACAATCACCATATCTACATCCATCTCCGAGACAATATGCTTAAAGCCACAGTCAGAAAAACAGTTCCGAATTGTCGCACTGCTCATTTTTCGCCAACTTTCGGCCACGAATGTAACCGCTTGCAAAATGTTGACCTTTGCACTGGTTTTTCCGGCCGTCGAGGATGAGGTCAGCAAGCCTTCCTCAATTGATTCAAGGATGTAATTCACCAACCTTGAACGATAAAACGTCTTCAAATTTTTTATGATGCCCATGTCCATTGCCTGTATCAAAGATGTGGTCTTGGGAGGCAGAAATTCCATCTGGATATTCTTCAAGAACTCCAAATTTGAATGTGCTGCACAATTGTCGAGAAGTAATAACACTTTTGTCGACTGCCGTTGTAGCTCTGTGTCCCGATCTTTCACCCATTCTTTAAAAAGTGTAGAGCTCATCCATGCATTTCTGTTCGCACGATACACAACTGGTAAACTGTCCATTCTGAGTCTTTTAAAGCAGAGACTTGGCACATTTTCCTATAACCAGCAACTTCCTCTTGTCTGTTCCGGACATGTTTGAGCAGCACAAGACAGATACGCGATCCATTGTTTTTTTGCAGCCAGAGAGAGTAACATGTTTGTAACTTAAGGAGCCGTCCGGTGTAGCCCTATAGTACAACCCGGTTTCATCAGCATTATAGATGTCATCTGCTGGAAATTTTTCAAGAAGCTCTGGTAGTTTTGTTTATTTCCATTCTTCAGCTCGAGCGCTATTGGCACTTTCTTTCTCACCATGTGCTTTCTTAAATTTTACATCGTGTCTAGATTACCATCGACACAACCAGCCGTCCGTAGCTAGAAAATCTTCGTGGCCCAGCATTTTAGCGAGTTCTTCTGCTTTGTACTTTAACATTGGGCCACTTACTCGCACGGCTCGTCCAGTAACAAAGGCAAACCAATCATTAAGGGCCTCATCGACGTCTGGATCCTTGCCTTCACGCTTCTGTTTTTGGGAAGTACCTCGTCGTCCTTCACATTGTGCCAATTCTACCCGCAGATCTTTCTTTTGTTTTATCAGGCGCGATATTGTAGATTTTGCCAAGCAGGTAATTTCCACCAATCGACGCTGACTAGTGGTTGGTCCCTGTTCCTTGATCTGATCTAGGAAACAAATTTTCTCAGCTAACGTCAAGTCCCGTCGTGGCATTTTCTTAACATGCAACAAGACACGCACAGTTCACTGAGGTGAACTCGAGTCTGTCTCCTGGGTATTTCTATGGTTGACCTAGCCACCTGCTGTCCTATGATTTGCCGGACCTGTGTGTCCGCGATCACTTGCCGTGCTCGAGAGTAGGCCCGCAATGCGGGCTCAGGGCATTCGGCTCAATGGACGTGCAGTACATCGATCGAGCGGTTAACGACATGTGAACAAGCATATATGTCTTCGCTCCGCCTACAAGTGTTGGAAACTACAGTCAGTTTCGGGCGGTTCTGAAGCCAATTATATAGATGTGCCTCAAGGTTGCCACAGTTCAGTTTATCCAAAGGCAAACTCGGATTACCGTAACTGAATGATCCGCTTTCCTTCCCGACATATGAACTGTGGGTTTAGTCCAGACATCCAGGCACAGAACTTGATTTTAACACCTCTGTTACCTGCCACCTTCTATCGTCTGGTCCGATTAAGCGGAATTCCGATCCTAATAAGCGGCTAAAATTAGGCTAGCGTAATAGGATTCGTTTCGGTTCTTCAGAATTTGGCCCGAATAAGCGGCTGGTCCTATTAACCGGAATCCACTGTACTTGTAAACGTACCCGACATCCGACCTCAGTGGCGTCTATGTTGTGAGTTTTACAACCACCCCATCCCGCTTAACCCCCACCTCCAACCACGATCTCATTGCCAATGTATGAAATAAAGCTAACAAAATAATTTTTCAGGCTTTGTTTTCCGTTTTGCCGTTGACTAATTGAATTGTGTTGCGGTACAATTGTTGCAGTTTTTCTCATCCTTAACTTGTGTGTAGAATGATGATTGTGGTGCTCTGCAGGGATCGTTCCTACCACTTTTTATATCTTCCTTATTTGTCGACCGTCTCCCATTCTACCTACGTTCGTTGGATGCAAATACGTTGACGATGTTGTGCTAGGGTGTATGCTCCCCATCATTTAGGCTTCGTCACTGCTTCAGCGTGGACTAGGTCTTGTCAAGTGGTCTTCATCCAGGTACCTTACTCATAACACGTCTAGATGTAATAATGATATAATTTTTCTCCGTGCAGGCAAATTAAAGTCTCTTATAAATTCCAACCTCACACTGACTGTGAGCGACAACTACCTTGATCATCCACCATCAAGCTCCTCGATATCTTTTTGTCCCGAGACACACGCACGTTTGTGAAACTTTCTTCTTTTGCTACTTATGAGTAAGAGGATTTTGGTTGTAATTTTGCTGTATTCCTCCCAGATGCTCCCAAGCCACATACCTCAACCACCATCCGAAAAAGCACTAAACGCGTTTCGCCCTGTTGGGGCTCCTCAGTGGTGCGCGTACCCTCGGTCCCCTACTGGGGATCGAATCCATGACCACTAGAGACTGACGCCTACTAGCCAACAACCTGAGCCATGGGGGACGGTGGTTGGGTTACATACTTTGCAAGCTAACCGAGATATAACACGAGCTATCCTCCACTGACACGCAGCTTACTACCTGTGCAGATGACAGTGGCTAGCCTCCGAAGTCCTAACTTCCTCTCACAAGACGGTATGTCCATAGTATTTGAAACTAGGACGGGCTGCCTTTTATATTACGTATTAGGAAGTTTTTTACGCTCTCAAGTTTACGATGCTTTCAGTTCTCCTTGGTTTACTCTTTAATTTTTTGATTTCATGCATAACTTTCCACTGGTTATATTGCTCCCCTGTCATGTTCCTTGGACTACTTCAGGATGACTACATCGTGTCATCACGTTTGATAAATCAGCTTTTTAGATGCAGCGGTTTTCACAAATATTCTCTAGACCATCTTGACACCTGCACGGGACCTCTCAAAATGCTGTCTTTTTATTTCTTCGCACTTCATATATCGTTTGATTGCCGTCTAACGAAAGTTTTAAGTGTACTTTACGGGCAGGTGCTAAACTGACATTTGTGGTCATGTTTTATTTCCCTCTTTACTTACCCCTTATCCATGGGTATTCTCTTCCGGTACATCCGCAGCAATAGTGTTAATGTCTAAATTGAACTCATCTGGGTACTAACAGTTTACTTTGGCGAGTACAATTTTCATTAGGCGAAGCTGTGAATTTGACGCCATCTTTATTTATTGGAGAACCGATGGATGCCGAGGCAATTGTAGATCCGGATGGACGCAGATTCGTATTATTCTGAACGATCGATTGTGCCTCTTCGGTAAAACAGCTAAGCCGATGCATTGCTAATACATCCATGTATTGGCAATGTATGTTGGTTTGAAAATAAGAATTAGACTTGGGATTCGATTTGTTCCTACTTTTCTCTTTCCACTGATGAGGCGGGTTATCAAACTGTCAGTGAAGCTTAAGTTGTATAACGCTCCGGTAAGGCCCATGTTACTGTATGGATCAGAGAACTCTCCAGTTCGCAGTAGACATTAAACACCTGGTCGTGTTTGACCACCGATGCCTGCGGAGTATTTCTCACATCTAGTAGAAACACTGGTTGAGCAATGCTGAAGTCCGCCAGTTGGTTTTTGGCAAGAACAACTGGTGCTTCACTCGAGTGTTTACTGATGTTCCACCGCTTAAGTTGGCTATGTCATGTCTTGCGTATAACGTCGACCGGCCTCCTCGCTCTGCATTATACGCCGTCGTTTAAAGTGAATGGCTGTTGCTTGATATCCCCAGTGTGGGTGCGCTTGATGTGCATGTTGACAAGGTGCCTACCTGTCTATTACCCACTACCTCGTCCATACTGGCTCCAGAAGACAGTTGGTCGTTGCTGGAGGGGACGGGGTGCACAGTCCTTGTGGTCGTGCTAGGCTCAAAGAGCGGTTCCATGCACTCAGTGTGGAGCGGACTATGGTCCAGCCACCGCCTTGTGTGCGCTTGATCCCCCAAATACAACGTGCTTGTGTTTGCCTATGAAGGAGTGTGGGCCGACTTCGTTGATGAAACGTGGCTCCCATCCACATGCCTCCCGGTCTTATTCCTTCGGATTTACACTGGATATGGGGATGTGTGGATGGAGCTGTGGGTGGTGCAACGCAAGTCATCCACGGTCCCTCTGTAAGCGCAGGCGTCCTGTGGCTGACCACAGTGACAGGCAAATCCGAAACCTGATACCGCGTGGCGAGTTGGAGAGTAGTTGTTCCGTATGTCTCTTCGACCAGTAACGTGGTAAGTTTATTCTTTCCTTATATTTGAATAGGAATTAAGTATGTGTTTATAGCATTTTCTAGACCATTAATCTGAGGTCAATTTTTAGTCTTCGTGACTAGACGAGTTCGATTTTCATCTCTCAGCCACTGTCAGACTATGCAAGACTGTGCGGTTTTTCTATCAGACGCCTTATGAAGGGACACTGTATGTATTATTCTCTTGTGGTTCCATCATTTCTCTTCGTTTGGTGGATAATAACGGGTAACCGGTTACAGCTAACTGCTTCGCCAACCTCCGACCAGCGATTTCAGTATGCGTTCTGCTTATCTACGGGCTTTTGTACGCATGTGTTTCATCTGTTCATTGAAATTGGGGGCAACTGAGTAGTGCACCCCAGGCTCACGGGGCAGATGAGCGGTGCCAACTAATTAGATGCAATGTGGCATCCATGGTATATGGAGCTGCTCCACCTTGTTTACTGCTCGTGTAAATCCACGTGTATGCTGGCTATGACGATGCCGACGTTGTCCACATCGAACTTGTAGACCATTCTGATGTCATGGGGGTATATATAAGTTTGCGTGTTCGATGCTACCGAAAATTTCATTGACATCCAACTGAGGAGTTAGAACACATTGCGACATATAACAGTGGGCTGAGAAACTTGGTGACATTAATCACAAATAACCGTCAAATTTGTTCTGTGCCGCTCTGGACTTAGAATCACTTAACTCATGTGCTGTTTTGCCAACTGCTTTCTTTCACTCTGTTTCGACGCTCTGCTACTCCAGGTGACTCATTTTTGAGAGTTCTAAAATGCCTTTCGGAGTAGATTTTTGCGCAAGATGCGCCTCTCTTGTGTTATCTCTTTCTTTCACTTTGCAGTAACATACCGCATCTCATATCAGCCCTTCATATCATCATGCTCGCTGCTGGTACTGGTTTTCGGCGACCGATAGTGCGCGTTACTCATCGTTTGTTTGTCATTTAGTCGGATTTTGTTCGCATTTTCGTTTGCATACACGCATGGTAATCATACCAATTAAGCACCAATCCACTGCATCTGCTACTGTTACACGTGAATTATAATCTCACGGATTCCGCTAGCAACTTTATTTTTAGGTTCGACAGTCACTGTCTACTTTCATAGATAAGGAGGTCGACACTTTTCTTGTACTTGTGTGGAACTATCTGGTCACCAAATGAACTCACTGTTCACATCGCTAGAAAAGCCGACGGTCTGCTGGGTAGCCATTCCGTCGAATTGAGAAAATCCTAATTATAGGCTTCTGTCCACAACTAGGCGGATGCCAGTCAAGTAGCTTTAAGTAGACCATAGGATTCTGTTTCTCATTGCCAAATACGTTTCCGGGTCTATTATTTGATCATGCTGAGCTCTACACATCACCTGATTTGGCATCATCGGTGCAAGTTTGCTCAAGTATCACAAACGTATCGCGTAGGGAGTTTATTTTTTGGGGTAAATCATCTTCCAATGCTTCATGGTGATCTCAAGTGCTTCCTGATATATGGAATCCTTTTAGTGTAGCCTTCACTTGCTGCTGAATTTCTCTATCGAGTTCATAACCAATCAAGAGGCATATTTGGGTAATCTTGCATACGCTTTCAGTTCGCATCGCCGTTACGTGTTCATTCTTGTCAAAGCATTCTACCATGATTTCTTTTACTGGTTGTAAGCTGTTAGACATGAACAGCGCAATGACTCATGAGGGCTACTATCGTCTCACCACCACCTGTTCATCGAGTCTTGGGCTTCCCCAGAAACTGCTGACACTGTTTAAGGAACGCTGTAATTCGTTGGCTAGATGTTTGAGGAGTTTTCACGATCCTTTGACTGGTGGGCATATTCGCGAGAGACCATCGTTCGTATCAGTGCACCATCGTTATGCATTTTCGATAATCAATCAACATATGCAGTGTCCGAGTTACAACTTCTCATTCTATCACTTCTCTTCTTTGTAATTTTATTCAGTTACTGGATGGTTTGTGTACTTTCACCCGTTGACTGCTATGTTGGCTTGTTTTTTGTACGCATCGTTCATTAGTCTTATTTCTTCTTCTCAGTGTAACCTGCTTTATCTATTTCGATTGTCGCCGCTCTTCAATATCTCCAGCGATGTGAGACAAGGTTGCCCGCTGTCGCCTTTCCTCTTTAACTTCGCTATTGATGAAGTCATGGCAACAGGGTTCGCTCGACACGACCTAGAAGGTGTGGAGCTACTTCCTGGTGACACCACCCAAACGTACCAGGCTGCACTGGACCGATTAGCACTGACTGTCAATCGTTTTGGGCTATGATTTGCTCTATCGAAATGCAACGTTCTTCTCCAAGGTTGGCAGGGACCCACCCATGCGCTAATTTTTGGTAGTAATCAGCTAGAAGTCGATCAGGAATTCAAGTATCTGGGCAGCTATATTAGCGCCCGTGGGATCAAAGCTGAGATTACGAATCGTATAGCAAAAGTTCGCGGCGATTTTGCCAATCTCCACCACCTGTGGCGCAGATGCGACATCACTCTCGCCCTGAAGAACGGAGTTTTTAGTGCAGCCGTCCGTTCAACCATCTTATACGATTGTGAAACCTGGCCCATCAGGTCAACAGACATAAAGAGGCTAGCCACGTTCGATCTTCGCTGCGTCCGCAGCTTAGCTCATGTCTGGTGGGAGCACCACGTGAGCAATGAGCGTGTTCGGCGTCGCGTATTTGGTGTAGGAGGAGCTAGTGGACCGCTCAGCACCATTATATCACGCACCAGGCTCCGATGGTTGGGCCACGTGTTGCGCATGTCAGCACACCGACTCCCGTGACGTGCATTGTTTGCGCGCCGGGGGTGCGGTTGGAACAGGAGGAGGGGAGGCCAAGCGATGACTTGGTCGAGAGAAATGAATGCCTTCACTTCGAAGTTGGCGTCGGTTGGTGTTTCCCGACTGTTTGGCTATGGATCGAAGAATGATGAACACGTTTGGTTGGACACACTTGCTGATATGACTAGGAGCTGACCCCAATGTCGTTTGTGTTGTAAGTTACTTTGTCTCTCCCCCTGCAATCACAAGCTCATTCGTTAGACATAATATAACTCTGCGGCACGATAGCCGGATGTTAGCTCTCCGGAACGATGCCCATCCGTTACTGGGAAGACTCAGCCGGCGTGCCTCTGTTTTTTTCTTTTTCTTGTCTTTTGTATTGCGGCACAATAGTTGAGATGTTTTCAACCTGCAGCTAACATGCATAATGAATGGATGAATGATTTCGACTGTCATTCGTACCTCGCCAGTGGATAGCTTGAAGACATATTCTTCGGAATTCAGGACGATTGTATATCTGAATTTCCTAGTCAAGTCCATTTCATTCTGTTTCGTTTTTGAATATATCTAAAAGCTCTGCGATTGTGGCCTGTTCGAAATTGTATTTTAGTCCCTTGGTGGGGAATTGTCTTGCACCCCTAGGCGGATAGTTAAATGAAATCCTGATTCAGTCGTTTATGGCATTCTATTCGTTGCGGATTTTAGATTCTGTTGAATTACCATAGAGTGCTATCTGTTTTTCCTATTGATGCTCATGATTCTACGTTCTACTATCTCAATCAGTTTTTCCGTCAGTGTCCCACAACTTACTCACTGGTTGCGTTTCTTGTTTTTGTACAGGCTTTTGGCGTTACTAACTGCTATTCATTCTCAGCGACTATTCGTTATGTTGTCTCTCCACTGGACTTATTTTCCTCCCTATATCTGCAGTGATGTATTGTCGGATAGTGCAAGGCTAATGGTGGGCGAAAGTTGACTTAGCGGCGGGAAATGAAGTCACTGGGTGCCGTTGGCCCGTCTCACCTTCCAGGCTGGAGCCCACTTGAATTGCTTTATGCTTAGCTCGAGATGCTACAGGACATGGCTAGCAGTCCGTACTCGTTGGCGTGTCTGCTGTCGTCTCCCAGTCGGACTGCCTGTTTGGTGCTGAGTTATCTGCGAGCTCTTGGCTGATAATTTGCACGAGAGAACGCGTACTGCCTCACTGAGGCTATGCTCCGACAATGTGGTCTCACGATCGGCCCTCATTTGGAACGTTTCACTGCTTCCTAGTGGCTTTCTACATTACATTTCCAGTAATTTTACTCACCCTGGAGCACAGCGATCCATTGCTTTGTGTCTGCGCATTTATAGTTTATTAACGTCATCACACAGGTGATTTGCATCAAAGTCGCTCCCTTTCTCCATTGGTCTTACCGAGGATACCTGCTTTTTGGCTGCGCAGCAATGCATTTTCTCTCTCTGGATCATGTTGTACAGTGGAGTGCCTATGTAACCTACTTTTCTATGTAATTAAAACGGTAGAATGGTCGGCACATTCATCTGACCATCGGTTTGAATCACAGTCGTGCTCTTTGGTATCTGGGGATTCTGAACACTGTCAAACTCGAGGCTGAAGTGATGTGTTCAAAGATACTACACCATCACATGTCATATTAATTTCGTATTGTTGGTTGCAATTATTTCTCTTTGTTCCAAAGGGCGCAACAGTCAACAGAATTCCTTCAGTTGTCTTCAAATTCGGGGAGCTTGCTCTTGTAGATGATGTGCACAACCTAGTAATGCAGGTGTGTGTAAGAAACTGTCCCGGCGGACCGGCACCGCTTCGTTATAGTCACAGTTTTCAGGGGGTCACGTTCAGATTACCGCAGTCACAGAGGAATCAGTCTGATTTCATTTGCCACTTACTTGCTTGTCTTTGCTATACTCCACAGATGACTGACACTCATGAAAGTAGATCCCGAAGAGCAAGCCGGATTTCGCCGAAATCGAGACTATAAGGACCACATCTTCACATTGCGCAGCGGTTGGAGCATAACCATATCTATTGACGACACACCCTTGTCGTGTTCCTCGACATCAATGGTGCCGGTAGATTGGTGTGTCATAATGGACTGTCTGTTCAGCAAAGATGTGCTTTAGGAATACATAGACATTATCAGAGTGTTTTGCGTGCATAGTTCGGGCAGAGCGAGGGCCTGCAGCAAACTGTCGCGGTATGGACCAAAGTTGCATGTCGCCACCTTTCCAATTTAACTACACCATTGACGAAGTCATGGAAACTGCATTTATTGAACACGACTTAGAATGTGTAGAGGTGCTTACAAGCGCTCGACTTCTTAACTTGGAGTACGCCGACGATAGTGTTCTTATCTGTTACAGCTCCCAAACGTGTCAAGCCTCACTGGATAAATTATCATTGGCTGTCAGTCGTTTTGGTCTACGCACTGCACAATCGAAGTACAAAGTCATGCTCCAAGAATTGCAGGAACCCACTCCTGCGCTGACTTTTCGCGGTGACCAGTTAGAAGTTGTCCAGATACTCAATTATCTCGACAGGTCCAGCGGGAACAAAGATGAGATCCTTAACCTTACAGCAAAACCTTGAAGTGATTTTACTCGATTTCCTCATCTGTGCCGCTTGCGTGACAACGCGCGCTTTGTAGAGCAGAATTTATAACCTAGATGTGCGTTCTACCCAACTGTACTATTGCGAAAGGTGGCCCAGCAACTCGGCAGACCTAAATAGTATTACTGATGAGTAGTGAGGATTCTGGTATACTTCAGCTGATCCCGACCTAAATAAGTTTGTTACGTTCGACTATCGATATCTTCGTAGCTTGACTCATGTTTGGTTGGTACACCTCGAGAGCGAAGAGCGTGTTCGGCGTCGTGTGTTTGGTGTACGAAGTGCGAGTGATGCGCTCAGCACCGTTTATTCACGCACTAGGCTCCGATAACTGGGCCACGTGCTACGCATGCCGACTCCGGGGACGTGTATTATTGCGCGACCCGGGTGTGGACGGAATAAGGAGTTGAGGCCAAGCGCTGACTTTATCAAGAAGAATGAACGCACTTACTTCGAACTTTGCGGATTCGAACTACACGGATTCATACCGGTGACCTTATGGTCGGAAAGCAAACGTGCAGACCACTCGGCCACCGGCCGACGAGAAGTCTACCTTAATGTCGTCCGTGTCGTGAGTTTCTTTTGCCTTCCCGTTTTCTCTTATTTTCCCCCTCCAACAACGATGTCACAAAGCATAGATAATAGTAGACATCTTTATTTTACCTGCGTTTTATTTTTTGCTTTCTCATATATCGTAACTTTCGTATTGCGACGCATCGTATTTCTCACCCTAAGCTAGTGTGTAATGATGATGATAATGCTATTTCAAATTAACCCTCAGCTCTAATTGAGATTGCAACAGCAGTTTGGGCAAGGCAGGCTGTTTCACCAGTATGTGCCTTGTATGGAGGCATTTACAAATAGAGCTTCAATCCAATGGGTTGTTTGCTGGTAGTCAGCGATCATTCTACCCATCTTTCAACAGCGTTACTATGCGCGGTGTTTGTCTCGTTCACTCTGGCCAGTAAATGGCGCAGTGCACTATGCTGTACTGTGTTCGTCCGTTCTCTGGACTCATAGAGTTGCAGCTTATCAAGCACTGTTTTCAGGTCCTCATGTTTCTCTCTATTTCTCTGCTCTGGGCATCTAACTTCAGTGTTACTTGTTCCACACACACCTTCGCGAAAGGTGTGGCGCCTTAGAATCTAGAATTGGGCCGCGGCACTTTCTGCTCCGCCTATCCATCACCGTTTCTTCCTTCCAGTTATCATTTCTACTCCATCAACATGTAACGTATTTGCCTTCGGTTCTACTCGTCTGCGTGATGATATGCATATGGTTTATTTGACCGACATTTGTATGCTCCGCTCCGGACCGAGTCCCACCTGTTTTCGCACCCGGTTTGTTGTGATACAATAAACATGCCTATCACCGTTGAATTGTCATTGTTATAACAGTGCTTTTGTCGCATTCTACCTTTGTGATGACACTCAACTTTCCTTTCTTCACGCATTATCCCCAGGCTTCAGGATCCGAAGAAGAGGGTGCTGCTGACAGTCATCGCTCTTCAATGCCATCCGGTATTCGCCAGCGTCGGATTTTCGCCCGTGTTTTCGGCTTGGATTCAGAGGATGAGGCGGATGAGGCTTATTTGAACCGTAGTTCACCAAGTGGTACACATCGGTCTTCATCCGGGGGAGTAATCTTGGAGAGCGAGTTGTTAGATGGTCTTCCGAATTGGCTTGATCGCGTATTTGAAGGCTCACTGCCTCGATACCAGCTTATTGATTGGCCCTCCAGCCTCCGCGGCGATACGTTCGACCATTTAGAATAGGCTGTGCAATAAGTATTCTGGCATGCATTTTACTGCTTGCTGATTCACTCGGCCCGTACCTCATTCCTTTAGTTCCAACGTAACACACATCAGAGCTAAATGACTTTTTACCCAGACCTGTGTGGATGAGTTGTATCGGAAACCTCATAGTTTTGTCAGTCACTTGGTGATTATGCAATCGCTGGTCGCTGTCTCCTTCCGTTGTATTCCCTTCTTTCCACACTCCGCCGTACATTTCCAATCTCATAGTTCCAAACCCTATTTCTCTCTTTCTTTTTCATCCCCACAATTTTCCCTTGTACATATGAGTAGCCCGGATGACAAATAACATTACCTTCGAATTGCGGCAACTACATAACCGTCAATTCACCAACTGCACTCGTCGCTGATAAAGCTGTCCTTTGGCAGTTTGCTTTTCCGTTTTCCTTCAACACAACACATTACAGTTTTTCTTTGAGATTGCATTGACTTGGCCCACCCTACATTCGTTGGCTTCACTGAGCCTTTCACGCCATCCATTTCATTTTTCTCGATCTCAGCATGTACTCTCTGTGACACTGGACTTCTAGGGCCAGAAACGTTTTCACACAATTCCTCGTTATTTCATGTGCCATAAGTTTTTGCTTGAACATCCGTTGGATTGTTCAGGGGAGTGTTATCTACTTCGCGTTTCAAAACGCGAATAGTTTTGGCACTGTGCTTAAATGTATCTACTTGCTACTAGTTTCGTTTCGCTTTTGCGCTGACCAGCCGGCTCAGTTACACGCGAGCAGTAGCTTGCTATCAGGATTTGCAACTAGAGCTGACGCAGCTCATGATAATCCCAATTCCTTATAGATTATACACATTCATTGGGCGGGGTTGACTCCGAGGTTACATCTCACCACGCGAATCCACCAATGGGTTTACTGGTTAGCTTGTTCAATACCGGTTGAGCAATCTTGCTGCGATACAGAATGGCTCTCGCACTTCCATCGGGTGTCAAATTATCGACAGTAGCCAATACTAGGGTGCCACCAGCTTACAACTTAGATGGGAGAAGCAAGACGGGGCGAAAATTACACTCAATGCTGGTCATCTGTCGCCATCAAGTATTGTACGAGGATGAGGCGTTGCTCCCGCGGATGATTCTTTAAGGTCATTATATTCGCTGCCCTTTTGGTCACCATTGCACACGCCGATTGATCGAGTGGATAAACTCTAACGAACGTTATTGGTTGATAAATGCATTTCTTTACATTGACTCTGGGGACAGTATCTGGAACTAAAATGGGTTGATCGCTTCCTCGTTGATTATCATGACAGTTGGATAAGTGCCGCATCTCCTGCAGTCTATTATTTTATTGTCGGGTTTTCAGTTGACAATTATGGGTAATTGTCCATCACAATTGATTAAATACGATGATGTTAGCGGAAGCACGTTTGTGTATAAAACTGTACCAGTTTATACACCGACTTAAGTCACGTTTCTTATTCCAGCTGTGTATTTCATTGCTATAGATTTCATTTAGCGATGATCACCCTTGTTCCAAGCCATATGTAGTTTTCACATCCTGAATACTCTAGCATTACCATAATGGGTCAGCTCTACAATTCGGGCTTGCGTAAAATCTTGGTTTTCTGCATACCCTTTCATCTATTATATATATATATATATATATATATATATATATATATATATATATATATATATATATATATATATAGTTCCCGTCTTCAGAGGGCTGGGTTTGTATCACTCTTTTCATTTCGACATTCTATGGTATGTGATCTATGAAGGCTAGCGTTGTGTTTTTCGGATAGTTATCGTCTGGGTACTGATAACTAGTTTTTATTAATCGGAATTCCGGCAGCGTCCTTTGGTAGAGAGAGGGAGTCACTGAAGGGAAATTAACCTGCCAGTCTGGGTGGACCAAATTTAGGTTCACTCGCACACTGATAACTATTTGACTCGGCTATATGCTTTATTTCATTTTATTTTCCACTTTTTTTACGGAAACCACAAATGATTACCATCGGTTTAAAGCAGTCATCAACTTTGGGTAATTCAATGCAAATCGATTGTCGTCATTTTTCAGATGATTATGGTTTCTCAACTTACTCCCCCCTGCAACGGATTAAATTCTTGACACTACGTATCACTGACTGCTTGGTTGGTTGCTGTTTACAAGCGTCCCCCCTTCTTATGTGTTCGTTGTGAACTTAGAAGTGCATGATTGTTGTCACCTGGTATATTTACATTGGGTAGCGTATAAAGTTGTTAGATGTGCCTTGAGGGGTTCCTTGGGTTGTTGTTGGCAGCGGATAGAAATTGTCAGATACGGTTTTGCTTTATTCACGGGGATTGTTCTTTTGTCCTTCGTCTATTTCTTTTCGTTAGTGACACCGTGTTAAAATTGCTTAACTCTCTGACAAACATCCTCCATATAATCTACATAATTATGCGGGATTTGCTAGTTTTCCATCTTCATCCGCTTAGTCAAGTCAACTCAAAGTGGGCTTTTGTGCACCCGGGTAGGTGCATTTTCAGCATATTATACTCTCACTGCGAATGGTTATGTGTATGAAATTACCCTTTAAAGAGAAGAATAGAACATCTAAAAACTGTCTGCACCTATCACTAACGAATAATTTTGCGTCATATTTTTTGTTTAGGTTAGGTCAACTACCAAGCGGGACAGCTGCGGGGGTACAGAATTTCGGTAAGATGCAGTACGAGAAAATAGTAGCTTAATTTTGGAGCGGCTGGAAGAAATAGATAGTGTTTTTGATGGGTCACGACGTAGTGGATACATAGAGTTGTTCGGAATTTTGAAAGAAAAACTGGTACAAGCGTGTAGATGCTTACTAACAATAAAATCCACAAGTTTCTCTCTAGGCAGTCCACTGCCTCTGGAAATAAGCTTTATGGACAGTACAATCAATGTGTTGTCGTTTTTGAGTAACTCAGTTTAAGACTACAGGGAACAGTAGAGCCAGTGCGACAGAACGCATGCGGTCGCAAATCTAATACTCAACTCACGGTGTACTGAAAGTACTTTAAATCGAAGGGCGTAGAATGACCACCGCTAACTCTACAAGATGTTTCGGCAACGTGAATAGACCAAGATAGATTTCGGGATAAAAAGATATTCAACACTTGACAATCTGGATATGAACAGCGCACTCACTGCCAATATAGTGGTGACGCGCAAAACAACTCGTAAGTTGTCCGCTCAGAAAAACGCGAATGTTACGTCTCGACATTTAGAAGTGTTCAAAATCAGAGATCGGGATGATGACCAAAGCATAAGTTCATGTAGATCATTTTGGAAAGTAGATTGCTACGGAGAGAAAGCTTACAGTCAGCGATCAAGCCGAGAGCAGTGGCATAGAAGCGGATCGATCTACAATTAGAGAACGAACTCGAGTACAGATCAAAATGCGAATCGATGTGGAATCAGCGGCAAGTTGGATCATCAACTTGAGCCATTTGAGTTGTGTTAATTAACATCAATTAGCATCTCAAATATTGTTGTTTTAGTAGTTGTCCACAACCTATTTATTGCGCCATGCTCTCATACAACACGTCTCTCTGTCTACCTAGTTCTGACTTTTTGTATTCCGTCGGTTGGCTGGGCGCGTGACTGAGAAGTCAGAAAGTCGCAGTCTCAAGGGGTAGCTATTAGCAGTACAACAATCGTCAGTGGCAGAGAGCATAGGTAAAGGAGAAGCGTTACAACATAGATATCCCAACGGTAAAGTAATGCATCCCAAAACGACATCATCAGCATAACTGCATTCAATAAAGGCGGATAGTATGAGTAGCTTCCTAATTTCCAAAAATATAGGGCGGGTGAGAGGATTGCTACATGCAAAAGATCGCCACTAGAGCACATTCAGAAGACTTCACTCCATTTATTTGGGTGTATTGGGTACGGTTTGTGAAGTAGTCTTTAATTACGCAGCAAACACTTGTTGGAACTACATTCGCAAAGAGCTGGCTAAACTTTGCAGATCTGTTATCGCTCCCGAAAGTACCCGTATAGTCGGGGAACAGAAGGCGTAGTTCCCCACATTTTTCCTTTAGTGCAGCTGGTACAGCATCCAGTGTGGAGCAACCATGTTTGTATACTTCGCCTGCATTGGTGAGCGTTAAAAGCTGGGGCAAGTAGTTTCTCGATGACCTTCAACATCACCGATGTACATGCGATTGGACGATACCTGTTGGAGTATTTCTTGCGCACATGCGTTATCCTTGTCGGTCTCCGAATCTTAGGGTTGGTGCAATCCATAGCTCATCGGTTAAAAATGGCTGGCAAGCTGGTCTGCACAATGCTTTAGGACAAGTGGTGATAATTCATCTGGGCCAGTAGCCCTATTTCTTGACTTCTCGGCAAACATTAAACCTGTCGAACGTGACTTCCGGACCAGTGTTGGTGAAGTGAAACAAAGAAAATATACCGTGTCTAGAAGAACAGAACTCAGCTTTAGGTTTGTTCACATCCACCTTATCAATACGCTTATCGGAACTTTGGCCACATAGGTGCTTCAAAAGTTACCAAAGATCGTGACAATCGTGATTGCCCAGCACAATCTCGATGTATAAGCGGTTCAATCTTTTTATTTCAGACTTCATTGCCGAAGTGAGTCTTATAATGTACGCAGTCATTTCGTATTTATAGGTTTGTTTCTCCCAGGTTGTTTTAGTAGTGGCGAAGTTCTATCTATCCATCCATAGGCTGATTGTCTCAACAACGCAGGAGTTAATCTATTCAGTCAAGTAGTCGCACCGTGATTTGTGCGCTGGGGTATCGCGAATTCAGCGGTTTGTTTTACATCACTATACTAAGCATAATGGTTAACAACTATGCGAAAATAATGAAGTGAACAAAGTGGTAAACTCATTCAGTTAGTAAAAGTGGCGTTACAATCTTTAGTGAAAGATTACGAACTCAAAAACAAGAAGATAATATAGTGGAGCCATAGAGTTCTTTGTTCTATCGTCTCGGAGAAAACATTTGGCCGTTGATACAGTCGATCTCGAAGGAGAATGGGACATACCAACCCTACCACGCCTCTCAATTAGCAGGTATTTTTTAGGTTTTGCATTCTCACTGACTGACTGTTTAGGAGGTCCATCCAATCAGTAGCAATGCTGATAATCGACACGTTGGAGCGACCTGCAGTTATAGGGGTGGTTTGTCTTCGGCAACGTATACGATCCAAGTCCATCTGGTGATCCAGTGCAATTCTGCTGCCGAGCACATACTTGCATTTCTCGTATGATATTCTCACTAGCCAACAGCAACACCACTTTGTTTGCATCAGATCCCCTTAGGTGTTTGAGACTTCGAGAATCTACACGGATTATTCCGATGAGTCGGTAACTAGTGTGTGTATTTTAGCGACGTTAGTGAAAAGCGGACCGTTCCGGCAGCTCGTTTATGGTGAATATAGCTTGATGCATATCTGTTGCTTCAACGGTATCTTCCTTCGAGTGTTCGATTCTCCACATCGGTTCATCTTGGAGTACTTGTATTGGCTTACTCGGAAGACTACCAGGAAGACGAATCGAGAAATAAGAAACAACGCGCACCTGGTTTCCTGTATTGATACTGGATGGTTTTCCCCTCTGCGTATACAGTGCCACAGCGTAGTGTTTATTACCTTAGACGAAATCTTCGCAACGCACTACTCCTCAGTAAAAAGCAGCACAAGCTGACACTACTGTAGCGACAGAACAACGCAGCGATGAAGCACGATCTTTATTGGCGCAAAAACACACACTACCTCATCACTCACACAGGCGCACATTAATGAGTCAGGTTTCTTTCCCACGCTGCACCATCCCTCCTGGCCTCCGCTCGTGGCACTTCTATGCTCCTTCCGGGGGTACGGGAACGCATCTTCTATGTCCGTTTCGCCTGTGTATCTTCGCTTCCGCGCCTCCGATGCTGACAAGCCCGGAGTCGTTCGATAGCGTGCGTTTTGCTGGACCATGGGTGTGTCACTCTCCCCGGGGTTGTTTCTTGACGATGCGATACCGGCGGTTTTGTCCGATTTATTGCGTCTTCAACAAATTCTCCACCTGCTTTACCTGCCTCGGGCTCACCCACGGATGCCGCTCCTGTCCCGTTTTCGTCCCGTTCTATTTGGCCTGGGTTTCTCCAGCGAATCGCCCCCATTGCATCGGTCTCTCTATTCGTCCGCCTCCGTTTTAATGATCTAACCGTCCTTTGGGCAAGCGCTGCCTTCCGCCTCCCTACACTACTAAATGAGTCGGTGGAATCCCCCACCTCGAGGAGAGCTCTATCCTGGCTGACCGTCTATGTGTACTGCGCTCCTCAAAGGCTTGCTGCAGCGTAGGAATGTCCACACATTCACTACTATAATTGATGCTTCACTGATCTAACTTTCTCTAGCACCAGTGCGCCACGAACGTTTGCTGTTCATGTGTATTTTGAGGACATTATCAGCCATATTAGTGTCTTCTTGTCTGATATGGTCCCCATCGGCTTTTCTTAGCCAGATCAAAAGTGTCATAAGCAACACACCGTACCGTCGCGTCAGGTCGTCCGTACATTCGCGGATTCTAACATGCTACCTCAGGAATACAACGCAAAAGTGCAACCCTTTCGGCCACCGCCGGATTGTTGACAACGAAAATTCATCAGTGCATCGTGTACCGTTGAAGACGATTAGACCAGCCGCGTTAACTCGCCACTGTTTTCCTGCGTTCATAGAAGATAATAGTCTGGATCCGTCTTCTAATTTGGCCTCACCATTTCTCTTCAACTTTCACCATCGGTTACAGTTGCTAAACAACAGCCCAAGCGGACTCAGGCACCCAGACTTCAATGTTGGCAGCGAGCCAACCTAATTGGTATTTAATCCGTTGGACCTAATCTCGTGAATAACCCAGCCGTCCATCTTTATCATCCAGTATCTCACAGGTGCTTCTCTTAAACCCAAGCGCCGAATGAACCGGAACAGTACTTTGCCGACCAATGACCCTAATCTTCGCTGTTCATCTATATTCCGCATCATTTGTGGTAGCATAGCTGCACTCCGTTTCAGAACCTTTCGGTTACTCTAGAACTACACTTTGTGTAGATACTTTCCGCAACTTTCCTAAATTATAAGGCGTTACTCGGTGCGCCTTAGTTTCTTCTACTAACAAGCTATTTCGTTTTCCCATCGTCTCGGATTGTCCCCGAAGAGCATTGTTGTAGACAAAAGAACGTATCGAGGGTTTTATGAGAGTCTTTCGATTCTGCTCAGTCGCTCGTAGATCAGCCGCGCAGGTCAGGATGAGATTGGAGCGCACTACTTTGCCGACCTACCAATGGCATGTAAGTATTTACTCACCCACGCATGTCTGTGGGTGTGAATACTATGTGAGGATGCATAGCGGTGCATGTGTCCTTGAAATATGTTAATTACCCCCGGCGATTTTGACAACGCTCAGTTCAGATTGGGTCGCTGCCGACGTTTTTGGCTGGCGGTTTACAACATCTCGACAGCAGTGCATAATGCATTGGCTACCGTGTTCAAATGTTGGTGGCGCTTCGACAGTTGCTTAATGTTATCCCAGCAAATGATAAAAGGGTTAGTGACAACGCTGTTGTAGACAGAATGTTACCTTCATATAAACCATCTTAGCAAAATAAGAATTCGTAACAATTAGACGGTGAAAATATGAGATGCTACTTCTGCATAAATGAGTCCGGAAAAGCTGCCGTTGACAGACTACTCTCGTCACAGTCTTGATAGCAATTGCAGGAACCAAGTGGGGTGCACGCTGTCTAATTTGTTTAACAGTGACCGTGACGGTGTAATATGAAAGGCTGACAGTGTCGCTCAGTCTCTCAGGAAAATGTAGGTGTATATCAATTGAAATGATCGTTACATGCTGCCGTGTATGCCAATTAAGGGACTACTCGCTGCACGTGTTTGTGGAGAAGGACTGCCGATGAAATCGCATTGTATGCGTCATTGCACAAAAACGATCGAGGAGCTGTGTCTAAGCTAAGCCCAAGAAGATGCCATCAATTGCACATAATCGCACCCTGTCCGTGTATTCCAGAAACAGCTTGTGACAAATTTGTGGGCACGTTCACATCCCTAGTCGCGAAGGCATCAGAACCGAAAGCTTTTCATCCTCCCCTCAAAACGAAATCTTTTCAGAGAAGCCGAACACGAAAATATCTGGCCTTGAGGGACCGGACTTGGCATGGTTATAGAAACAATCGCAGTTCAGAAAATTGGACGGTGTACGCAACTCAGGCGAACGACTCTGTGCACTTGGTGCGTGAGGACAAGTTCACAAACTAGCAGTTTGATCCGGCGTAACATTCACTGCGGAAACGGTACTGAAAATGGCGTTATCCTTGCGTACACACAGATCTTTTGGAGTGGACAATTTCTACCCCAAAATCACTAAAGGTAACAATCACGCACCTAGCCGGATTATTTCAGCATTCTCTGGACTGCAACGTAGCTCCGTCAAAGTGGAAACTAGGTTTCATCAATCCTATTCACAAGGGAGCCAGTCGGTACGAGCCTGCCAATAACCGTCCGGTAATTTTCTCCCGGTGTTCGCCAAAGTTATGGAAGAAATTCTGGCCGACGCATTGACGGGCTATGTGGAATGCCATGGTATCTTTATCTACGACCTAGCCAGTGTAATCACCCCAATCCTGTCGGCCAACGAGACCTTTCGGCGCTGAGGCCCATCTATAGGTACAACGATTTCTTCCGTGTACGCTGCTCACGTTAACGTCTTGTTCTCTTCAGGCAACTCCCACAATATTCCCTCCACACTGACGCAATATCGGCACCATTAGCCATAGCAGTAATTTAGTCCTGAAGTCAATGGTTATGCGAAAGATGTATTGAAATGCAGCACGTAAAACAAGTATAACAATCAATGCAGTAGATGCTCGAAATGCCCACCGCCGTTTTGCTGGCACAGCAGCATTCGCCGGATGCTGTTGGCTATAACCCTCTGCAATGCGTCAACCGATATCGCGCGACATTCTTCCACGATGCTCCGCTTCAGTTCATCCACACACGTGGGTTTCACTTTATAAACTCTTCGTTTCAGGTATCCCCAAAGGAAGAAATCAAGGGGATTCATATCCGGTGAACGTGCCGGCCACTCCATTGGTCCTCCCCGACCGAATGTGTCGCCCAGGAACTGACGCACGGTTTGTGCTGAATGGGCCGGTGCACCATCCTGCTGCCAGCAAACCGTACTCAACAGTCCTTCCACATGCAACTGCGGAATCACCGACGTCTGCAACATTTCTTTGTATGAAGAGGCTAAGAAGTGTGATGTATTAGTTCTGCTACACAACTTACCCGTCACATTTTGAGAAAAGAAGAAAGGTCCGATGATTGTTCGAATTGTTAGTCCAGCCCAGGCCATGAGCTGTGTGCCATGTTGTACACGGGAAGCGATGCATTGCCGTGGGTTATTAGTGGCCCAAACATGCCGCTTCTGTGTACCATGCAGACGGAAAATGGCCTCATCGGTAAATATGATGAAATGCACGTCCAAGGTATTCAGGTACAAGCGAGCGAATGTAAGACGATTCACCGAATCGTCGGACTTTAACACTTGTACCTGTAATGCACCATACCTTCGGAATTTTCTTTCCTTCAATATCCGGTGCACAGCATATGGTGTAGTGGCACAGTGTTGGGCGATTCTCCGAATGCTGAGATGACTATTTCGACGAATCTCTTCGACAACAACACCAGCGGAAATCTCATCCGTGGTAGTACGAGGCCGCCCAGTTCGTATGGCGTTGCACACGCTCCCAGTTATGTTAAACATCTTCACAATTTGGAGTACGTACTGCGGGTTAACCGGCCTCAAGGTGCAGCGATTTTGACACCGCTCATTTCAGATTGGGTCGCTGCCGACGTTTTTGGCTGGTGGTTTGCAACATCTCGACAGCAGTGCATAATGCATTGGCTACAGTGTTCAAATGTTGGTGGCGCTTCGACAGTTGCTTAATGTTATCCCAGCAAATGATAAAAGTGTTAGTAACAACGCTGTTGTTTCGACGATACATGTCCACACAGGCAAATGCTTGACTTTGACGATGAATGCACTTGCCGAACTGTGTCAACCAGCAGCTGAATGCAGCTCATCCGATACCGAAGTTGGTCCTGATGTCAGATGCGAGCGTCACTTGGTTGTAGCCGCTAGTCATGCACACAGCTGTGAACCAGCCCGCAGTCCATTGATTGGTCTCGGCGCGATCAAGTCATACGCTGCGCTGAGGCCGTGTAATATGATAACCAAACCGATCCATGTCAGTTCGCTTTCTTAGCAATGTTGAAAGAGCATGCACCGGTGTCCACGGTTGATCTGCAAACGCAGTCTCGTGACGTGCCAGCAGATCAGCACGCATTCCTTCTACGACTCTATTTGAAGTGCCATTCCAACGCCGCAGAAACACCACGCCTCTACAACACTACCCATTGCACATTGAGGCCGGTTAACCCGCAGTACGTACTCCAAATTGTGAAGATGTTTAACATAACTGGGAGCGTGTGCAACGCCATACGAACTGGGCGGCCTCGTACTACCACGGATGAGATTTCTGCTGGTGTTGTTGTCGAAGAGATTCGTCGAAATAGTCATCTCAGCATTCGGAGAATCGCCCAACACTGTGCCACTACACCATATGCTGTGCACCGGATATTGAAGGAAAGAAAATTCCGAAGGTATGGTGCATTACAGGTACAAGTGTTAAAGTCCGACGATTCGGTGAATCGTCTTACATTCGCTCGCTTGTACCTGAATACCTTAGACGTGCATTTCATCATATTTACCGATGAGGCCATTTTCCGTCTGCATGGTACACAGAAGCGGCATGTTTGGGCCACTAATAACCCACGGCAATGCATCGCTTCCCGTGTACAACATGGCACACAGCTCATGGCCTGGGCTGGACTAACAATTCGAACAATCATCGGACCTTTCTTCTTTTCTCAAAATGTGACGGGTAAGTTGTGTAGCAGAACTAATACATCACACTTCTTAGCCTCTTCATACAAAGAAATGTTGCAGACGTCGGTGATTCCGCAGTTGCATGTGGAAGGACTGTTGAGTACGGTTTGCTGGCAGCAGGATGGTGCACCGGCCCATTCAGCACAAACCGTGCGTCAGTTCCTGGGCGACACATTCGGTCGGGGAGGACCAATGGAGTGGCCGGCACGTTCACCGGATATGAATCCCCTTGATTTCTTCCTTTGGGGATACCTGAAACGAAGAGTTTATAAAGTGAAACCCACGTGTGTGGATGAACTGAAGCGGAGCATCGTGGAAGAATGTCGCGCGATATCGGTTGACGCATTGCAGAGGGTTATAGCCAACAGCATCCGGCGAATGCTGCTGTGCCAGCAAAACGGCGGTGGGCATTTCGAGCATCTACTGCATTGATTGTTATACTTGTTTTACGTGCTGCATTTCAATACATCTTTCGCATAACCATTGACTTCAGGACTAAATTACTGCTATGGCTAATGGTGCCGATATTGCGTCAGTGTGGAGGGAATATTGTGGGAGTTGCCTGAAGAGAACAAGACGTTAACGTGAGCAGCGTACACGGAAGAAATCGTTGTACCTATAGATGGGCCTCAGCGCCGAAAGGTCTCGTTGGCCGACAGGATTGGGGTGATTACACTGGCTAGGTCGTAGATAAAGATACCATGGCATTCCACATAGCCCGTCAATGCGTCGGCCAGAATTTCTTCCATAACTTTGGCGAACACCGGGAGAAAATTACCGGACGGTTATTGGCAGGCTCGTACCGACTGGCTCCCTTGTGAATAGGATTGATGAAACCTAGTTTCCACTTTGACGGAGCTACGTTGCAGTCCAGAGAATGCTGAAATAATCCGGCTAGGTGCGTGATTGTTACCTTTAGTGCTTTTGGGGTAGAAATTGTCCACTCCAAAAGATCTGTGTGTACGCAAGGATAATGCCATTTTCAGTACCGTTTCCGCAGTGAATGTTACGCCGGATCAAACTGCTAGTTTGTGAACTTGTCCTCACGCACCAAGTGCACAGAGTCGTTCGCCTGAGTTGCGTACACCGTTCAATTTTCTGAACTGCGATTGTTTCTATAACCATGCCAAGTCCGGTCCCTCAAGGCCAGATATTTTCGTGTTCGGCTTCTCTGAAAAGATTTCGTTTTGAGGGGAGGATGAAAAGCTTTCGGTTCTGATGCCTTCGCGACTAGGGATGTGAACGTGCCCACAAATTTGTCACAAGCTGTTTCTGGAATACACGGACAGGGTGCGATTATGTGCAATTGATGGCATCTTCTTGGGCTTAGCTTAGACACAGCTCCTCGATCGTTTTTGTGCAATGACGCATACAATGCGATTTCATCGGCAGTCCTTCTCCACAAACACGTGCAGCGAGTAGTCCCTTAATTGGCATACACGGCAGCATGTAACGATCATCTCAATTGATATACACCTACATTTTCCTGAGAGACTGAACGACACTGTCAGCCTTTCATATTACACCGTCACGGTCACTGTTAAACAAATTAGACAGCGTGCACCCCACTTGGTTCCTGCAATTGCTATCAAGACTGTGACGAGAGTAGTCTGTCAACGGCAGCTTTTCCGGACTCATTTATGCAGAAGTAGCATCTCATATTTTCACCGTCTAATTGTTACGAATTCTTATTTTGCTAAGATGGTTTATATGAAGGTAACATTCTGTCTACAACAGCGTTGTCACTAACCCTTTTATCATTTGCTGGGATAACATTAAGCAACTGTCGAAGCGCCACCAACATTTGAACACGGTAGCCAATGCATTATGTACTGCTGTCGAGATGTTGTAAACCGCCAGCCAAAAACGTCGGCAGCGACCCAATCTGAACTGAGCGTTGTCAAAATCGCCGGGGGTAATTAACATATTTCAAGGACACATGCACCGCTATGCATCCTCACATAGTATTCGCACCCACAGACATGCGTGGGTGAGTAAATACTTACATGCCATTGGTAGGTCGGCAAAGTAGTGCGCTCCAATCTCACCCTGACCTGCGCGGCTGATCTACGAGCGCCTGAGCAGAATCGAAAGACACTTATGAAACCCTCGGTTTTTTCCGTGCTGCGAGCATTCGTGGTTTTCCTTTTTATGCTGCGCGTCCACCCGCCTTTTATGTTAGTTTGACTACTTTCGATTTATATTTACTGAGCAAATAAAGCACCAACTGTCACGGTTAATTGTGACTACAAACAAATCAGCCAACACCAGATAACTTTACTACTCATTGAAGTCGGATGCAATGTCGGCGATGTTCGCGCAAATCTTTGCAGCAGAATGTTATTGTCTGTGGTGCAGGTTGTGATTCCTTGTGCGGTAGTAGATGTAAATCTAGAGTTGACATTGTTTTCATGAACTATTTTCCCGAAAACCAGCCCCCAATCCCTTCGAGCAACTTGGGACATTATGACGATGAGCTGCGAACGCATGCAGCTACGCAACTAGTAAGCCAATGATTTCCAAGTGGGTAATTTTCCTACTTTAACCACGATAGTCTGGTAGTAACCAGGGAGACTCAAATATCCTTACTCTTTTGAAGTGCAGATTTCGGTTAGGATAGTTGTTTGTTAAAAACCGCTAAGTGAGCGCGCATTACTATCGTATTTTCTGGAATAGTTAAGCTCCAGTTCCGGAAAGTGAGCAGAGCAACGAATCTACGTGGAATCCATTTCACTACCGCTAACAGACTGACGTTAGTCAACTCACATACTAGATACCTAGGTAATGAAAAGAACTATTTACGGTCATTTTATGGTTTCTTGTTGATAGGATATATAGTGTATTTTTAGCATACCTACTACAAAGACTGGGCGCTCTAATTAGCAGAAATATCATCGGCCTTTTTTCAGCTGAAATAAGCCCTAACCATGTGCGTTTTTAAGAAGTTAAGTTGTATTCTACCTGTTCACATAGGAATTTACCGTAGAAAGGAACTCCTAGTGGAGCAAGTATCTGGTTGCAATTCCTACTAGGTAACTCGCAACGCACTGCAACCTCAGTGGCCTGTGCGCAATGAAGTGATCTGTGGTTGGTGGCGCAGGTAGTTTAATTCACACACACACACACACACACACACGCATTTGTTTCAGCAGGCCTGGAAGACGAAACTGACTCTGCTGCGTTCAACCTCCGCAACGGGCTCTGTGTCCAGCCGCAAATTTCCGTGGCGAATGCAACACACTACTGGATGTCACAAACTCCTGTTGTAATCCCGTCATGATCCGCAAATATTTTTGGTTGACTACACAAGCTGCTGGCGTCATGCATTGGATATTTGTTCTATCACAATCACGGATCGCGTGTGAGGAGAAGAGTACTGGACCTCTGTCTGAATTCTGCATCGTTCACTCCACTGTGATGGAGCACACATCATTCACCTACGATGAAGTCCAATTGAACTGAACGTCATACTTCTATTCAAACACTAGCCCATATTCAGCGATTCGCTACCGTTCGGTTTATATCAGAGAACGATTGGTGCTTGATCGAATTTGAACGAGGTGCAAACACGACGACTAGGAATGAGGCTCGTCATAAGTTTAACAACAACACGGCATAAAATGAAGCATGACAATTCACTGGACTAAAGTGTGGACTAGATTCACACATTAAGGCGATGGGCAGAAGAAGTTGTGCCGTAAAATCATAGTACTGATTTTAAGTAAAGCACTGCAATAAATGTGCGAAAAAATACATTTAACTCAAGCACCGTTCAGATAACAACTGATGTGAAAGCGCGCTGAAATTATCACATTTAAAGGAAGAATGGAAGAATTCGCGAACTTTGTAGGTGTGTGGAGTTGCACAACATGTGTTAATGACAGAATGCGGTAAACGTTAATGGCTGTAGGTTGGTAAACCAAACGCGAGACCGCTGGGTGGCAGCTAAACTTTGCCAATCAATTAGAATAATTAACAAGTTACTCATTACTTTTCAGTAGAGTAGTTCGAATATAGAATTGCAACGCCACACGCACACAGAGTTCGCCTCGACGTTTTGAAATGATAGATCATCTCGATTGTATTGCTTGTCTATTACCCATTACCTCGGATGCCTTCTTAGTTTCGATAAAAATCATGCCGGCATCTAATTTGACGTTTACTCGATTCACTCTAACCAATGTTGCGAGCGGTGAAAGTGGCAATGTATCAGATGGTAGTGATCGTCTCGCAACACGCCGGCCGTCGCTTCATTCATTCATGGGGAAAATACTTAAAAAGCTGTCGACAAAGACTGTGTCAAAAGATTTATTACATTGATACTATACGCAAACGTTTCCATCTAGCATGTCTGGGGAAGGACCTCAGTTGCAACATCCGTTATTATGTTCGCCACATATTCAATCTCCTCCATGTTGGATTGAAAGTTTGAAAGAAATCTCAAGAAGTGCAGTTCACCATTTGTTGCCGAATCGTCGATTGTACAACTAACAGTCAACTAGAGACTGCTTAGAAAAGGAGGTCCTCCAGCAGAGCAACCGTTGCTTTGTTTCCTGCCTGCAGACAGAATTCGGTACAGGCAGCTGCATGACAGGTTTGCTGAAATCCATTAATGTATCACACGCATCTACGCATGCAGGCAAAAATCATGTATATGAAAAAGGATAACGTCTCTGAAGAATCAGTTAACTTACAATATTTGATAAATAAATAACCAAATAATGTACGCTCAAGAGTACGAGGCACACCAGTTAAGGCATGATCAACTAGGCTCAGCTAACATAACTGCGCTGAAATGCTATAAACAATGGATTGAAAAGATACGGAGGGAAAGTTTCCTACTTCGAATAAGTAAACAATTTGTCCGTTAAGCATGGGATTGCTATAGGTGATGGCGCGGAAAAATCAAGGCTGCCGCCTGGGGTGACAAATGTCGAATTTCGGTGTGATTTCTCCACGTCGTAATCCATGGTTTCCGCTGTAGGAACAAAGGAATAGTAAAATTCCAAAAGAGACATGAGATTTAGGAAGACCCCATTGCTCTCATCAAATGGTGCCAAAGTCGGTGACCGTTAAATATTCATTTGGGATAGCCGTGAAAAAATGGCGCAAACGGCAATGGGTTTGTCAATGTGTTTACAATAGGATGGATGTTGATGAGTTTACGCAGCGCTCGCTCGGATTACTGTGGGTGGCTTAGTTGAATTATTGTGCAGAATGATGACGATATCGAACATTCACATAATAAATATGAAGGATAGATGTGTCACGAAGCTATCAACTAGCTCGCAGTAAAAAACAAAAGCGTACACAAAGTTTCTCATATCATCGTTTGGTGTGAATATGTTCACAGGAGGAATGAAAAAATATAGTGGAGACGAATGCATTTTTTATTTGTTCAGATGTATTCGAGTCATCCTGAATTAGCATGCTGTACAGCAAGTTCTGAACACAGACGCTTTGGGTTTCTTGTCTCTAATATGCCATTTCCTGGCATGATAATTGTCCTCCATAGAGGCAACAAGCATTAATAATCATGCCGCATGTGGTAAAGCTCTGCTTTAAAATGTACTCTAATAACCGGGCTTAATCGTGGGCACGAACAATTATTGGGGGATGGAAGAGGAACAGGTTCGCCCCAGTAGGGTTCAGCAGCAGCAGCAGCTAGCATAACTACTGCAGAGCACACACAGCTCCGCGATGCTTGTGTGCACTTCACGTAAGCTCTACTCGGTAGACAGTGCTCTATCTACCGTTTCAATCCTCGATAGTTTCGCAATAAAGAATTTACACTGAACATACCAAAGGCTAGAACGAACATTCGACCTAATTTCTTCCTAGTCAACTATAGCTATTTGGGGAACAAACTACCATTTACACTCAGGTCATGTGCTAATGTGGCAACATTTAGTAGCAAACTTTCCAGTTACTTTGATCTAAATACCATAATCACTATATTCACATGACAAAGATCTCTCGATGAGCTATTCCAAGAGGAGCCCAATAGCATATAAACACCAATATTTCCAAAACGAGGCTTCCGCCTCAACCATCCACTAGAGCGTAACTATCTGAAACACAAGCCCCAAAATTCCAACTATGCATATTGCCCATGCAAAAGCATTGATACTTTCGCACAAATTGATCTTTTTCGCTTCAAACAGTTTCTCGCATCAGGAGAATGAGACATATTGTTATTATCATTTCCATCCTAAGCGTGGTAACCGCTGCAACGATGCTGAAATTTAACATGATGATGACGGTTTTCATGCTTCTACGACCCATTGACTTATACTGTGTGGTTCCCAGGGGCCCATTGAGAGCTAAATCTGCCAGCTTGGGCATTGGTTAGAAGTCGATCAAACGGTCTCCTATTTTTCCAGGTTGGGGGTTTGAAATAAGATGGCGTCTATTTTTTTAAAACATCATTGCTATCTCCTCGCCGCCCTGCGGACAGCCTTTGAACCAAAGGATTTGGTTGAGGATCCTAATCGTCCTGTCTAGGTCTGGGACGCCCTGGCAGTATCTCAGCCTACATACAACCATGACTACTTCTTCAAACTTCAATCATATCCTACTTCGGCCGAAGCGCACCTTATCAAGGGTCGCCTTATCCGCTGCATACACCAGGGCGGATAAGCGAGAACATGCTACTGCTGGCGCCTCCCTTCTTTCCTTTCCACCAGCTTATCTCACTCTCATCCTAACCCCCATTACTAAACTTCTTTCTACAGTTCCCAACTTAATTGACGGCAGCCGTAATGCTACTGGAGTCGAACTGTCTTCAGCTACCTTCCCGCACCACCCACTTGATGCCTACCGGCAACAGTCCTTCGTAAGGCCACACTATCCTGTTTTCCTGGCGGCGTGAAACCTTCGCACTGTAAAGCAAATAGGTCAGTAGGTTGCAGTCGCACGCTGGGTATTGACGTCTGCTGCGTATCGGAAACTAGGACCAATGACCCTTACGCGGTTGTTGAAGTAACTACGCCCGGCTTGTCCTTTCGCCCTTGGTTACACGCATCCGGAGACACTGATGTGGCACTCACAGGTTTAGCTTGGGTAGGCATCCTTCTCAGCTCCAAGGCTGAGTCATCTTTACTTGATTGGATTCCTTGAGCAGCTTTATGTGCGCATCAACTAAGTTTACTTCAGGAAGTAGTACAAAAACGCTGTTTGCTTGTGGTTTCCGCTTATGCCCCACAGAGTGCAGCTGTGATGCTACCAAGGACATATTCTACCACGATTTGAACACCCTACTACGCAGTGCTACCAGTTTAGTTTATAGTACTTGCAGGGATAAGAATGCATAAGCATGCCTTGGCTCTTCAGTAGCTCAGCTAGGTGCTAATTATGAGTTTAACACCGAACGGGTGGACAAAGGCGAGCGTCTGTTGCAACTGTGTGCGGAGCACCAGCTGTTTCTTAGGACCTTCATTCTTCTCGACCAAGTCATCGCTTGGCCACCCCTCTTCTTCTCCCATTCACACCCCCGAAGCGCAAACAACGCACGTCGCCGGAGTCGGTGGGCTGACATGCGTAACACGTGGCCCAGCCATCGGAGCATGATGCGTGAAATAACTGTGCTGAGCGGTTCATTTCCTTTTCCTGTGCCATAAAAATAGCGTCGGACACGCTCGTTGCTCACGCCATGTTCCCACCAGATATGAGCCAAACTGAGAAGGTGTTGGAGGTACAAGAAAAACACGGGTATGCTTGTGTAGCCGTTCATGACTGCAGACTAGCGTTTTTCTGTATTGCAGAACATTTGTTACTACCGCTTGTTTCATACCACTCACACGTCCCCTGATTCTTTGAGATCGAGTGTTTCATACCCACGTCGGCCCGTGCAGAGTTTCACAAATATACTTCTCGTCCGGTACGTTGTCTTTTGACTCGCGCGGCGCAATCTAAGAAGGTGCTAAGTCGAACCCCTGCGGACACAACAGAAGGCACCGATGGTCGAGCGTAACTGGCCCCTTTATGTCTGCTGATCTAAGGGACCAGGTTTCGCAGCCGTACAGTAGGGTCGAAGGTACCGCTGCATTGTACACTCTACCCTTCAGGGCGAGATTAATGTCGCGCCGGCGTCATAGGTGGCGAAGGTTAGCAAAAACACTTCGAGCTTTTGCTATACGGTTCCTGATCTCGTCTTCGATCCCAGGGGCAGTGATACAACTTCCCAGGTAGTTGAATTTCTGAGCGACTTCTAGCTGCTCCCTGCCATGGGTCAGCGCATGTGTCGATCCCTGTCAATCTTAGAATAAAGCTTTCCAATTCGATGGTACAAAGCAAAGCCCGAAACGGCTGAAAGACAGTCCTAATATGTCCATTGCACCTTGTTACGTCTGAGAGATGTCGCCGATGAGGACAATTTAGTCCGCATATCCCAAAGAAGAAGTCGTTCTCCTGAGAGTAGCTTCACATCTTCTAAGTCCTGTCCCTTGAATGCAATCTCCATGACTTCGTCGATAGTAAAGTCGAAGAGAAATGTGGTAGCGGGTGTTCTCGTCTCACACAACTGGAGATACTGAAGGGCGACGGCAACTTGCCGTAAGCCCTCACTCTGCCAGTGCTACGCGCGTATAGTGCGCGGATAATATTTATATATTTCACGGGCACACCTTTCCTTAGTAGATAGTCTCAAAGGGCACATCGATCAACCGAATCATAAGCACCTTTGATATTGATGAACACGACTACGGTGGGCCGCCGATATGTGTGACAGCGCTCTAACGACTGACGCGAAGTGTAAATGTGGTCAATGCAGCCGCGACCTCGACGAAACCCAGCTTGCTCCTCACTAATCTGGCTTTCACGAGCACCAGTTAGTCTGTGAAGTATGATAGAGGCAAGTACTTTGGAGGCGATGGGGATCAGACTGATTCCTCTATGGTTGCCGCATTCCGAACGGGAGCCTCCTTTGAGGATTAGAATTATAACAGAGTGGCTGAAGTCGGTGAGGACAGTTTTCTGCTTCCACAGGTCCACTGATGATCTATCACGCACCGGGCAATCGATCAAAGTACGGTCGGAGTGTTTGTTTGAATTCGCGGACGCTATCTTGATTCCACTGTACAAGCCGGAGTTGTGTGTTCAGAAACGGCTCGTTCAGACGTTGAAATCGCCTTAACTCTCCCGAACTGCGACATCCGGCTCACGGAATGATGTATATGCCGCACTTGTGACTTAACGGGTATTGATTTCGCTTGTTCAGTGATTGCGAACCGAACTTATTTTGCCTACTCTTACGTTGTCTCAAACGTTTTGTTTTTTCTCCAAATCCAATTGTACAAGCCTGAAGTGGGAGTATTGAAAACAAATATTCGCTTGGATCTGCTTTTACTAATGGAGAGTTCCTTGTACGTATTTAGGCGCTACCTGGTGAAATGCTAGTCAATCTTTATTATGTGGACGATATTTCCTTGTTGTTTAACTATGTTGAAGCGAGCCAATAAACCTCGAATAACCCCTCTAGAGTGGTCCTATCATTTAACATGCGCTTCGCACCGTCAAAGTACGAGGTCATGTTGCAGGACCACCAGCCACTTAATGATTTTTGGCACTAGAAAGCGAGGAACTCTTGGTAGCTGATCAATTCACTTACCTTCTCAGCTCCATCAGCAGCGCATAACTACTGACCGTAGTTCATATATTTTGAAAACTAGAACTGACTTGAATCTATGACATCTGCGATGTCAGAAGGGAGTTGCCTTCTTTCTGAAAGGCCGTGTTTCCGAGGCCATAGTGATGGCGATCTTACTCTATGGGCTGAGATTTGGACCCTTCGGTCTTGCAAACAGAGGTGCCTACAAATGTTTGATCATCGCTGTCTGCAAAGCATTGCTTGTGTCTAATGAAATCAGCGTATCCACAACTTCGATGTGCATAAGTGAGTACTAGACAGTGATAATCATGCTAGTTCTTTAAACAACTGGTAGCACTGAATAAGTTGCGTTGGCTTAAACACGCACTGCGTCCGTTCGGTCACTGTTTACTGAGATCCTTGTTTGATTTCCCAGATGTTGGGTGGCACAGAGTTTGAGGTTGGAAACTGTTGAGTTGGCAGCGGGAAATATAGTCACTGTAAGCTCAAGTGGGTGCATGTTGTAAGGATTCGTCGCAGTTTGACACGCATCACACATCCAAGAAAGTATTAGACGGTCGTTTGATCCTATAGGGGCTCGTCGGTAGCGTGCATCCGCTATATCCTACCGGATTCGAACCCATAACCTTACATTTAGGAGTCAGCGGCCTACCCCACTGAGTCCTGGTTGACGGTAGCGGACCACCTTGTCTGATACATAGCTGCGGTATAGCGCTGCTCATCCTTCGCTGTCATGCATGGAATGAACATGCAGAGGATAGTGCTGGTCCCTAGAGCTGCTAATTTGTCGCGCCTTCCAGGCTGGAGTCCAGGGGACCTGCTTTACGCTTGACTCGTAACATTAGAAGCTGCGGCTCGCAGTCGACATTCGTGACTCGCTGGCTGCCGTGTTCTAGTTAGCCTGTTTGTTTAAGATGTGTTTCTTGACTAGTTCTCTGCGATGTAATGGCTGATTATGACGCGGCGCAGTGAAAGCTGCAACGAAGCTGTCTCGCCGGTGATGCCTTATGTTTACACAATAGACAGATGTTTGTAAGCATCACAACGTGCCTGAACCCTAACGTGGTCAGATGGTTTGCCTACCTCCGTGACCCATAGATCTACCTTGGTTGACAACAGGCAAGTGCCTTCAGATCCACTCATAAAGAACAGGTCGATTGCCAGGTGTCAGACTAACTCAGTCTCACAATCCAATCCTCTTCGGAGGTTTGTGAGATGTCGGTTGTTCTCTTCCTTTAAAACGTATCCATGGGAGACAACAAGTCGACTATATATATGCTTATAGCTTGTTTGACTTAGAGCATGGGTGCCAAGCATTGTCTCTGACGGCGGGAGGGCATCATTCGTTTCTCAATGGGTTGCTACAGCCAGCCTCCACCTAGGCAGCCCCTGGACAAATTGGTGCAAACTCGCCAACTCCCACCTTCGGCTGGCCGTGATCGTAAGTGAGTAACAAACTACGGCCGTAAAACCCATGTACATTATTATAAATCATCAAAGGCTGTGTGATAGGCTTCAAGCAGACGCCAGCGGGTCTCTCCAATCACACTCCCAGGGCTGGACTTGCTCCCTACTGCCTTGTGGATCAAACTACTGAGTCAAAGGCTAGATGTAGGGCACCTCGGATGAAATTCCCGTCTCGGAATATTAAGCCAGGGAGTATCATGTGCCCAATCGAACTCGTCAACAATTGTCACTTCTTATTTTTCTCTCCCTTCTCAAATCTGTTGTTTCCAGTCTAATAGAATGCCGCTGATCTCATAGCTGCTGTCATTGATAGATGTTGCTTTAACATCCAACCTACACTTTCATTCCATATTTGTTGTCTTAACATCCGTACTCTGGTTCAGCTCGGCCAACCGGCAGCACTAATTCTCATTTTTGACTCTCCTGGTATCGATGTGTGCTATGTCTCCAAAACATGCGTACAAGATGTTAGGTCTCGAACGGCCTGCTCCAAGAAAAATCGCGTTGTTTGAAAATCAAATCGAGTTGGCGCCACTGATTCAGGCCAAATCTTTTAACTTGGATGGAAAAACAGAATTTCACACAGACCAAAGTCAAATGCGCACAGAAACGAAACAAATTGACTTGTTCGGAAAGGCAAATGCGCGATTTCCCACAAGGAACCGTGTGCCTTGCATTAGAACAGTCTTAGTTACAAGCAGACTAGTGTTTTTCCATGTTGCAGAACATTTGTTACTATCGCTTGTTTCACGCCCCTCACACGTCCCTTGTTTCTTTGAGACATATAAAATCAAACGAGCACACTTCCGTGATTTGAACTGTATCGGTGTGTTTTCATCCCACCTCGGCCTGTTCTGTGTTCGACAATATACTACTCGTCCAGTGGTTTGTCTTTTGAATCGCGTGGCGCAATCTAGGAAGCTGCTAATTCGAGCCCTGAGGACACAACACAAGACAACAGCGTTGTGACGAATCTTCAACTCCTTGATTCTGAATCTGACGAAAAGGTATACACTCTTCGCGTATTTGGTGATACTAATTCAGTGTCTAAAGGTATCAACGGTGTTGGTGTCGTCCTTAATAAACATTCTGAAAGTAATCCATTTCACCAGATACCGGTGAACAAATGAATTCGTGCGGTTCGAATTCGAACCTCTGTTGAGGTTAATAAACACTGTCTGAAGTCAAGATGACTTTTCATCGCCTTCGTTTATGCACCTTCTGAAAGCAGTTCAGAGGGTATCAAAGATGATTTCTATCGACAGCTCTCCTCTTCCCGTCGCATGGCGAAGAATACTAACACCATGATTGCAGTCAGTGACATGAATGTCCAAGTGGGTCTTCTTTCAGACCCTAAATAACACCTGGGCGGCCTCTTCGTGTTTGGTATGCGCCAAACAGACAATGGTGTTCGATTCTTGCAATTGTGTGCGGACCACATTCTTTATAATAGCAGCACTGCCTTCTAGCACAAACGTTCACACCGCGTCACTTGGCGCCCACCGAATTCCTCAATGACCAGGACCCAAGTTGACCATATTGCCTACAGCTACAGATGGCGCACATCAGTCCATGACTGTTGGTAACTTCGGTGCACCATCCTGGATACCGGCCATGCTCTAGGGCACACACCTTTGGCGCTCACTCTTCCCACATCAACAAAGCGCCTGTCTTCTAAGCTTCTTACCTCTAACTTGAACTCGCATTGTGCTGGTAAACAATATCACGACGAACTGGCCGACCAATTGTCAGTCATGAGTGAGGTTGGTGAGCCGAACGCCGACTGCGATTGTGTCAACTTTGCCATGAAGGATGCCTTTGACGCCTACTCTGCACGCGACTCCAGACGTCGTAACTGCGAATGGATCTGTGAGGCATCCATCAGTCTGATTGATACGCCTAAACAGGGTTCGATAGGCACTGAGTTTCAGCGTGTCCGTAATTCGCTGAAACGAAGTCTGACAAGGGGAATTCGAATAGACAGGGAACAGTGGTTGGTGTTAAGGACCCGTGAGATGAAGAAAGCCACTGCTGCTGGAAACAGCTGAGGGCTAGTCCAGCTCATCCGGAACAAGCGTCTGATTAGGCTATTCGTTAGCAAGGCAATAACTGAGAAAGATGATGAATTGAGCTTTTTCAGCCTCGTCGAGTAGCCCGTTGGGCTGAATCTTTTGAAGAGCCGTTCAGCAGGCTTTCTGCAACACTGCTGCTTGCTAAATCAACTGAGCCGACATCGGAAAATGATGTCACAGCTCTTACTTTGGAGGAGCTTCGCCATGAGCTTTCTATGTTAAAACGAAACAAATCTACTGTGCCGGAAGACCTGCCTACTACTTTGCTGAAAGACGGAGGTAGTTTTGTTGACTGGGCTTACTTCACTATTTGACGCAATTTGGACATTGGAGAACTGCCTTCAGACTGGCGACCATCAACTGTTTTTCGCACTTCGTGCGAAAATCACCGAAGCATTAGTCTTTTTCCATTCCCTTCAAACGTCTCATGGATATCATTCTCCGACTACTTAGTATTCTCTGTGAGCACCGAATCACTGAAAACTAGTCTGGATTCCGTGCTAGTCGTGGTTGTATTGACCGCATATTCACTCTTTACCAAGTTTTAGAGCAGCCACACGTACAGACAACCGACTATGGTGGATTTCCTTTACTTGAAAGTTGTCTTCGATTTTGTTGACACAGCCAGCTTGTAGCATTGCCTGTCCATGTATAGCATGCCAGCTAAACTCCTTTCCATTATAGTACTGACGAGTAGTAGTGAGGATTTTGGGCGTGAAGTGTCTACGGGAAAGTGACTCCTGACGTCCTTATGACAAGTGGGGTTCGTTAGGGTTGTCCTATATCGTCTAGCTTCTACAACATTGTTGTTGAAGCAATCATAAAACACTCTGATCTTTAAGATCCTACTACAGTGCAAATATTACCAGGTGACCGACGGACAAACCGAAATAAAGTGGCTCGTTACGTTCGATCCCCGGTGTATTTGCAATTAGCTCATATCTGCTGGGAACAGTGAGTAAGCAACCAGCGTGTTCGACGCCATTTTACGGCACAGGAAAAGGAAATGAACCGCTCAGCACAGTGATTTCATGCATTATGCTCCGATGGCTGGGCGATGTGTTACGAATGTCAGCCCACCAACTCCGGAAACGTGCGTTGTTTGCGTGCCGGGGGAGCGAATGGTAGAAGAGAAGGGGTAGCCAAAAGATGACTTGGTCGAGAGGAATGAAGGTTCTCATATCAGATCTGGCCTCGATTGCAGATTCACGGCTCCCTCGTTAGGGTCCAAAAGACGATGAACACGTTTGACTAGATACACTTACTAACATGGCTAGCAACCGACCTCAGTGCCGTTCATGCAGTAAGTTCCTTCGTCCATTCCCATCACCATCAGCCTTTCCCTCCAACCACGATCTCATTTCGTAGAGCAATATAATGTCACATAATAATTTTTATTGTTGCCTAGTAGCCGGCTGGCTGCTTTCCGGAAGGATTCCCATCTGTCGCTGGTAGCTCAGCTGGCATGCAAGCGTTGCGTTTATTTTCTTTTGCTTTAATGTATTGCGGCCCAATAGCTGAGGTGCTTTACACCACCAGCTAACGTGTATAATAATGATGAGAAACCGTACGCTTCTAAGCACCTAACGTGAAACAAGATGCTGTGGTCTATTGTACACCAGTTTTAAGGTAAGCTGCATGGTCTCTACTCGGGTACGCGTTGAGCTGCAGTTCTTATCTAACAACTACAAATTAATGTAATAATGAGAGAGATGTATAAGTCCAGCATCACTGCGTTGCTTCACGTTGCACCTAAGTAGCACGTCTCACCAACACCCTCCACTCTTATTCGATCCAAACGGTTGACAAGCAATCCTCTTCCGCTTCTGCATATTTCAAGGTTTTGTCTGTGGTGGTCACTGTAGATTCATCGCTGTTTCGATCCCCATTCCCATCTGAAGGTTGTCGCTCGAGCACACCAATTAAACAGTGTAGGTTCGAGTACGGTGTGTTTTCGACTGCGCTGTACTACTCAGGTTGCATTGATGCTGGGTACTTCATTCCAATTTATCTCTGACATATCGACCCACTGACTTTTGAGTTTATATTAAACCCACAACGTTATTCTGCGTAAACTGGTGTCTTCATAGGTGCAGTATGTCCGGTCCTGACGACGGTTAGCTACACGCTTCTGAATTTGTAGTGGCAAAGGCTGCCATATAACGAAGAAACAGTGAGTTGACATTCCGCCAAGATTGAACAGCGTCCATTACCAGGTAGCGCTGCTGTCGTATACATTCGGGGCATTCGCATTTGCGTCGTGTTTTCCATGAGCCGCTTTTGATTGCACCACGCATTTGCTTTACAACCAAACGCCTTGTTGCCCGAAGCACAGAATACATTCCCTTAATTTTCGGCAGGAATTCCCATTTGACCAAACTGAGGTCCATAGACAACACTGCAGCCACTTAATGAAAGGAATGTGTAACACACGTTGCAATTGACTAGTGCGTCAGCGGCTGACCTCAACTTAGAAGGTATGCACCATTCAATAGACGAAAACAAATGGCGAATTTACTAGCAGAAGTGCTTCCAACAGTGGGCGTTATGTTTAGCGAAGAAATGGGCCAGACACGTATATACGAAGTGCACATACTGGAACATCTCAGCTGAGCGTTAATCAATGTGCTGCATAAAGTTTAATGATTGGAAGGAGGTATTTCAAATGGACAGCTATTACTGTTGAAAATTCTGATGACAGCTGGAAATCTGGACTTTCCGTACTGTAACATATGTGAAAGTGGACGCATGCACAACCTTTTCAATTGGCACCGTGCGTCTTCATATTTGCTTTCTACCCTATCTGTTCGCTCTTGTCTCTTCTCATACTCAGCAACACTGGTTACCGATGAATCTCTTACTGGGGTGCTCTATTTACTCTCCTTTTGATTGGCTTCTTTGCCTGGCATTTGCGCATCTCGGAGCACACATCATCGTTGACACTTTTGTTATCATCTGAAAGCGACAACGTTATGTAACAGGAAATTGGAACGTGTTCCGCTGACACCCTTGATTTTGAAAAACACGGAAAAAGACCAAGGCTGGTAGGTGCGTGCATTTCGTGTTGTCCCCTCAGTACCATTAACATTAACCGATACGCATAGATATAGCTAAAAGTGGGTGCAACAAGACAAGCTTAAGGTGCAAAACGAATGACGGAAGTTCACACCTACGTCCAATGCAGCTTTAGGCTGACAAATAATTGTTTCTGAAGACACACAAGAGGGGCTTAATCCGGCTTGTAGCTGAGTGGTAGCACTATTCCACACTTGTATGGGTCCGCAAAGACACATAAGAGTGAAGTGCCACTCAGGCCAGTCCTTTCAATGATGAACGCGCCCCAGCACAAACCCGCTCATTGGTTAGTGAGATTGCTAGCTCCGCTGTAACAGTTCAATCCGTACAGTCTTAAAGACTCGTTTCAACTCATTAATAACCTGGATGAACTCAACCTGGCATACAAAGTCATATGTTCCTTGGATGTAGAATCCTTATTTACCAACGTGCCGCTACATCAGACGGTTGATTACGTGGGTGAATTAGCTGAAAACGGTGGCTGTTCGCTACCAATTCCGACTGAATGGCGAAGAGAATCTCTACTATTGTGCACGGAGAATGTACATTTTCCCTTCCGGAATACACCATAGCGTCAGATTGATGGCGTAGCAATAGGCAGCCCATTAGGTCCTGTGCTCGCTGATTTCTTTATGCTGATAGTAGAAAGAAACATTTCTACAGAAATAGCCTAGGTGCCATACTATAAAAGATATATCGACGATATCTTGGCTTTCTCTTCGTCGGAGCAGCAGCTCACACATTTGGTAGAACGGCTAAATGGTGCTCATGCTAACTTACGGGTTACATGCGAAATAGAACAAAACAATTGTCTGCCACACCTAGACATACACATAACTCGCAGGGAGGATGGATTGATTAAGAGGTCCATTTACCGAAAATCAACTAGGTCCGGTCAGTACCTGCACTTCACCAGCTTCACACCAGCGCGGTAAAAACGGACACTTGTGAACACTCTAGTTAGTCGTGTCGGACGAATTTGTTCAGCCGACTGTCTGAAAGATGAGCTAGTGTTAATTACAGCAACACTAATGGCGAACGGCTACCCTCGAAGATTTATCGAGAAACACAGCCAACCGCGAGGGCCAAAGGACTTGGTGCACACGGCAACCAAGAAGAAAGTGTATATCGAGTTACCTTTCAAAGGTGACTTAGCCACGCTGAAGACAACTAAGCTTATAATTTCGGCTACACAAGGAAGTTACTATGCTGCACAAGTCGTCCTCATCAACCGAACCCGAAATTTTCCCATACCTCCAACGAAGGAAACTCAGCCTGTTGGTGCCAACTCACACTGTGAACACCAATTTGTATGTGACTGCGGAAAAAGTTACATAGGCAGAACCAATAGAACGCTGACTTCCCGAATAAAAGAACATGTACCAAGATGGGTTCAACGTGAAGTTGCTCGGATTGTCTAACCTCGTCAGATTCCATGTTCGCGCAAACCGCTAGCTTCCTCGATAGGCAAACCCCTATTAGACTCGGGTCACCAGATAGAGCTGGGCTCAGCGTTTAAAGTTCTGTTACGTCACAATAATCCCCGCTTCCTTCGGTTTGCTGAGGCTGTCGCTATAAGCCGGATTAAGCCAGTCTTGTGCGTCTTCAGAAACAATTACTTCTCAGCCTAAAGCTGCCTTGGACGTAGGTGTGAACTTCCGTCATTCGTTTTGCATCTTAAGCTTGTCTGGTTGCACCCACTGTTAGCCATATCTATGCATATCGGTTATTGTTAATGGTACTGAGGAGACAATACGAAATGCATCCATCTACCAGCCTTCGTATTCTTTCCGTGCTTTTTAAATTGTTAAAGAGAACTAAACCTTGATTTTCCATGATCAGTATATCGCTCCCGCCAGTCAATCGATGAGATGATTATCGGTTGCTCACCGAGGAATACATACGCAAATGTTTAAGTTCAGAGCCTTCGATTTCGCAGTTTAGTCACAACTGTGTACCGGAATTGTACGTGTTCAACGTATGGTTAAACGGTCAACGCACCTGGGGATTGCGTATGGTACGTAGTGCAGATGATTACGAGTAAGCAAATCTTGTTACTCCACTATAACTATACTACCTCGAAATTTGCACACTACTGTAGAGCTTTCGTCAGGTCCAGAGGTCGACTAGTCGTCTTATCTTTGTGACGAATAAGAAGTGGTTTCGGTCGTTCTCAGGATCCACCCTAACTTGTTAAAGTAAAGGTCGACTTAAAGCATTTGGAATGCACCTAAGCAAACGACATCTTTGTGCATGGTCAGCGCTCTCTAGAAGAGTACCACGGCATCTTTAGGTGAACCGCTAGGTAAGGCGAAGTCTACTCACCAGCCTGGCCATGCTGAATATTACCCATCGTGTAATGGGATTCACAGCTACAAATCAAAACAGATGGTGGTGCTTCCGCGATGGTTGCCTGGATTGGATACCGTAAGACAAATGCGACATCATCTACGCACCCAAACTTGCGTCGGAAATTCCGAGAACCCTGCGTAGGGGGCGAAATGCTGATTTGTTTTCTTTGATGCTCTGTCATTTTCCCCTACATCTAAGTTCATCTCACAATAACACACCGATATCACTCTTGGGAAACGCGCTCTAGAATTTGTGGCCCCAGCCGTTAGTCGTGAGTGTTCTGATGGCATTTGCCCATAACCTTTTATTTGGCCACGTTGAACTGCAACAAGTCCTCGATGGACCATGTGTAAGCTATATCCGATCACTTTGTATGGCTGTGTGATAATCTGCTGTAGTGGTAGCATATCATCTTGCGATGAACTTGAACGGACATGCGTGCTTATCACACACTTGCAAACCCGTGGATCTTTCCACTGTTTCTCAGCAACATTTTGTCCCAAACCTTTGAATCCATACCGATTCGTCTTGTTGTTACAAGGTCTACCTCCTGCTACCATTTTCTCGAGTACACTCCAGTGCATCCCATATTTACCTTGCATTCTAGATGCCGGACAGCGTTTTGTCAATATTCAAGCTCTCAAATGTTGCATAACTCCGAGTTATGTAAACATTTTTCATTTTACTCAATAGAGCAGTTCAGCGCCTTTCGAACGAAGTTTTACTCATTCGAATCCAACGTTGCTTGGAGCAGTTGCAGGGTAATTTACACTTTTCCGCAGCGAACCCCTCTCAGCCTCTCCGCAAGTTTAACGTGGGAGATTCATAGACCTAACAAGGAACATTCCATGTTAAACCCTCTCGTAATATGCCCCATTTTCACAATGACGTATTCGACTGGCACGCTAAGGCGGACAGTCTGCATGCCCACAACTGCGAAGTGAACGCTGTGACTCTGACGTCATCGTCAAAACCAGAATAATTGCTTACCACTGAGGCTCAGTCGTTGTAATTGTTCGTAACACTTGCTCAACAAGCGCGTTGCCTGGCGTACCACAGTCTACAGACCTATGTGGAGCATATGCCAAACTTGTTAAACAGGGTATTCCACGTCGCACTTGTTGCTAGCTTCTTCATGTAAAGTGCATCCGAGTTAACTCTAGTCAGGCCAGATGCTCTATGGTTCTACGTGGAATGGATATCCATACCACTGGTAAATAGCGTGCTTCTATTATCTCAGAACTACGCCCAGCTACTAGCCAAGTTTGCGGACATGGTGACCACCAAATTCACCACAGCTGGATAGGCATATCGGACTATGCAACCCAAGCGTCCCCAACGTGTGGTGTTCTAATCCTAAATATAAGGGCTGTTAACACCGTAAAAAGCGACACAGCTCCAAAAATCAACTGCTGTTCCAATACCACTTTCATGAAATGGTAAAGTGAACAGATTGCCGGAAAACCTGGAGGCGCCAGGACATGAAAAATGGGAGTATATGCTGAGATCAGAGGAGCTTTGCTGCTCCTGTCCCAATGCACAAAGCTTGTTGAGCATTGACTACGTCCGCAACCATGTGATTGCGACTTAATCCTCGTAGACGAAATTTGGTTGCACTCAGTATTTGTGAACGCGAATGTGGCGATCCATATTGATTTTGTTCGAAGTGATCGTCATTGAAGGTGAATCAGGGTTCCCTGTGCTGACACAGTGTATGTCGTTTCACATCCCGTCTCACGCTAGTCTTGGGTAGGTTCCTATACAACGACCTTAAGCGAATTCACGGTTTATCAGCAGGTGGTTCCGGTATCCTCGACCCGCGCGATTTTAATGCCATTATTCCGCTCTTCCGCTCACCAGATTCAGAGCTGGAAACAAACCATCTGTGCTCCATTTAGCAGTGATGAACTGCATTCTCATGACTGGTGAGCCAGTGATAAAGAGTGCTTCAGTGCTGAGCGATCACGTCACCATATTTTGTGACCGTGTGCATTTTGCGGAGTATCTGCAGGAGCGAATTCGTCAGTTTTGTACAAGCAATCATACATTGCGATATCCCGACGGAACTCGTTGAAGAAGCCACTTGGAGTTTTATGACGATGGTTTCAGTTGTAACACTTGGGTGATATTTTGTCGTTAATTTCAGCGATCTGATGACATCCGCATAGGAAACCACGCCTCGTCGCTTTGCAAGAGCACTGTCATTCGCTGTTAGCAGAACCCGAAACGCATGGTGGTCAGAGATGTAACGTGACCTGCTTATAGGGCCAAGCAAAGTCCTGACAAATGGAACAACTATATAGTGCAGCGTAATCACTGTATCACACTTGTCCATGTGGACAAATCAATACTGTCTAGCGATAAGCTTTTGTGTCAATAACAATCTTCGGTATAAACATGTAGACAGTCTCCGAAAAGTGAAGCATTGTGTTACCCTATCCATCGCAACTAACGGGTTTGCTCAAACCGCCGAGAATGTAGCCAACGATCCACTGCTACCCTATACTACAACGTTCGGGAGCATCCCCCAGCATATGCCACACACTTGTCCTATTCCTCCAGACGCAAATATTTACACATGACACATTTAGTTCCGCGACTGTTTTGAGGAAGCTGCTGTCGGTGAGCACCCATATTTCCCCCTAACTTGACAGCATTTCCCAGAAAGTACTGTAGATGACAACTGTGTGCCAGGCTGAGCCACTACGCCGATTCTTTCAAATGTGAATGGATAAACAGTAGGTCTCCAGCATGTAAGAGTAATGAATCATTAGCGGATTTTTCAAAGCGTTAGCCGTTCGAAACTCGCCACATATCGCCCAGTGCTTCTGCTCCCAGTGTTTTAAAAAGTGATGGTGTCGATCATTGCCAAAGCAAGAATGGGGTGTTTAAAAACATTTGATGCATAACACCGGCGCTAGTCGCCTTCCGTCAACACCGGTCATGCACTGCCAACTTACTGATTGCGCGCGGCAGTTGAATCGAAAAGTCGCATATTGGGGTCGGAAACGATGTCATCTATCAACGACTTCGCGTATGTCAGTGAGTCGAAATCCTTACGTCTTGTCTGTGACATTAAGATATGGCCAGTGAGAGAGGATCAGCTGGAACAAAACTCGCTGAAACGAGACCTGGACAGTGTCTTTGTACGGCACAGGACTAATCTATCTCCATTTTGTGTGGACCAGTGTAAACTAGTGTATGTGCGCCACAATATAAATGACACATTTAGGACGGGAGACCACATTTTGAAAACCACCTCACAGGAGCGCGACCATGGTTGGGGATGTGGAATGATCTCGGCTGTTCGGACAATACACTATGATTGATAACAGACAAAGCAGAGAATGCTTACCAATTTCCGTAGGATATTCGGGTGAGAATTATAAACTAATGTTTAAGTGCCAGAAGAATGGGAAACTTCGGGTTTAAGGTGACTAACTAAGTTATTCAGGTGAACACCTGCTGGTCTCCTCACCGCTACGTAGCGCAGAGGGCTGGTAAGCACACTGTCTGGTTTGCACTTTTTGTATTCCGATGGAAGCGGACTATGTCAGGTAAGGCAAATGTGATAACGTGTAGCCCAGTCGCTTTTAAAATGCTTGGGAGCAAGAATAATATGAGTTGGAAGAGCCTTCGTTCGTGATACCCAAAGTCCAAAAACGTTTTTTAGGCAATCAGGTTGACTGTAGCGCGTGGCCATTTTGAGCTGATGGCATCTCCGGTTAGTATTATGACTGACATGCAACCGATCTCGACGGGCATGAATGGGGTTACCTAGTAGTTAGTACGCCAGGTGCCAGAGCTTATAGTCTGCGTTATAAGGATAACTGAAACAGTTATCTAATGATTTGTGTCACCTCACGTTTGAACTTTTCAAGCAATGTGATGTCTTGTTTGGGCCATGGATGTCAGGCTTGAATCGCATGTTTTACACGGGGCCTCAGCATTTGCGGAAAGGTAGGTGTCCCGAATTTCCTGAACGCCCTTCGTAAGAAGCCATGGTGCTGACTTGCTTTTCTCGACGCCTTTTCTGCCTATTTTGAGCAGATGGAGACATTCTGCACCATTGCCCCGAAGTCGCTTTCCTGTGTATCAAACTGTAGTTACTGTTCGTTCAGTCAATATTCGTATGTGCACTGATGAACTGTACTTAGAAATTCGCATTTCGCTAATTAACTGGAGACTCTTTTTGGGATGACCATATACAGTCTCTGTCGAGTTCTCTTTGCAGTGCTTCGTGGTCGTCCACTATCTTGATGTCATATCAGCCTTTGACATCGTCCTCAAGTAGTAGAAGTCCGTGTGAAGCACACTAGCAAAACTTTGAAGAAAGCTAGGAATATACGTGGTCCCAGTACCGACCGTTGGGAACGACAAAGTTGACTCCACATTTTGGGAAGGTTTGTCGCAGCTAGACTCAAGCAGACAACCACCACAAATCTAGATAAAGGTTAGATGACCGTTTCGTCAAATTAAGACTCCTCATTCGTGCGCACCCACTGAATTTTACCTGATTCGAACCCACGACCTTACCCATGCGAGCCAGCGATTTATGCCACCGAGCCATTGGTGACAACAGCCAACCGCCATGACTGATATCTTACTGCGATATAGAGCACCTCATCTTCCACCGTCACTTAGGTTATAAACATACAGATGGCAAGGCTGGCCCCCAGAGTAACGACTTCCTTTGCAACTGGTAAGGCCCTTGCCTCCTACTATCGGATGTGTTTACGTTCTGTCTTGTGCCGACCGCTTCACTAGCTGGCCACAAACCATGCATCTACCAGACGGCATGGCAAGAAACCGTCGTCCGTGCCTTCTTTGACCGTTGGCTGTCACATTACGTATGTCTATCCACCATCACTAGAACCATGGGAGGCCTTACGAATCTTCGCAATTCGACAATTTCTGCAACTTCTTAGGCTGCATCCGTATTCACAAGACGGCAGAACACCCAGCAGCAAATGGTCTAGTTGAACGCTTTCATCGACAGCTTAATTCATCTCTCTGTGTCGCTTTTGAAATTGGGTGTAGCGAAAAATCTTCGATAGTACCTCCAGGTATTCGCAGCAGAATCAAAGCTGACCTGCATTGCATAAAATCAGAGCTGGTCTACGGCAAAACACTTAAGCTTCCAGAGGAGTTCATTTCGACCCTCTCCACCGTGTATGCTATCGGTAAACTTCGCAACTTCCTCGTCTCAGTGCATGCGTTCTCTGCGTCCCGACCTCTCCTCATGAGCAGACCACAGATGTGCGAATGCGCATCGGACTCTCTAGCTGCATTCAAGTTTCCGTCCACACCGACACAGTGCGTCGTTCTGTTCAGCTTCCTAACACCGGTCTTTCCAGAGTTCTTCAACGAACTAATGGATACTTCATCTTCGACCAGTATGGTCATTGAACAACGGTGTCCATCGACCGTCTGAAGGTTGCATTCTTTGAAGACCTGCCTCTAACCTCACCTGGTACAGCAACACAGGTAAAACCACCCGCAGCTGCATCTTCGGCACCAGATCCCTTTGTTACGCTTGGCTCTCCGCCAACCCAGTTCCAACCTCAGGCAACTGACGAAGGCCATAGACTTGTCAAAGGTCCGGTCCTCTTTTCAGGTTTTCTTAATGTTTGCTATACCTGTGTAAAATACCCATTTATTGTTAATCCCAAAGAGAAAAGCAAGCGCTGATTACAGAGCAAACAATTGTTTTCCATTGGATGGTCATCAGGCTCAGTACAAATATAAAAGGTAAAAAGCTGACAAACGCATTTGTGGGTACATATAGTAACAACTAATGAAAAACATTCGAATCTTGTTTATCGATGTGTGTTTGGTGATCCTGTGATGGAAAGCACGTGGGATTGCTGGGTTAGGTCCGACTTTTCGCTTTTGGATGATGGCCATGGGAGCTGCAGCGCTTGAATGTATTTCTTTTGGTGGAATAGGGTTGGATTTGTTACTCTTGTGCATACCGCTTCCGAAGTAGCAAGTAGATTGACCCTCATGTGATAGTTCTGCTGGTATGGTGCTTTGTATGTGATCTCAAAATCGGTCCTTTTGTCGATTTGGTGGCCTGTGCTAATGAGGTTGTTTGTGATCGCAATTAAGTTGGTTCCGTCTTGTTGATTCATGAACCCACTTGGCAGATGTTCCTTGATACTTTTGCACCAATGCCTGATCGTGCTATATTCCTTGAGATGTGTATTTTCACCTTTTATGATAATCGTGTGTTTTATTTACAAACGTTTCGTGAAACGACAACAAACCCAAAGCGTTGAAAATCCACAACATTGTACACATTTTCGTTTCGTATACTTGTTTCTTTTTTTTCTTACGGTGGCACAGCGCCTATCACGACTCCTTCCCGACCAAGTATCTTAGAAAACCGCGGCATCTCCTGGCCCACCTTCTAGAAGCCTCAGGCCTCACCACTTTTGCTCCAAGTGAGCGTCACACTTCACTCTGACGGTGAAGACAACGCCTAGCCTGGCTCTCGACTTCTGTTAAACGGCTCCACATAGCCGATATCTAGGCTTCACCGTAGGACGAGTATAATTATTGAACTTAATTGGTGCGCGGTGAGAGGAGTGACGCCTCCCAAGTGCACCGGCGGGCCTGAGGCGCAAAGAATTCCCTAACGTCTAATTTTGGACTAGCCAGCTTTTTCAGTCCGGCGAGCCCTTCTCGACAGTCCACCGAGGATACACTCCGATCCACACCAAAATAACGAATGGCAAATAACGAAGCAGCCTGGACCCAGCGAAATTCCTGCGCCCCCTTTCTTTTCGCCAGCGCCCACTGCAATCGCCACCCTACACTTCCTTCCTCCCTTTGTCTCCCTGCATGACATCCCTCTCGAGGTCATCTTTCATTCAACCCTATAAGTGGAGACCCCTGTTGTGAACATGAAACACGCTTTCCGTATTTGTGGCAGAGTATTATATTCTTGTTTGTATCTTCCGATCGCCCATTTGTTCAACTAATTGTACACACCAATCACTTGCGCTCCTTGTGAGTCACACTGTCTACTACCGTCTCACTTTGCGAACCTGCCCATTCTTTGTGGATTCTGTCAATACATGTTTGCTCCAGCTGATCTAACTCTTCTTCTTATTCTCCTATTTGGTGCGACTGTCATGTGCCGCCACTTGCAGACTCAAAGTGAAACAGATCGCTCGTTTAGGAAAGAGAACCGAGGGCAAAAGTCGACCAATGAGGGTGACTTTTGTCGGAAAGGCAAGTCCTAATTTAATATTTTCCCGCCTTAATAGGCTGAAAGGTCTAAAGATCCACGTTCGCGCTGACTTAGACCAGGCAGACAGAGAGAAACTCAAGTCTGCGATGATTGAACTGAAGCGAAGCATGGGCGATGGGGAAACAAATCTCCGTATTGTAAATTTTCGGGTATTCACCAAATTCCTCCGCGAATCCGGATCAACAGGTTTCTGATGCTTCAGGCACGCCCAGCGGTTCCTACTGCGGCCTGCGCGTAGCCTTTACTAACGTCTGCAATCTGACGAACAAGCGCGATGAGCTGTATTACTTTGTAACCTCCCAGCAACCAGACGTATTAGGCCTTGCTGAGACATGGTTAAACTCTGAAGTAAACGCCCAAGAAGTGCAAAGCAGCGGCTACTCATGCTTCCGCCGTGATAGTCCATCAAATAATCGCGGTGGCTTTCTGCTTTACATAAAGTCTTCTTTGTGTGTGAGACTAGTGAGCGCCTACCGAAGCGCTGCTGGTCTATGTGAGCAGTTATAGTGTTCGATCAACCTCAAACGCTGCGACATGCTCGTAGGCATGGTATATCGCAGTCCACTGAGCCGCTGCTTGCCGCATATCCGCAACCACATGAGTCGTCAGCTGTTCCTACTCATGGGCGATTTCAACTTACCCCGAATATAGTGGCCTGAGGCTGAACTTCTCCACGGCCATTGTGAAGTCGAGCGGAAGTGTAAGGAGTTGATACGTGAAACCGGGGCCACACAGCACATCAACCAACCGACAAGCATAACTGCGCACGCGATTCCATCGTGCTTAGATCTGCTTTTGACCAGCTGTGAGCAAGGTGTACATGACATTCAAGTCCTAGAGCTCCTGGGAGCAAGTGACCACTCGATGATCATGGCCAGCTTAAAACTGCCGCTGCCGTATGCTACCCCGCTGGAGCCAGCCTTCAACTATTGGAAGGCGGACTTTAATGGCCTCACTCGAGCAGCGGGTCAGATGGACTGGTCTTTACCATAGGATTCGTCTATTGAAACCTGTTGGACTATGATTAAAGAGGGAGTGAAATCGTTGTGCGTCCGATTTGTACCCCACAAGTATCGGAAAACTGGGCCAGTTAAACCACATTGGTTCGACAAGGAGTACAGCAAACTGGCCCGACGACGACGCAAACTATGGAACAAATTCGTGTTGTCTGGCTCTGATGAGGACTACAAGGCATACAAGGTGCAGCTAAGCTTCAGGAGGTGGCGCCAATCGTGACCAGCGTTTTTCAAAATCTGGAACGCCAGAATGAGGTCACTCCGTAGACGGCGATATCTTCCGCTGTACACCCTCAGCGGTTTCAGTCGCCTATGGTATTGCAGGTGGGACAACTCCTCCACATTTCTGTTGCCCGTCGTTGTACAGTCTCCAGTGCAACCAGGTCGGGTTTTAACCAGGGTTGCCAAGCCTCAACTCAACATGGGGCCTCACATAAGCATTGAGCATTTGGGGGAAGATGGAGTGATCGAACTTCCCGAACGCCCTCCGTAACAGACTAACATGTCGGTTCGCAGTTGTGCATGCCTTCAAGAACTTCGTCGAACAGCTGAGGCCATCTTGCATTACTATGCCGATGTCTCGCTCTTCTGTGGCCGTGTTCAGCATATCGTCTCCAAGCTTATATGCATACGTGGGCTTGTGGCGGACATGCACGGTTTTGCAATTGTCCGTGTTAAACGAAGTAGATTTAATTTCGACCATTTAAAAGTGCAGTCTGTCTCGCTGCAACTTGTCGTAATCTTACTGACAGTCGATTGTCCTTCATCTCTTGATGTCATCGGAAAAAGCAGAAAGTTGACTTGATGACGGTAGCAAAGTCGTTAATGAAGAACAAGAATAATCGCGGCCCAACACCTACCCTTGTCGAACACCGCAGTCCACACCAATTAGAACAGGAAATGAACCTCGAACTGAAACCTGAAGGCGATCTGAAAGAGGAAGTTTCCGATCCATCCAAGGACAGAGTTTCCAAATCCATATGCTTGCAGCTTCTGGAGAAAGATGAGGTGAGCTATGCGGTCGAATACTTTGGAAAAGTCTAGTTAGATGACATCATTGCCGGTCCCACTCTTGGCTATCTCTGTCCAACTGCCACGGGCAAGCAGTAGGTTGGTAGTACACGACCGGTGCTTATAGAATCCTTGTTGCTGCGGTGCTATGACGTTAGACCTTTCGAAGTAGGCCATTACAGCCTCAGCTATGATCGATTCCATCACCTTAGAGAGAACCAGGAGGACAGACACTGGGCGATAGTTGGCTGGCCCTGGACGGTAAAGATGTCTAGTTTCCACATGTTAGGGACCTACTGTACTTCCAGGCATCTTTGGAAAAATCTCGTTAATTGTTCAGCTATCGTCGCAGCTGCCACTTGCAGTAATTTCGGGGGAATGTTGTCAACTCCGGAGGAAGTATGGTTGCTCAACGATAGCAACTTCCTCAAAATGGTCGCTGAACTAAACGTGACGTGTGCAAATACTACCATCTGGGAGAATGGGACAGGTATGTTACGAATTCTTGGAGCACCTCGAAAAATTGGGGCATATTTTAGCCGTAGTACGTTGGCTGCATTCTTGGCAGTTTGAGCACATTCATCCGCAGATATTAGTCGGGAACTCCAGGTTTCACATTCCAGAGGTTGTCCACATGTTTGTACAGAAGCTTTTTGTTAACACTGAACTTTTACGCTAGACCCCGCTGGTGTACTAATTTATCCTCGCGAGCAAATGTGGTACAGTGATTACGATGCACAACATAGTTACTCCAGTTGTCAGAGCTGTCGTTCGCTTTATACACATATCACTCATCGTATCTTCCTCATGTGTTTTCGGGTTCTAACCCGAATTTTGCCCCTGCAGAACGAAGGGGCTTGTTGACAGACGCAGCTTTACTCTGATCACTTAACTTGTCAGTAAACTCCAACAAAGCCCTGTCAACGGAACCGTCGTCCGGAAACTGCCAACTGGCATCTCCCACAAGTTCTGCCAGTATGTCGTAGTGGGTGATTGTTCGAAACAAGATACTATTTTCCTGTGTATCCTCCTCATAACACAAGAAGTCGTAAATTATGCTTACCTGGTCGCTTCGCCCCAAAGCGCTCTCCAGCCTTGATTTCTCAGCCATGAGCTCTTCCTTCATGAGCACCAAATCAAGCACAGATAATTTACTTCCAACTGTGAATGACGTGTGTGAACTGACATGGCTGAATAGTGGAATGTTTGCAATATACTCTTGCAGGTCGGTCTTAAACTGCTCGTTAGGAGTTGCCGGAACTTCCAAATCATGAAGACTGAAGTCACCTGAGATGAAAACCTGACTGTATCATCCTGGTAGGATAATGCCAGGCGGGCGTCCATCTCTGGGATGGACATTGGTGGACGATAAACAACAGCCAAAAGGCAAGTGTCCTTGCGTCTCAGTTGCAGACTGCACCAAAGTGAGCCTATGATCAGTTTTTCTGGATCGGCCACCAGTTCGCACTGCAGGTCGTGGCGTTATTATAACATTACGCCTCCGCCTTTGCTAGGTCGATCATTTCAAAGAAGGGACATACCATTTATTGCAACTTCAGCATTGCTAATTGCTGAGTGCAACCAGATTATGGTAACGAACATGTGGTACCATACATGCGACGCTTGACGTAGCCGCAATTCGTCCAAAGTGCTCAGGAGACCTTGTACATTGGTGTACGTGCAGAAAGATTTCTCTGTTTTTAGCAATGAATTGTGGGATGGGCGTTTTGTATAAAAGGTTGTACCGTGTGGTAAAAGGTCGGCAACTAATCATTTTTTGGGTGGGGGATGACGAACTCACCTGTGTCCGATTCATGGATCTTACTATTACCACTTTGTTGCTCTCTTTGTAGGTAATCGATTGTGTGTGTTTACCAGTTTCGTTGGCTAGTTGATCGAAGTTGTCCGAACTGTTGTTGGTAAGTAGTCTGACTAAGTGGCTGCTCTTGTGTGTTTGCTTAGCAGATGCTGCTTTGTTCCGGAGCTGGGAAGGAGGGCTGCTGCGGCCCACATACCATCCCTCCACTACCATTACTGAAGTTTGTCTATATTAAAGGACTACTTTCACAAGCCTCCGGCCATATCACTTGTAGTTTGGCGAACGCGGCAGCCTCGAGATTGATAGCGCTATAACGTTTTCCAGGGACAGAGTATCGCCAATGTACCGCCATTGTTTCTGGTCGTAAGTGGCCGCTTCGCGCTCAACATGCCTTCCAGCCTCGGGTTCACCGTGTACAAGGATAGTCCTGGTTACGAATTCCTTCCGGTTTTCGTCCATGTGGTGCTGCGCCTGTCTGCACTCGCTCCACAGTATATCCGGAAATAGGCGGATGGAACAGGACCCACTCCGGATACAAGTTTTCGATAACAGGACAGCTTCTGCTTCATTGGCAGAAGTTAACACAACTCGGAAAATTCTTGGTTCGCCGTAGTGCTGTGAGTTTGGGTGACGCGTAACGCGTGTCAAATTGAGGGTTTTAGTTACAACACCTATAGTGTCACATATGGAGTTCCACTGGTTCATGTCATCGAGTTGTTTTCCTTTTAAGGAATCTGACGTCGATTCTGGAACGTTGGTGCAAATTACCGCTGGTATACTACGTGCAACTTTGATTGAGGTCAAGCGACTAGCTGGTCTGTATGGAGTCGATGGAGACTGTTTGGTTACCGTTTCGTGTTCTTCATTTACTATGGGTCCAGTGGGAGTGGCCGAAGATCCAGGTTTTCGGACATTTTTGGCAGCAACCAAGTTCCAAACACCACTAGTGTCGAAGCCCTTCTGAATTTTCGGAACTTTTTGCAGGATGGACGAGGCGCTGACTGTGCTCATTGCGATAGGACTGGCGCTCGTTGTTTCAGGCATATTTGCGCAACTGGTGGTATTGGCGTTTAATGTCAGAGAGGATGCATTTTTAGCGCACTGCCTAGCCTTCTTCCTGGATGGGAATGACTGGGATTTACTCTTTGTCACATTTTCTACAAACGAATTGCTTTTAGTGCTCCTCATTTGTTCAAACATTGCCACTAGCCTTTCGTCCTTCTACGATAGTTTATGTACGATCTTTACCAGTGGGATGACTATACATACAGAACTGGAACACAGTGAATCTGGTTTACTATTGTGTAACTTCAACTGGTTCACTGTGAGCTTGGAACATTTGCGATGGAACTTGCCTTGGATGCCGCCACACTGGATTCCAATCCGCACTCTTTTATGGCATGAAGGAAGACCACAAACTACTATCGGTCTGGAGTTAGTAACATGGGCTTTTGTTTAGTTGCCACAATCCATTGCGTCGATCGAGGGTAATCTCATAGAGGTCCGAGCGCCTATGGTTTCCTGCGGGTAGCGTGTGCTCTGAATTATCTGTATGTTCAATATGGTCACGTTCTGTGCGTCTGGCCCAGGTGGGGCTAGTCTAAGCGGCTAGACCATTCATGCGGAAAACTGAGCGATTGAGCGTTACGGACATAACGTGTGCGATAGATAATTGGAAGGACTGTCCACAGCTGTGGTTGCTGATTCATCAGAGGAAACCTGTAGTTGACTTTCGTTTGAAACCCCAAATATTTATGCGTGGTTCGTGATTCGGAAAATTCCTGGATTGTGTTTTTGCGGGAATGGCGCAAAAACCGCAAGGCGAAGATGAATAGCGATCCACATCAGCTAGATCCGAAGGATGGAGAGCACTAGATAGCGCTGATAATCTGGGTCGAATGAGTGTGAACACACTTTGGTGTGACAAAATGCAGCTGAGAACGGCGGCAAAACGATGTGTTTCCTGATGAGCGATTAGAACGAAGTTTCGTTCAATATTGTTCAAGGTCAAACTAGGATTTTATGAAGAAATGACAAACACTAAGATTGAGTCATGGCATGATCACAAAAGGAGCTATTAACAAAATCATTTGCGTCAAAACATCTAATTAACTATCTAGAGAAGACCGGGGCAGATTGTAACACATTTTACCTGATCTGCTATTTCTCATTTATTGCTACACTTAATCTAAATGTGACTACAACACAGGTGGACTACCGATCTACACAGTAAACTTTTAACATTTTCTTTAAATTTCAAGTTCAAGTGGGACCGGAACAGTAGGAAAATCCCGCCAATGTTCCAACTTGGAAAACGTCGTTGATCCAACTGGGAAACCGTGCCTTGATGGTCCAAAGGAGAGCCAAATCAGCACACACGATTCACATGGTCGACCAAACGTGAAGTGTAGAAATGTGTGGAAACATTTGTGTAGGGTGACCCTCTCTGTTAGTTTGTCCCTCGGGTACCGGAGTAAGTTGTAACATGGTACGGGGCAATTTGCAACGCTTAGGGTTACTTGTGAGATAAAACTACAAAAAGCGGAAAAGGTGTAATTTTAACAGGAAAGCTACTCAGAATTACAGTTGTGACAAAAAACAGAAACTTTCGAGTACCTTCTGTGCGCTGTTCATGAGCCCAGAGTCCACAAGTTGAACACTGGATCCAGATCTTACCAGGATGACTGTTACTGTAGCTTTCCATGCACACGAGACAAAAACATTCATCATTCAAACATAAAACACAAGTTTCGCTATCCTTTTGTTTCCGTCTGTTCAGGAAGAGTTTTCTATTTTATTTCCTCTTGCCTTTATCTCTATTTTGATTAGGCTGCTTTTTGCTTCCTAACAACATGCTTTTTACGGGGGTGTCAGTGTGAACAGCACTTTTTAGCTTTCTGCGACTTTCCCCACTTGTCTTTCTGTCTGCCTGTGCATATGGTTAGGGCAATTCAGGAGTAAGTTTTTACTCAACGTTTGAAAGACCCGTATCAGCTGGAGACAGTTCTTTAGAGCTTACAAATGCAAGCGAACAATGTGTAGCTCCTGCGGTAGCTATCTTGACCGGTGCAGCGTCGGTTGAATCAGGAACTGTGCCAATTGAGAGCTGCTTTGTTCTGTAGCTGGTAGTGAGGAAGATGGTCTCGCATTTTTAGTAACCATATATGTAGCAAAATCTGATACATTAAACTGTCCCTGTTAATTGGGAAAATTCAAGTAGCTCGGAATGAGTCAATTATTTTATCGGGTGTAAAGGATTAAAAAAGAGTGGTGCCGACAATGGCTGGAATGTTATAAATGGTCATTGCTCGGCCTGCATTTTCTCCCATCCAAGCATAGGCACTGTTATCAGCAAAGGTCTTATAAGGACCAAAAATTACTCTATCAAGTGGCTGCAATATATGTGATGAATGAGGAGATATAGAAAGTACTGTGATATGATTTTCATTGCAACTATCAATTGCTGGAACATAAAAGTGTGAAACGTGAGTAGCTAGAAGCAAAAGTACTGGGTTGGCTATAGGTGTCCCAGAAAACTGGAAAACGTGGTTGTTATAATCAAGAAAGTCCTCTTGCTTGATCCAACCTCATCCATTTGCTTTGCCTGAAGATCCAGGAGGAGAACCAGCAACGAAGTGATTCTTGTAGTTCTTTCATGAGAAAATGAACATCAGTGGCACTACATTGACAGCACACACCAAAGTAACCAGTGTGCCTTTTTCAAATGAAACAACCCTCCCAACTGATCTTGTTCATTTTCTTGTACCAATACGGTTTTCTGTAGGCATAAGTGTTATTCCAGTTTCATCTACATTATAAATTCCATCAGGGGCATAGTTTGCACATGTCAAAATTTGTAATAAGTTATCAGGAATAAATTGACTGCAGGACGATTGAAATCAATGGCCCTTGTAAGACTAGTGTTTTCTGCTATCCCCAGAGAAATATTATGCGTCCTACGAAACTTTTGCAGCCAATCCTCTCCAGCACATTTGTTAGTGTTTCATGACTCAGGCTTTTGGACAGTAAATTTCAATGTACACTGGTAAGCTAGTATGCTTGCCTCCTGACATGTTAAGCCAAAACGTAAATCAGAGCTTTTTTGAATGTAGTTGGCCAATATGTTTTCTTGTTCTGTTGTGAACACTTGGACATGTTGGTTGTAACCACATGATGGGGTCTGTTTACCAGACTTCGTCTTCATGTAGAGAGATAAAGTGACGTGACATAGACGGTGAGCTCTTGCTGTTCCTCGTTTTGAGTTCCCTTGCTCAACTTCAAGAGCAGCAGCATCAAACTGGTCCTGAATACGGTTTCCTTCCTCAGTTATTCATTTGTATTGTCCCACCATCTTTACTTCTGAAAAAATGGCACTAGGTTATACATTATTTTGTAATAAATACATTTAAGAGGGTGTTGACGTGTTCTCCAGTCTGGGTACTTTTGTTGCCGACGTTTTATTACCAACCTCGGCAACATCTTCAATGCGGCTATTAGGTATTCTCAATAATTTCCAAATATATTTATCTTACAACGTGCCCCATGCCTACCTCGGTCAGAAAACAACTTAACGTTACATGACAGGCGCACACAGAACACAACAGTTTGCAGATACTTGAAGGCAAATGGATGACGATACTCACTCTAAAAGGTTGAAGGAATTGACTGATAAGTAAAGTGTCTATGAAATGAAATAGAAGAATGACAACTTTTATTCACCAAGCCTAAAAAATGAAAATTTTGTCTGTCTCTCCAGATATTAAAAATCCCGCCTTGCTAGTAACGTGAAAAATTCCGGCATGCGCAGTCGCATGTTTGGTGTAGAAAATAAACGGCGTATATGGCTGATGTTGCATTCTTGATGCTTCTTCGCCGCAGTTGGGCTAAACCAATTTACGCTTAAACCAGGTCTTTTTAAGCTGGATAAATTTCATTCCGCTTTATTTGGTTTATTCTGCCTACCTGAATAATGTTCTATTAACTGGCCACGTTGCTTACGCTAATTACGCTTATCTTCGGTAACTTATTTGAGTTTGTAGCATTTTTGAGTAACTTGTGGACATTTCTTACTTATCGCGGACTCGTTGCTAACCAACTTACTTCATATGGCAATTTAGCGAAGAGTAATGCCACTGTGTCTGCATACATTATGTGGATTTATTTTATTTCAGCTTGTCGTTTCAAGTGATTGGCTGTTGCTTGATATCCCCGGTGTGGCTGCACTTGATGTGCATGTCGACAACGTGCCTACCTGCCTATTACCCACTACCTCGTTCATACTGGCTCCAGGAGACAGTTAGTCGTTGCTGGATGGAACAAGGTGCACGGTCCTTGTGGCCGTGCTAGACTCGAAGGGCGGTTCCATGCACTCAGTGTGGAGCGGACTACGGTCCAGCCACCGCCTTGTGTGCGATTGATTCTCTAAGTACAGCGTGCTTGTGTTTGCCTGTGAAGGAGTGTGGGCCGGCTCCGTTGATGAAACGTGGCTCCCATCCACATGCCTCCCGGTCTTATTCCTTTGGGTTTACACTGGATATGGGGTGTGTGGTTGGAGCTGTGGGTGGTGCAGCGCAAGCCACCCATAGTCCCTCTGTAGGCACAGGCGTCCTGTGGCTGGCCACAGTGAGAGGCAAATCCGAAACCGGATGCCGCCAACCATGTATCGGTTAATATCCAGAACCAGCTTTATTTCAAATGGCCCCGCGTTACTTTCTGCCTCGGTCTACCCTACTCATTAATGACTAGTCATTAGTGGTAATGCGTTGGTGATTGCTTAGAAATTTAGACCAGTTCAACTAATAAATATTAGTATATAAATTACGAATACAAGCATGAAAAGCACCGCTGCTAGTTGGCGCCTCTATCTTTTGAGTCATGCAGTCGTTCGCCGCCCTATAAGCAATTTCAGCATGTGCACGTGCACCTGTCGCATCGATAACACATGTGGATGTCCAAGGCATAGTGTTTAGGACGTCAGCCGTGAAGAACTTGACTCTGGGTTCCACACCAGCCCAGGCTATCTCCACCTGATGAGTGCAAACCAGGACGAAACCGCGGTTGTGGTGTGCCAGCTTTGGAAAGACACTGAGATTTAATTTCGAAATTGCACCACCGGTATCAATTTAGGCCAAGTTAGGTGGTGATTATCAATCCTTATTGGAAAAATGTAAAATACTAATCAGCGGCAGTTATAAAAGTGGATTTATGATAATGGTAAGAATAAAACAAGGCAAGAAGCAGGGTTAACTTGGAGTAAAACTTGCCAATTGCGTTAGCCGAAACTGCACCAAATAGCAAAGAAATCGTTAAAACTAAGCAGTGTCAACCTTCACAACAAGTAACTTCTTCCCCGATTTATATAACAAAAGCAATGCAAAAAGTAAGTGTTTTCTTTTTCAGATAAGTTAATTAAAAGGAATTTATTATCTTTGAGAAAAATACGGTTGTTGATTGTGTATTTTAGCTAAAGCTTTTGGGGTTATTTTATAATGAACATATTTTATGGGTCAGGAAACACTGCATTAGGTGAAATGGCGTACACCGTTTGCTTAACCTCACGCGCGACTTGATTTCCAGTGCAAAAGGATCAAAACACTGTGTATCGGAAATCGTAAAACTTGATTCTATGACAATGTTTCTAAATGTACCTAATTGACTTACGTTTACTTTGGAGACGCAGCCCGAATGTTGTTCAGCAGTGAGCTAAAACAGTTGCTTCGGTATGTAAACCGGGTCAGTGCTGAAGTTGGGACAGCGCTGACACGGTCAGAAGCGGCTAGCACACCCGTGATAAAGTGGTTGATAAAGGTTAGCTAAGGCGGTAGTTTGTTTAACCAATGTTGAGGATAAATAGCTGTCATGTTCGTCTTTTATAACTTTAATGGTTGGGCGCAGAGAGAATAATGAAGGGTAACTTAGGAAATAACCATATGATAATGATTAGGAAAGGACGGGTAAGCTAATCGTATTACTTCACTTGATCTTTCCATTCACACTCCTCTCTTTGTTTTGAATCTGTTGGACTCTTGTTCCTGGATAGCAGCTATACATTCTTATCGTTTCATCGACATCAACCATTAAATCACTCCTTAGACGCTTTCTTGATCGTCTTGCAGGGCCTTTTCTTTCATTCTTATTTCTATAACAAAATTGGGTTAACTATCAGTACGCTTTCCCAATCATGCAGTGTACTACGTTCTGTACACGATCATAATTTTTGATCATGCCATGATGACTGTGTCTAGAATTGTAAGGAATAAACGTCTATTCATTTATTCATCAATTTATCTACTCATCCCACTTCACAGCTGAGCAAGCGATAAATATTCACCTACAAGTGGATGCTGTAAGGAAAGCAACTGAGCCCACTTAGTTTCACAACAATTCGTAGCATCTAATACATCTTACTCGATCACGTCAATTCGAGATCTAGATCTAGGTATGTTCAGGCACTTTCGTCTGCATTGACTCGGCCCCATGTGCTTGCTGTCATATGCAAATCGGCTAACAAGGTTAGAGCTCCGAAGATTAATATGCAGCTACCTTGAAATATTAATCCCAGTTCGCTCTTCTTTCGCATATGAGCAAAAATACACCAAATACAAGTGACTTGTATTACGCCAGAATATTATGCACGAGTGCGTGCTACTCGTCTGAACGTGGTTGATGGCTTCAATTGCTTTATGCCCTTTTCATGTTTCTTCCCCTCCATGGTATTCCCGATCTGCATCATAACCAGAAACCGAGAATGCTCGTTTTCTGCAAAGAAACGACAGTAAAAACCTCGAAAGATCTTTGCAAACCTACCTAATGCATCCTTGCATGCGTGAGCATACTGCACATGTAACTATGGTCCGTCCCTTTGCGCGCACGGTTTCTCGATCGCGAGATAAACATCCAGTATTGTTACAAACTTGTAATTTTTGACAGGCAATTTACATTCCAATGGCGATTTCATCTGGCCCACCTCCAGCGTGTTCCTCCTCCACTTTTTCCTCTAGGAAACACAATTGTCGTAAATTATTGCGCGAAACTCCTTTGGAGATTCCAACCATTACTTCTTGAACGAGGTCATCTGGTCCTTTCTTGATCCTTATGAAGATACCCGTCGGCCACATGCCTTTTGAGTTACACATATCCGCTACCAAAACTAGATCGCCCACTTTGGAGTTCCGGTCCTCTCTGCGCTACTTTTGCCCGGTTTGTAGTAACGAGATAGCAACTTATCTCCTTGGTCCATAATTCAGAGAACAGATATTGCACTTTCCTTCACCGTCGACGTAGCCTACCGGAGTGTTAAGGTACTTGAATTTTTAGTTGCCTTTCCTTACTGAATGTTAGCAACTGGTTCGAGCGTAAAGTGGACTACTCATCGCATTGTCTGTGCCTCTGAATCAATGGTCTTCAGAAAAACATATTTTCCATTTCAGTGTTCACCGTGAGGAACAGTTCCTGATCGGTGAGCTAATAACCAAGAATCAAACGAACTACAATCTTGATTGATCGTATCATGCTACCCTGTGCGCCACCTCGATGGCTCATTTGTGGGGAGTTAGAAATCCACTCAGAGTTGCTCTCGATAAGTATACGTGCTATACAGTCGTGCTTCCGAAGTTGATTAGTTTTTTGAATTCTGCATAGGCTACGGGAAGCTTGATCCGCTTTCCCCGTAGGTTCTCAGTGACACGCTAGGTCTAGACGTAGATGTTTATATGCCTAGTTGAAAGATTCTGTGTCTATGTTACATGTTACTTTAATGTGTCTCGTATCTCTTCCGTGAATCACTTCAGCTTAACAAATTGTGAGCCTAACTAATCAGCCACAAGAACAGTGGACGCCAGCTAAAACGCTAGAAGCCATTTCAAAACAGGCGCCATCTGTTGTTTATAATATTTGGCGTTACACCAGATTCGTAGCGTCTTTCAACCGGCTGCCCTACCATTTAAGACCCAAAATTTACTCCTGTACCGGAAACATGTAAGCTGTGCCTATGTGCCCAATCCTCTGACAGTAGTGCAAAGTCAGCAAACTGGTAACTCATGGACCGTGCGGCAACAGAATGGGATGCTTTGTTTCATAAGAAAGTTGTCACTGATTTAGTCTTTCTCCTAGCAATAGGATCCCATGCTCAATGGAAGGTGTTTGGTTTGCAAGGGGCTGGTATTGCGTTTCAAATACCGACCGGGACAGGTTCCTTGATATCATCAAGGAACCATCAGTACATTATAAGGCTTGACTTCCTTAACTTCAATTGCTTTCAGCAGTCCCGTCTAATCGGTTGAATCGTTGGATTACAACGCTTTACCCCTCAAAACTATGACGACATCATGTCGAAAACTCGTTCAGCTCCGGCATTTCGCTGATATCTAGAATCACTAATCTTCGGCAGTGCAGTTAGCTCTTCCGGAACAGTCTACCACTCCGACTCTTGTATCCTTAAAGTTCCGGTACCTCTAACCACTCCTTCGGCATTCTCTTTCATACGATCGTTTCACTTTGGCAGCTACAACATTTGGACTATTTGAACAATCAGTATACTTCTAGCTGTTACGCAAAGAATATAGTAAATCTTTTTGTGGTATATCGAATCAGATGCAACGCTACCATCGAGTCAATCCAAAACAGCGGCACGGTTTCCATTCGCATCTCTTCGACTAACTGAGAAGGCAAATTGAGGGAAAGTTCGGCGGTGGTTAGATCCAAAAGCGGGATAGTTAGTCTCTTGATTGGTGCAAGAGACTTCTGAACTAGGGTTGAAGATGTTATTGGTTCACTTTCACCTTTCCTTATGGCATACACCGCAGCGTCCGCGAAACAATGCAGCGTGCTTTCGGCTTCTCAGTGCTCCTTCACCATAATATAGTCATCTTCATCGTCACCACACAGGCTAGCTAGAGGTGGGAAGCACTTCAGCTACTGTGCCGCAATAAACAGAAAAAGCAGAGGAAAAAAGCAAGTGTTGCAAGCCGGCTGAGCTACCGGTAACGGATGGGCATCGTTCGGTAAGCCAACAGCCGGCTGCTGTGCATCAATAAACAATTACTATGCAAAATTACATAAGGCTAACTAATGAGATCGTGTTTAGAGTGGGAGGCTAAGAGGGTTGGGGTGGGACAAAATAACTCAGAGCACGAACGCCACTGAGGTCGACTCCTAGACATTTCAGCAAGTGTGTCCAACCAAACGCGTTCATCGACTTTCGGACTCCAACCAGGGAGCCGAGACGTTCCAACCGAGGCCAGCTTTGAAGCGAGGGCCTTCATTCCTCTCGGCCAAGTCATCGCTTGGCTACCCCTCCTCTTCTTCCATCCACATCCCGGCGCGCAAACAACACACGTCGCGGGAGTCGGTGGGCTGGCATGTGCAAACCGTGGCCGAGCCATCAGAGCCTGATGCGTGAAATAATGGTGCTCAACGGTTCAGTTCGTTTTCCTGTGCCGTAAACAAGGCGTCGAACGCGCTCGATGCTCACGCGGTGTTCCCACCAGACGTGAGCTAAATTACGAAGGCACCGGTGGTCGAACGTAACTAGCCTCTTCAGGTCCACTGCTTTAAGCGGCCAGGTTTCACAATGGTACAGTAGGGTCGAACGTACTGCTGCATTGTACACTCTACCCTTCAGGGCGAGAGTGATGTCGCGCCGGTGCCATAAGTGGCGAAGGTTAGCAAAAGCGCCTCGAGCTTTTGCTATACGATTCGTTATCTCATCTTCAATCCCAGGGGCGCTGATACAACTTCCCAGGTAGTTGAATTTTTGAACGACTTCTTGCTGATCCCCACCAAGCGTCAGCGCAGGAGGCGATCCCTGACAATCTTGGAGGAATGCTTTGCACTTCGAGGGTGTGAAGCAAAGCCCGAACTGACGGACAGCTAGTGCTAATCTGTCCAGTGCCGCTTAGCACGTTTGTGAGCTATCAAAGATTAGGGCAATATCATCAGCATACTCCAAGTCAAGAAACTGTTCTCCTGGGAGCAGATCCACACCTTCTAAATCGTGTCCTGTGAAAGTGTTTTCCATGGCTTCGTCAACAGCGAACTTGAGGAAGAAAGGTGACAGCGGGCATCCTTGTCTCACGCCGCTGGAGATATTAAAGGGCCACGACAACTTGCCGTAAGCCTTCACTCTGCCCGAGCTACGCGTATATAATGCTCGGATACTATTCACATTTGTCTCAGGCACGCCATTCCTGAGTAAACGGTCCCAAAGTGCATGTCTATCCACCGAATCGCATGCACCTTTGATATCAAGGAACACGACAACGGTGGGCCACCAATCTATGTGACGGTGTTCCAACAACTGACGCAAGGTGAAGATGTGCTCAATGAAGCCACGACCTCGAGGAAATCCAGATTGCTCTTCACGAATATAGCTTTCAGGAGTGCTAGTTAGTCTATGAAGGATGACAGAAGCAAGCAATTTGGAGGCGATGGAAATCAGACTGATTCCCCTATGGCTGCCGCATTCCGATCGTGAGCCTCCCTTGAAAATTGGGACTATGACGGAGCGGCTACAATCGGTTAGGACAGTTTTCTGCTCCCACAGTTTCACTAGTAACTCGTGTAAATCATCCACAAGAGCAGGTCCCCCAAATTTAGGAGTGATGGAGGAAGACCAACAGGTCCCGCGGCTTTGTTCAACTTCAACAGTCCGATCTCACTTTCGACTTCTGAGCGAGGGTGGATCCAAAGGGACAGCCCAGGGAGCTGGGCGATCAGTGGCCGACGAGAAATCTAACCATTCCGACCGATTAAATTGCCTTTTAAAGTGCTCGGCCCAACGCTCCAAGCGTTTTGATAAGTTGTGGATAGGCTATCCACTCTCGTCACGTATAGTTTTACTAACACCAGTTCTCCTGCTACCTTATTTTAGTGAGAAAGATGGATCAATTCTAGTAGAATGATATCCGCAAGGAAGTCCTACCACGCCTGGCTCTGTTGAGCTGCCAATATTTTTTGAGTAATAGTTGTACCAACTGCTTTGCTGTCAACCTCAATGGGTCATGAATTGAAGCTATAAAAAACAATATATTTCTCTTAGGGCAGTTTGCATCAAATATCTACATACAAAAAGTTATGGTATCTCCACAAAAATTCCACTGAACTACAAGTGTCTGGTGCAATTTGACGGACTGCAAGTTGGAAAACCATCACTCACTACAGGCTGCGTTCTCTAACCTCCAAGAGTCGCGTCAAGATCGCTACTCTCTCATTTAGTTAAATGGTAAAGTTCTCTGGATGCGATAGTGTTAAATTGCGTAGACGTGCATATAGCTTCGTCTGTAGGATTGCAACGGAACAGGAAAGCATCAACTCAAAGAGCGCTAAGTAAAAAGACGGCGCTGCATCGACAAACTTACTGGCACAGTACCCAAGTATTCGATGAAATGCGAAACTGGCAAAATTAGGTTACGCAGCAGCTCCGAATGCCTGAAATATTATTCGAAAGATTCTAGGCTGGGCATTGTCTAATCGTCCTTTACGGACACCATAGAAAACGAAGATAGTTTCGGTTCTTTTCCCGAACCTTAACCTGATGGAACATGGCTTCGATATCAAAGATAACCACAGGACTTACAATGGGCTTCATAAGTACCAAAATAAGCTACTAACTGGGTCGGATCCATTGCGAAGCTGTTGGTTGGTAGATTTACATTGGTAAGTTCGTGCGCAGTCAAGGATCAGTGGAACTTCATATGGTCTATTTGACTGGTTTACAGCGTGGTGTTCGTCGCCAACCTGTCGTCCGACGGTCTCGGTGAATGTCGATATAATTAAAACAGTTTTTGTTCTCATCTGCACATATGGGATACAGTTAACTGGTAGTTTCTCAACAGCTTGTGATTTGAGTACACAGTTATCTGGATCGCTGTTGTGGTTACTCCGAGATTCAGACAGTTTTTTCTTCGGTGATAGTGAATAGCTGCGATTCTCTAACTGCTGTCTACAATCTTAGTTCCAAAGCTTAATGTGTCGCACAGTATCTACTAGCTACACACAAGTTCACTGCCATCTGTTGGGAATGAAGTGTAACGTTCGGTATGCTCCGGCCACTGTCTCTGTAATGAGGTGACACGGGTACGTTTGAAAGTGATTGGATTATGACGTTACCAGCAGACAGCGTTTCACGGATGTACCGACAATCTCCCAGGCCATGTGTGTGTGTGTGTGTGTGTGTACTTATCGTCAGCTGCCAACGCCTCTGGCACGCCATGAACGAAAATGATTCTTCTGCCACCAGCCGTATGATGGTCCTCATATTTATTTTATCCATCTGGCATTTGCTGCATGTAACATCCAGAAATATTCGCATCCCACCATCTTAACCCCGCAGGCGGTATACGGGCAAAAGCAAGCCCATGATATAATCTAGGGATTCCAGCGTTGCCGTAATAGTCAAGTCTGATCGCAATGGATCGAGTTTGGATGTCCAGTGAGATGCATTAAGTTCGTCGGTTTGGCCCGAACACGGATCCGATCATCAACGAAATTCCACTGTTTCAGATCGTCTCACTATTTACTCACTAAACAGTTTCAGTTGAACTCGGCTGACTCACCGAACAACCTCCCAGTGATGCCAGCCGGATGGTTCTAGTATTACCAGTTCCGGCGAATGGTTCGGCCACAGTGTGCTAGGAAGTGGTGTGTTTAAGCTTGGCAAGCGTCCGCCATATGAAACGCCACATATATTTGCTTGACAACCTTGCGACGTAGCAGATCTCATTCGTCACTAAATAAAGTCACTGTCCTTTTTCCTCCTTGAATACATTGTACATTGTCATGCAATTCGAGTATCAGCTTCTGAATTGACTTCGGGAGACTGGCTTTCCGAACAACCTAATCATAGGGCTAACTGAGTGAATCGGGATCATCCTGTTTCAACCACTGGTTCGGAGGCAGTGTTCCAGGACGTCGGGGGTTTTCGCGTGGCAAGCATTCTCACTATAAAAAGTCACAAATGTCTGTTTTATAACACTGCGACGTGGTGGATGTGACTCACTAATAAATAAATTCACCACCACTTGTTCCGCTCCGGTGGAGCATGGTGTCCCCGCAACAGCTTGTTGCAATCGTGAGAGGACTGGGTCCCTGTCTGGCGGCCGACAATACGAAGGGCGTATAAACTGAGCAATCATGCACCGACTCCCTTTGGGCTCGATTCCCTGAATTCGCCCCACTGCATTTCGGGAGAGCTATTTAGCCAAAAGCTCTGGGCTGGGTCCCATAAGCCTACTCCCTACTTCGGAATAGGCATCCGTGGACTGTTCTACGTGCGCATGTGCTACTCTTTCTCCTTCTTGCATTCACGCGAGTTCATCATGCTCCATTTGTTTGTTTCAAACAATACGTATTACCCATTACTCCATTCCTGTGTCCATTAATTTCTCTGCAATTCCGGCTGCGACGCGACCCATGGCGTTAAATCTATGGCACCCATTTGATTATGATCATTGTACTGACTGGCGTATTTAAACGTACGGCGACTCAAGCAGATTGGACAGCAAGCAGGTCTAACGCGCACCCTAGGATCCCTCGACGTTGATGTCTGCTACGTTTCTGAAATCAGAGTGCAAGGCAACAGCACTGTGTTTACCCCGACATTTATCACTAACCACGAAGCTAGATAACACCTACGTTTTTCCGGTGACCCAGAAGCAGTCTCAGAGGGTTTCGCTTGTGAAGGATTAGCACTGGGTGGCAAAGCCGAAGCGGCACAACTGCAATCGTTCCCGATCGCTGGCCGAATGTGTGCAGTTCCACTACAGGGTTCATGTCGAATCAACAAACGCCGCGAAGACAGACGCAACTTGGGTGTAACGTTTCCGCACCATCCAACGGACTGCAATAGTTGCTCGTTTCAGAACGCCATTTATCGCGAGCTGCACCTGTAGAAAGCACTTTGACCACCTCAGTCTCTCCCATGTTGAATGCCCAATTCTACATTGCTCAGCCGTCTGGATCGATTATGTTTGCTAACTCCCTTACTTTCCATTCCTTTGTTCTCTGCCCCGATGCTCTTAGCGAGTGACCCCGGTGACTCATCTTAACTTCACCCCGCCCCCATGGACTTGTCATTGTTCTCTTGACATAAGCGATTTTGTGTTCCCACAACTCATGTATCCAGTGTGGCAGGTCTGTCTGTCCTCAGCCCGTTCCCGTTGGCGGACGCTTACGATTGGCTCAATTGCCTTATCATAACTTCGATCTCACCTCTGTGTTCAATTGTTTCGTGTGCACCTTGGCTTCCAGACCTTTTGCGGAACTGATTGAAATCTGTTGGTAAACTTTTGTGTTTGGAAAACCGTTAAGGTAAGTTCTACTTTGGTACGATAAATTTGTACAAATAGCACCGTTTTTTCAGGTCCGGATCTGGTCTTTTGTTGAATTTTCCGGTGGGGAACACGTAGCTCAAATTTCCAAACGCCTTGTAGCGTTACAGTGCTTAACGGTCCCTGAATTTGCAACTTCTCTTCGCCTTGGACAACTTCTCTCTCGGATCGCACAATGTCTAAGAATAAGAAGCCCTCCATCGATGCCAATGAAGACATGAAGGAATCCCGGCAAGTTCAATATTTGTCCCCCGTTGGTGACACTGTTTCTTGCTCTGGTTCGCACAGTAGTCGTAAGAGTAATGCGCGTGTTGCTTTACGGCTAGCAGAACTTAAGAGACAGCAAGCTGAGACAGAGTTAGAGATGGCTAGGTTACGACTAGAAGTGGAAGAGAATGTTGATTGCCCTGATCACCTAACTGCTTCCAATTACGTACCTGATGTCGGAGTGGATCGCATGAATCAGTTTTTGAATGATTGTCAAGAGACCATGCCACCGATAATTACGCCCATGTCATATCACCTACCGTTACCGGTAGTTTGTCGTACGTCATTAGATTTGCCTAAGGTTGAGTTAGAATTTTTTGATGGTAATCCGACAGCTTACTGGAGGTTCATTAAGCAGTTCGAATACTTTGTCGAGACCCGGGTGAGTGACGGTGGGCAGCGGTTGCTCTATTTAGTTTATTATTGCAAAGGTCGTGCAAAAGAGGCTATAAGCGAGTGCGTAGTGCTGCCTCCTGAACAGGCGTATCACAAGGCTAGATCCATACTCCGTGATCTGTTTGACCAGTGTCACGTTGTTGCCCGATCACTAATCGAAGGTCTGCTTACTGGGTTGAGACCGCTTGATGGGGGTCATGACGCTTTGTCGCGTCTCTCCATAAAACTAGACAATTGTTATGTGGCCTTGTCTCAGATGAACTTTACTGCCGATTTAGACTCCGTGGCTACTATTGAGCGAATAGTCCGTGTTCTCCCAAATGCACTGCAAACCAGATGGACAAGAACAGCCGATTCAATTGTTCAAGACGGGCGTGACGTTGTTTTTAAGGACTTGGCCGATTTCGTTGCCACGGAAGCTCGTATTGCCCGTAGTAGGTTCGGGCAGGTAGCAACACCAATGGCACCACGACAGCTGAATGAGGCTCGGCAGCGACGAGTATTTCAAGATAAGGGAAGCGGTCGTAACTTCGCCCTATATACTACATTAGATACCCCAAAGGAATCAGTGTGTCTGGCTTGCGGTGACCATCACAGTACATCATCATGCGCTATGTTTGTAGGCCTGGATGTATCTAGGCGCTAGGATCTGGTTCGAGACAAGGGCGGCTGTTATAATTGTTTAGAGATTGGTCATCTTGCCGCCAGCTGCCGAGTTAGCAAGGGTTGCAGCTTGGCCACATGCAAGAAGCGACATCACTCACTGTTACATAACGAGTCAATACCGATGACGCCCGAGGAAAATTTGAGCCACTGTCACAATACTTATAGCACTCCCGGTAAGGTCTCGCTCGGAGTGGTACCCGTGCGTTTGGTAGACCCCTTGCGATCTATCGAGACCTATGCTTTGATCAATGGCGGTTCCGATATAAGTTTGGTACAGGAAGATATTCTGCGGGAAGCTGGAGTAGAGATCAAACCTGCTTCTTTGAAAATGCAAACGGTAAATGCATGTACCTCATTAAACGTGGGGCTGGCTAGGTTCCAATTGTTTTCACTGAAAGGTTCCGATAGTGTGCTTGTAGCTCATGCATATTGCTTGAGTCACCTGCCATTACAACCCGTGACAGCTCCTGTCAGTCAATTAGCTGAGAAGTGGCAACATTTGATGGACGTCAAATTCGATGATTTGAGTGACCCCAGGGTCAGGATACTACTGGGGGCCGACGTTTCAGAAGCTCACTGGCAGTTTGAACGACGAGACGCGGGACGAAAACGCCCATTCGCAGTAAAAACCCTACTCGGATGGACCCTACTTGGTCCCGTTGGTCGGAGTACCCGGCAGTGTGCCTTCGTGAATTTTGTGCATTCTGATGATATTCCTCTTGAAGGGCAACTCAAAGTCTTGTTTGATAGCGGATTTGAACGTGTTGGTTCGAGTAGTCGGTCAGTATCCAGGGGAGATAAAACAGCCCTGTGTATTGTCGAAAGTTCCGTACGCCTCGTTGATGGTCATTACGAAATAGCCCCTCTGAATCAGTGTCGATACCGCGACTGGAGCTATCAGCAGCCATGTTGGGGACAAGGTTATATGAAGATTTAACTGGAGGAGCTCACATGAGTTTCGATAAAGTTGTGTTTTGGACTGACTCTACGACGGTTTTGTACTACATAAATGACTCATCTAAAAGATTCAGCACCTTTATTGCCACCCGACTGTCGGTCATACAGGAATTAACTGAACCCAGTCAGTGGAAGCATATCAAATCAGAATGCAATCCGGCAGACCTGTTGTCTAGAGGCACTACATCCGTAACATTCTTGAAGCGCTGGTTTCTTGGCCCAGAATTCTTACTGAGTGTCGAGGATGAGTGGCCTGAGTTTTGTCCGAGTTCTGAGCCAGCCAACTTAGAATTGAAACTTTCCACCGCACAGGTTTGTGCGACATCAGGTGCAACACCATTATCGCTCCTTATCAGCAGATATTCCGACTGGACTAAGTTGGTAAAAGCGGTGGTGTGGTTATCACGATTCAAGCAGCAGCTTTACGTCCGCAGACAGGGATCTGCTGGGGCCGCGCAACCCAATAGACTAATTACCCTGTCTGAACTCAACCGAGCAGAGTGTGATGTCATCCGGCTTGCGCAACTCGAAGCTTATGGAACAGAGTTGGAACGGCTTGAAAAGGCGAATGCAGACCCAACAGCGTCTAAGATGGAGATACGGCGAGGTCCTTTGGCCCGTCTCAACCCCGCACTGCGCGGTGGCCTCCTTTGTGTTGGTGGCCTGCTCTCGTATTCGGAGTACGACGCTGCATTTAAGTTCCCGGTTATCCTGCCACCTAAACACGCTGTTACTGAACTTTTGATCCGATTTTATCATTCGATGGAAGGTCACTCGTGAGTTTCTCAGGTCCTGGCGAGCTGGCGCCGTAAATATTGGATCGTTCGCGGGATGTGGGCTGTGAAACGGTTGATGGGGCTTGTCGGGTATGCAAGAAACGGCTTACAACCACCGGTGAGCAGCGGATGGCGCCATTGCCGTTAGCTCGGGTGGAACGTGGGTGGCACCCATTCAAATCGGTCGGCATGGATTACTTTGGCCCATTTCTTGTTAAACACGGGCGAAAGCAGGAAAAGCGGTACGGGTGTCTATTTACCTCTCTACAAGCGAGAGCCGTACATCTTGAGATTTCCCATACCTTAACTACCGACTCGTTCATTATGGCCTTGATGCGATTTGTCTCCCGTGGAGGGACTCAGGTCGAAATATTCAGCGACAACGGCAGCAACTTCGTAGGCGTCGTATCAGAGTTGCGTACTGCTGTCAAGGGATGGTCCCAAGCAAGAATCAATGATAGACTCCTTAGCATGGGAGTCCAATGGCACTACAACCCTCCAATGTCCAGCCATAGGGGGTGTATGGGAGCGCATGATCAGGTCTGTTAGGAGGGTGCTGTTATCGATTGCGACACAACAGACGCTTAATGAGGAAGCGCTCAGTACTCTGTTTGTTGAAGCGGAGCGCATCATCAACAGCAGGCCGTTAGTACCTTTGACATTGGACCCAAACGACCGTATGGCCCTTACCCCCAACGATTTAGGGATACTGCGACCTAATGCATCGCATTTCCTTGCGGCTTCTCTAACCGAAGAATATAGACGCTGTTGGCGACAAGTCAATTACCTGACGGCGTTGTTTTGGAAAAGATGGGTCGCAGAGTACTTGCCCTTGTTACACTCAAGACAAAAGTGGCTGCGAAGGATCCGAAACTTCAGACCTGGGGATGTAGTTTTGGTCTCTTCCGAAACAGGTACACGTGACAAGTGGTCGGCGGGGATTGTTGACCACTGTATAGGTTCTGAAGACGGGCTTGTCAGGACTGCAGTTGTTAGGACCAAGAATGGGCTGATCACAAGGGATATACGAAAGTTGTGTTTGCTAGAAGGGAGCGACACGAGTGGAGATGTAGTTCCGGCTATTGGCTCTCCGCAGGCGGGAGGCTAGTCTTCGGGTCTACAGCACCAGGGAGGACCGCTGTGAGTCCAATAGCCGAAGTGGGGGGCCTCTGGCGTACCGGTGTAAGTCCTTTGGCCCCCTAGCGTGGATGGAGCCGGCGTAGGGCGTTCCAGAGCAGAAACATCCGACACCTTCAATGGAAAATCCGGATCGGATTTTGGTAGGCAGTGTAGTAAGAACTTTGACCACCTCAGTCTCTCCCATGTTGAATGCCCAATTCTACATTGCTCAGCCGTCTGGATCGATTATGTTTGCTAACTCCCTTACTTTCCATTCCTTTGTTCTCTGCCCCGATGCTCTTAGCGAGTGACCCCGGTGACTCATCTTAACTTCACCCCGCCCCCATGGACTTGTCATTGTTCTCTTGACATAAGCGATTTTGTGTTCCCACAACTCATGTACCCAGTGTGGCAGGTCTGTCTGTCCTCAGCCCGTTCCCGTTGGCGGACGCTTACGATTGGCTCAATTGCCTTATCATAACTTCGATCTCACCTCTGTGTTCAATTGTTTCGTGTGCACCTTGGCTTCCAGACCTTTTGCGGAACTGATTGAAATCTGTTGGTAAACCTTTGTGTTTGGAAAACCGTTAAGGTAAGTTCTACTTTGGTACGATGAATTTGTACAAATAGCACCGTTTTCTCAGGTCCGGATCTGGTCTTTTGTTGAATTTTCCGGTGGGGAAGGCGTAGCTTACATTTCCACACGCCTTGTAGCGGTAAAGCATCAGCACTTACGTAAAGCGCAAGTACAAGCATAATTTTCCTTGGATATATAATTGTAGACCTGCAGCTCAAGTTGTTCAGATGACTGTTGAACGGTTCGCTGAGCTTGGCAATTTTTGCAAACATTTCGTCGCCAACCGAAGTGACGTCATCAGTGCCTTGTTGAGTGGCGTGCAATAGCGTAGAGGAGCCTCGGTGTGAGTGCGCTGAGCGTGGTGTGCGTGCGTTTTTATACCACCATAGTTGGCCGTGGAGCCGAGGAATCCTATTGGTTGGTACTTCGATCCGCGTTCAGCTTGGTTGATGGGCAGATGACTTTGACCTCGCCTGCTTGTGTTTTGTGGCCTATGTCTGTCTGCACTTGCGAGCGAGTCTGCCGTCAGTTCTGGTTGTCTAGTCACAAGTTCCACCGGACGCAATCGATCGAGTTGTCGGTCGTTCATCAGTAGTGTGGCGTATACTGCGTCCAGTTCGATGTGTCGATTGATTGAATGCGTTGTAGAGTACCAGGCTTCCAAAAACTCCCTCGCGTGTTTTGTACTTCCATGTGCTAGGATCTTTACATTCTCCAGATCGAAATGGTGGCCTTCTTGATCTTCATGCGCAGAAACCAATGAGTGTGGATCATGCCTTCTGACGGCCGTCTTGTGTTCGGTGATTCGTGTACAAAGTTTTCTTCCAGTTTGTCCGACGTAGGTTTTATCGCAGTCGCTGCATTTTATCTAGTAGATGACATTGCATTGGTCGGCTTGATTGACTTTTCCTTTGGGTCTTGAGATCAATTTCCTTAGGGTGGCACTTGGCTTGTGAGCCACAGAGATTCCATGTGATTGCAGCAATCTTCCTGTTAGTTCGGAGACGTTCTTGATGTAGGGAAGCACTATCCGTTTGTTTGCTTGATCAGATGACTGCTGTTGCTGTTGCTGAGGCATTCGTTTCTTTAAGCTTCTTCTGATGAAATTTCTCGGATAACCGTTGTTTCTAAACACTCGATATAGGTGATTTTCTTCCTGTTTCCGCGATTCGGCTGTGCTGCAGTGCGTTTCCGCTCTTTTGAACAGGTTTGAATGCAGCTCTTCTTGTGATTCATCGGGTGGTTGCTGTGGTAGTTTAATATCTGGTCCGTATGCGTTTTCTTCCGATATACGCACGTTTCCATAGATCCGTCTGTATTCCTAGTGACCAGTACATCCAAAAATGGTAGCTTGTTATCCTCCTCTAATTCAATCGTAAATTTGATATCCTCGAATGTGCTGTTGAGCAAATCGTGCGTGGCCTGTACTCTGTTCCGTTTTACGATGACAAACGTGTCGTCCACGTATCGTATCCAGAGTTTTGGGCTGATAGATGGCAGTGCAATGCGCTCCAATTTCTGCATTACGGCTTCTGCAATGAGCCCCGAAATTGGTGATCCCATGGGTGTTCCTCTCAGTTGCTGGTACACTTGTCCATCAAAGCGGAAATAAGTGGTCATGCAGAGGTTCAGGAGTTCCCAAAATCTTTCAGGTCGTATGGTTGTCGTGGGGCTTAGTTGATTCTCAAGTAGTTCCAGCATGGTTTCTTTGGCCAATTCGTGACCGATTGAAGTGAAGAGTGCGGTGACATCGAATGAAAGCATTATTTCGTCGTCTTCTATTCTGACACTCCGCAGTTTGTTGAGGAATTGTTCAGCATTGTTGATGCTATGTTCGGATCCGGCAACCAAATGTTTCAACCTCCTCCACAAATCCTTCGCTAGTTTATATGATGGGGTTCCGGGGAGCGAGACGATTGGTCGTAGTGGGACTCCATCTTTGTGTACTTTTGGTAGTCCATAGAACAGTGCAATGTTTGTATCATCAGCTTTCATTCTCCATCTCTCCGTGGCGGTGAGCTCGTTCTTTGTTTGTAGTTTCTTCAGTGTTGCGTTACTACAATTGTCCAACTTTGAACGTGGATCTTGCTCGATCTGGTGATATGAAGTTGTGTCGGACAGCATTGCTTTAGCCTTGGTAATATACTCCGGTTTGTCCATTATCGGTGTCACACGCAATTTACCTGCTGGTAGGATAACATAATGGATGTTTGTCTGTGCTCACAGTAACCAAGTGCCCACAAGCGCGGTATTGATCTCAACTGACACTAAAGGAAAAGCTGAGCAGTCAAGCAGGACCAAATAGCAAACGGCCTGCTAGCCAGATGAAATGCCAATACGGACTGCGATGTAAAAACTATCGTGGCGACAAACTGGTGAGAAAAGTTTCTACACTCACCACCGAACACATGACGGCCGTCAGATGGCATGATCCACACTCATTGGTTTCTGTGCATGAAGATCAATAAGGCCACCATTGCCATCCGGAGAATGTATAAGTCTTAGCACATGCACGTACCAAGGACAGCGCGGGAGAGTTTTTGAAGCCTTGGTAGACTCTACAACGCATTCACTCAAACGACACATCGGATCTGGAAGCAGCATAGCAACATCCACTACCGGATGAACGACCGACCACTCGATCGATAGCGTCCGGTGGAACTTGTGACATAGACATCCAGAACGGACGGCAGACTCGCTCGCAAGTGCAGACAGTGACTAGTAGGCCACGAAAACACGAAGCAGGCGTGGTCAAAGTCATCAGTCTCCCATCAACCAAGCTGAACGCGGATCGAAGTACCAACCAATAGGATTCCTCGGCTCCACGGCCAACTATGGTGGTATAAAAACGCACGCACACCACGCTCAGCGCACTCACACCGAGGCTCCTCTACGCTATTGCACGCCACTCAACAAGGCACTGATGACGTCACTTCGGTTGGCGACGAAATGTTTGCAAAAATTGCCAAGCTCAGCGTACCTTACAACCTCCGTCTTTTTCTTTTTATGGTGATTTTATTGCATTGGTTGACCGCGTTTTTCTGTACGATTGCCACCTTATTTTCACTACAAGCTCGATGAGGACCGCACTGATTACGGAGAAAGATTTTGCTCACTGTGCCACGCAACCATCCGTTTCTCTCGAGCACCAACTTCAGGCCTATGAAGAGAGTATTTCGTAACTTGGCATCCCCCTTCGCCAATCCAAGCGTTGTCTCAAATTGATCACATTGCTCTCAGGTTCAGTTGGCGTAGCGGCGCACTGGGTTGCATATTTTCTGCTCTACTTTCGTGGACTGGGAACATGTAATGGTTTTCGCGAAAACCAGCATGCTTATTAGGGGTTCGGAAAAACTAAGCACCAGAAGATTGTTGTAAACAGATTAACTTATTCCTCTGTCCCATTGAGCTATCAGTCTGTACCGCCATGCGCAGTCAGTTACAATCCGCTACAAAACATCGCAAAACTTTACTTGCACACAGAAGGCGATTATCACTTTGGACGGTCATGCTGCAGCCTGGTTCGAGCCCCCTTAAATGTTTGGATCTCTGCTCGCTCTCTGGAGCCGTTTGACTGCTGTAGAGGTAGCTCGGAAGAAACGGACTGCAACGAGCGGAGCTGCTATGTCAACTGGATGCTCAAGCAAAGCCCGGACAAGATTACAAGGCTTAGTGGTCAAAGCGTGCTTTAGAAATGGATACCGCTGTCCTCTCTGGTCGTACTCGCAAGATTTTCAGATACTCCTTTGGTCCACTGATTTCAGGTAGCCTGGTGTCAGTGAGGTTATTCCCGACGCGGATGTGTTTCCGACCACCAACCAGCAGAGGCATTTTTGGGGCTGGGCAGCTAAACTTCGCGCGACACAACTTGTTGTCTACCCTAGCTTGTCCCACTGAATACACCCGGCGAAGCGGAGGTGTGCCTCTAAATTCCACATCTGAGGCGGTTCAAGGCTACCGGCCCTGATGAATTTCCTCCAGATCTATGTAGAGGGTCATTTTGAAGTATATGTTGTGTGGATGGATTGCTAAGAGTAATCACAATGTTGACCGCGATTTCCATTGGAGTTAACCTTGGTCTTTCGATCACGAGGACCGTAGCTGATGCAGATAGAAAATGGGTGTTGCCCGCCTGAAAACATTGCACTACGATGACGCTTTTCGGTGTTATGACATCTCATCCGATAGAGCTAGTAGGCATCGAACCCAGGGCCACACGACGTGTACTTCAAAATGACCTTCAACATCGTTCAGTAACCGTTGTGCCAAGCTTTGCCCGTCATGACCCGATGGCTTAGGGTTTGCGGTCACAACTAACATCCTAATTTCAAACGCTACGTCCCGACGAAACTTTCTGTGAGATTTTCCTCTACGGAGCAGTGCACTGAAGATATCGCTGAGTGAACTGGTGAAATGTTTGTCATTAAATTACTCAGCTCGAAGAACGAATCAAAACGTTAACTACCAACCCGAGCTACAGGTATTCCGAATCATTGCAAACTGGACTTCCTACGCAGCGGTTGCTTTTAAGAAAACGCCGTCAAAGACACCTGTGACTTCATTTACCGCAGAGGGCAAAACCTCGCCTAAACATAAATCGCTATCGCCAGTGCGACTCGCATATATACAAAAAAGAACTTAGTGCTCTTAAGTCGCGAACCACAAAGCGGAATCATAGTTCCTTAAGTCTTGTGTGCACTAACGTTCCTGAATCCAAATCCAACACAATAAGGGGTAAACTGACAGACTATCGTAGTCAGTGGGATTCCATCTGTAGTGCCATCAGCATGCACGCTGTATCCTACGCTAACAAGCATCGCACGACACCCAAACTCCTTACACTATGGTCAGCCTCGACTAATTCGAGGAATACTATATTCCGCAGACGAAACGGAAACAATTTTGCTCGCTGTGAATCGATACCACGGAGCATCAAACGAAATATATATCTTACCGGATATTCCGCGGAAAGATCGTTCAAAGGATGTGAACAATCAACAGGGAAGTCGAAAACGCGCTGAAAATCGTTATTATTCATGGCGTCCCCGAGTCTCAAGCTTCATCTCCTGAAGAAGCTCAGGCACATGATCTGGAGCAATGGCGATACATTCGTGAGGTGCTGTCTTTAGAAAACGTCATTGATACTTCCATGACAAGGAGTTACGTGTCACCAAATTACAAAGGTTGTGTTCCTAGGTTGCTGAAGTTGGTCTCACCATCTGAGCTAACTTTACAGGCAGTTCTAGAGAACTGGGGTAAATTCCGGAACAAACTACCAACAGAAATTCGACTAAAAACAGCAAGTTTACGACCAGAGGCTATTGGTTACTAAATGGAGAGAACCAACTCAGTGGAAACAACCGTTATTGCAGAGTGTACCACAGTGACTGATCTGACAGCCTTCATAGTATCCGGCGAGACACCGCAGGAGGTGAGCGACCATCAGGATCATCATGAACCTGCTTGCATGTTGTAGAGAGTTATGCCAAGTCATACTCGCCAGCTGAGGACTATTCAAAAAAGTGAGTGGCAGCCGACCTCAAGAGGGTCGGCCAAGTCTCAAACCTGTTGTCTAATCCACAAACAATCTTCTAACCTATAAATTACTCTCCTGTTTTTATACCAACGCACAACGTCTTTTAATCAAACTGACGGGGCTTCACCTGCGTCAGGTCTCGATGCCAAGGGACCACGTAATGATAACCAAAACCTGGTTGAATGAAGCTATTACTGATGCGGAACTCGCACTACCTGGGATGTCTATTCTATGCAACGATCGACCAAGTAGAGGAGGTGGAGTACTACTTTATTATCGCAGCGAACTACACCTTGATCTCATCGATGACCCAGAGGTTTAGATTGTCTATGCGCTTTGGTGCTGTGGAATATTGTTCGGATATACTACAACTGCATTCATCAATTACATCAGTCCCAGAAAGCGGCGCACGAGTAAGTGTTGTCGTTTCTTTTGTTCTTAAGACTTACTTTCCCCACATTACTTCCCATATTACTTTACAATAACAATTCAACACGCATTCTAAAATGTTTATATGAAGAAGGGCATCTGAATCACTAGACACTTACATTGACGATCAACACTTATGTTTGCTTTCACTGCAACCATCGTACGGGACTTGTATAGTAATCATTAGTTTACCTGCAACATATCATTGTTCATTGGTTATGGTACTATGCCTACGTTACCAACATACGCCACCAAATTACCTACCTTTCCTTTGTATCATTCACCACCATAGTTACTTGCTTCTTCAACGGCGAACAAACCTGCCTCTGCTGATGAAGATGTTCTCTTACCATCCATCAACTCAACTACATAGCACTCGACGGGACGCTGGTAGACCCGAAGTCTGCCATCTTGGCTACTGCAACTTGGAACGCAGTTCAAACTAGCAACCATTAACGTGTGCACCTTAATGCAGATGGGACAGCAAGCTTGAGTTGCACGCACGCTAGAGACCTTAGCAATTGTAGTCTGCTAACGGAGTGAAACACGACTCTTGAATGACAACATAGTCTACCAGCTGCCGTTACCAGTCTAACCACACACCAGCTTCCATCTTCGCTGTTCTGATGACGCTGAGTTTACCGCAGATGTAGAAGCTGATGTTGGGATCGCACTTAGTGCTACAACCCAGGCCATCTTCCTCGATTGTATTCCGATTAATAGTTGTCCTTTCACTAGAGCCTCCGTGGCGCTTGCAAGGTTACTAGAAGTCCGACCAACAAGCGTGCTCATTTTGTGATCTCCGCCTAAGCACCCACTGGTTGCAGCTCAGATATTCGTGGACTAGTTCTATCAGCACCTTCATGAGCTACTCCTAAGGGTGCCTACAGCATAAATCATTATTATGGAAAGAGTATATGACTCACGTGTCTGTCGATTGCTGCCATGTGAAAGGCACCTCGGGGAACCGAATGTATATGATGATATTCGCTGTGACAATGGAGTGAGACTGCTCAGTCTATGGGATGGCCAACAACGTTTCCTCTCCAGCACGAGCTTTTGCCGGTATGTCACCTGGCGTCCTCCATAATCAACTCAGCGCTTGTACAGTAACTCATAAGCCCTTATTAGTAAGTTGGTCATCACCATCAGGCTTCCTAGCCTGGAGTATCATAATGACCGACGAAAGGTGGCCGAACTGCGAGATTACTAAAGCTGAGTTGACTATAGTATGTATGTTAATTCTACGGAACGACTGAACGGGTGGTGGGGAGGAATGTTCATTTATTACAAAACAAGCCTTCGCTGCGAACTCCTAGATGCTCCTCAACCACATGTTACGGATTTTCGTTCGCGCAAACTGTTGTTGAAAACGAGGATACATGCCCCGAGGTCGTGGTTTACCGACCACACAAATCTACTCCGGAGATGGACAACAGACTAATATCTAAATATCTTTCGTGCTAAGTCACAAATACACCCATATCTATATTGCAGGTGATTTCATCATGAATGATTTAGAAACTCTAGCAAACGAGGGGGGACCGTTTAAGGCTTAGTTGCAAGACCTAATCTATAGCACACCCATTTACAGCCAGGTCAACGCTTTCACCAGGTTCAGGACAACTAATAAGCCCATTGTTGATGGGCTAAATGTATGCAGTCTTTTGGATCGAAGCGCTCACGTGACCTTACTGTTTGATTGTATTTGGTACGTCGGTTTCCGCGATGCAGAGACCCAAAGGATGTAATCTAGTACGCATTATCACTTTTTGTCCGCATTTGCTGAAAACGCTAGTTAAACATACTTGATTGAGTGTATCCCAGAAATAGCTTGGGAAACAATCTTGAAAACCTTTACCTCGCTAGTCACATAAGTAGCAAAGCCAAAAGCTTTCCATCGTCCCATCAAACCAAAACCATTCCCGAGTAGCCGAACACGAAAATGTATGGCATTAAATGGTCGGACATGGCGCATTTACAAAAAGTAATCCCAGCGTAAAAGTTTGGATAGCGTACGTAGCTCAGCACAATTGTGCAGTTGGTTGTGAAGAGAAAGTAACACACTAAAAGGAACTAGCGAAACGATTTTGTTCGAACCACCAGCTACTTTATAGACACGTGAATAGATTTTGTAATTTGAAGGGCGGAATCCCACCACGCACTACGGTTGGTGGCTATACATCCAGTGAAAGAGGCTGCCAAAACCTTATGGGTCCAGTACTCACCTACTTTCCAAAGATCACAATCCTCGAACGTTATACTTGTTTCTATCAAGAACTATGGTTAGCAACCTCCGGTCGATTTTTCCTGGCTGTATTAACACGATTGTTTGTTGGATTTCGCCGCGCATTGGAATTATTTCGTGGAAATTACAATAGCATTCATTTTCATTGCTGATTCTGCATTTTTCGACTGTAAATACTTGTGTTATCTCTGTTTAACTTCGAAGATCTTACAAGCGCTTTGTGATCCACAAGTGGCAGCCACTTTGGTCTCGCAGTTTTCATATTGACCACATAATCACCTTGCGGTTCATGTTCCAAGGTTGTCGGAAGTCGAGCAAATGCACTCACGTGTATTATGTGTCGCGCTAAAGTTCATATATTATGCATTAGACTAGCAATTGAGCGTTTTCGGCGTTTTTGGCGTTTTCGTGAGATCCAACATGATATTTTTCCAAATTTTGTGTATGTATTGCCTACACGAGAAACAGATGGAAAAAGTGTGACAGTATTTTTGTTCGTCGCAATCAGCCGACAATTCAGATATGTCGACCAGCTATCCGGAAAAGCACCAGACGGCCGTTTCGCCCTATTGGGGCTCATTAGTGGTGCGCATCCTTCGGTCCTCTGCGGAGGATCGAACCCATGACTGCTAGTGGCTCTTGCCAACTAGCCCGCAGCTTATGCAACTGCGCCATGGAGGATTGTATCCGACCATCACGAATTGTTAGCTAAATGCGATATAGCCCGACCCATCCTCCACTGCCATGCAGGCACCTGCCATGCAGATGACAGCGGTTGGCCCTCCGGCGTCAGGACTTCCCGGTTACGGCAGCTATGAATCGACATAGCATTTTGTGGAATCCGTATGCACGAATTGGTATTACTTATGAGTGGAAGGATTTTGGTGAGCATTTTTGTTCGTCGTAATCAGCCGACAATTCAGCTATGTCGACCAGCTATCCGGAAAAGCACCAGACGGCCGTTTCGCCCTATCGGGGCTCATCAGTGGTGCGCATCCTTCGGTCCTCTGCAGCTGATTGCGACGAACAAAATTACTCACCAGAATCCTTCCATTCATAAGTAATAAGTGTGACAGAATCAAAAACCGACTTGTAGCTTGAATCATTTCGTTAAGAGCAGCTCTGTTTGTTTGACTCAACATGCAAGCGCGAAGCGCATCCAGGTCTCAGATAAGATTTCCTGTTCGTCCCGTGTAAACGCACCGGTACGAAGCCCCGTAATTACCAGCAGCCCAGTTACACCTGACGCAAATATTTCACCTGTGTTGTATTCTACAGGCCCAGATGTCCCACTGTGTGAAGGCCTGTGTACTGAAGACACTGGGAAGTACAATGAAAGAAAAGGAAGTAAAATGAAAAGACTTCAGCCGTTGAAAATCAACGACAGGACAGGCCACGTGAAACGCGAGCAATTCCAAATCAACTTTGGCCGACCAGAGCCGTTTTAACCACGTGATCTTCCACGCGCCCAAGTCCAGTGATCTAACTCTCAGATACACTACTATCGCGATGTCATGGTCGCATTCTGAGGTGAGAGCCCAGGAAAGCAAACACAGTTGCTACTACTGCTTTCGCTGCAAGAGAATATCGAGTGCCCGCGGTGGCACCTTGCTCTACATCCAGTCCACCTTGTGTGTGAGATTTGTGAGCGTCAACAGAAGCAATAATGGTCTGTGTGCGCAGCTGTGATACTCGATCCACCTCAGACGCGGGGTGCTGCTCGTCGGTGCATTTTATCGCAGTCCACTGAGAGGTTGTTAGGATTGGCTGTCGCATCTCCGAAGCCACAAGAATCGTCCTCATTTTCTCAACATTGGTGATATTAAGTATCCTCGGAAAAACTGGCATGAAGTTCAGTTCATACCCGGACATTGCGAAGCCGAAACAAAGTTCGTGGACTTTCTACGTGAAAGTGGAGCAGCGTAACATATGTACCGGCTGACTGAAATAACGCAGCGCTCAACTCCGTCCTGACTGGACTTGGTGCTAACAAGCTATGAACAAGATGTGTATGAAGTCCAGGTCCTAGAGCCCATACCAATATGCGATTACTCCGTGTTCATAGTCAGTATAGATTTATCTTTACCGTATTCCCGTCTGCTAGAGCCAACTTACCACTACTGGTAAACTAACTTCAACGGTCTACGTGGAACCAAGAGCCAAGTATATTACTCCTTGCCTCAAGCTGCATCTGTGGAAGACTTTCGGACTGTTATTAGAGAAATCCTGATATGACTGGGTTCTCAGTTTGTACCATTGAAGCGTCGGGAAGTTGGACCAGTCCAGCTGCATTAGTTCGAGAAGTAGTAAGGTGAAATGGCTGGGCGGCGACTCAAATGGTGGGACAAATTCCTCCTGTCAAGCTCTTTCAATGATTACGAGGCGGATAATAGACAGCGAAATATTTGCAATAGTGCAAAAACGAGCAAGCCCAGATATTACGAACAGCAGCTCGCAACCGCCGCAAAAAGGCCTCCGAAAAGAATATTTGCTTACGTGCATCGGCTGCTCAAGCTAGCAGGTGATTTGTCAGTGCTACAGGGCGCGGACAGACAGCCCTAACCTCTAGGCATAAAAGTGCGTCCGCCTTAGTGACGCACTTCGCTTTCGTTTGCAAAGGACTAAGTTTGTTGCGAGTTCCACGGGTGTTGCGCCTACTGAACTCGATAATCTGTTTGCGGTGTTGAAGAAGTGCATCAACTGCTGGCCAACATTCACAGCAACAAAATTGCTGGTCCTGACGTATTCCACCCACTGATTCTCAATTCCCTATCGTCTATTATCTCTTCTACTGTGGTTGATGTTTTCAACAGATTACTACCTGGAGGTTTATTTCCGAGTGACTGGAAATTCGCAGTGCCTAAGCGATTCAAAAAAGAGACCCTAGCAAAGTGGACCACAACAGGCCGATTTGTCAGTTAACTATTTTGTCAAAAGTTACAGAAAAATCGTGATGAGGATTCTACACATTTTCTCAGTTAATTGCATCCATAACGCTTTCAAACTTAGTCTTAAGGAAATAGATTTCGTACATACATCTATCAGAATCCTCCTTAATTCAAACAAATATCATCCACCTGGCGCGAACTCTCCAAAGCGCGCCCCTCGTTGCGTGACCAATCCCAACTCAACCAATGGCATATCAGACTAGTTTACGGCATGAGTGATCGGAGAAGTTCGGGAGTGGCGCAGATCGCGTGTGATTTGGTGGGGGCACCGTCGCGCTCGAGACTCGTATTCAGGCATGATTGGCTACACTGAAGGGGCTACACATGCTAGGGGGTATACTCGCAAAACCAAGGTAGTGCCATCTGGGCTTAGCAGTCACGAGTGATCCTGGTGGCTGACACTTAACCTTTCAAGCATTGCCACTTATACGTGAAATATGATTGCGCGGTGTGTCTGCCCACTTCATGGTTGATCTGTCCGAGGCACCCACATGAATGAGTGCGAATAAATTGGACCTCGGGAATAATGACATGAAGTCGCTCGTACATACCGTTGTCGATGATCAGCTGGCATGGAAGTTGGGGTAGTGACACCGAAGGGACGTGGAGAGAGTGTGGACCACAATGTAGTTCGGGGTGTTGCATGCTCAGTGAGCGCAATATTGAAAGAACCCCGTTTGATGGATGTAGCGAATCGAATCAGCATGAGTGCGCGCGCAGTACACACTGACATCCTCACCGAGGTTTCACTCACCTATTGTCTTGGTTATGCCGTTGTTCGACTGAGCTTGCTCCTGGGAAATATTTCATATCCGTGCGTCATGGTTCCCATTGCGGTTGCGCACATAGACGGTCGCATAATTCTGTGCTCTGTGGTAATCCTGGATTATTCCGTTCATTTTTTGTGCTACATTCTCGGAAATACGCCCATTCATTTCGGCTCGCCGAGTTCTATCGAACGGGATTTATATTTGCGCAGTAAGTCCTCCGTCTCGCTATTTCATCCCAACCGGCGTCTTCGGCAATTCGTACATTAAGAACCATGCTTGAAAGCTTGTTTTTCCAAGATAATCTCAGTGAATTTAAGAAACCATTCTACAGAGCTTTTCTAAAGCTATCAGGTGACATATAGCTTAGTACTGTGCACCACCATACACCATAGATACTGGCTATTTTGTCCTTTCATCTATATTCCTTCGTGCACCCTACCACACGAAGTGTTTGTGATTCCATACACGCTTGCGCCAGGACCCATCACCACCAAACCCGGACAGCGACGGTTACCGCTAGCCGGACTAGTCAATTCACGCAGCTCACAACGGTGCGACCGGCGTGATTTAAAGTGCATACGAGTCACTAAGCCATGGGAAGGCGAAGTTTATCAGCGGGTCCACGCGTGAACAAAACAACGAAGGTCAATCATGGCTCAAGTAAGCGGAGAACTGTCATCACAAAAATCACGTGCCCTTTGTGTGCAAATTCTTACGACGAAGTGGACGTGAACTCAGAACTTGGCAGAAACCGCAGCGTAATAACAAATAGTTTGTGGTTCTGTGATGCGTGTTCAGATAGCCCAATAGCCAAGATTATCCGAACTCTCAACGCGAGGTGTGAAATGTTGGCTGTTGCGTCATCCGAACAGAAAGAATTGGTCAAGGCTTTGGGAGGGAAAATCGCTGAACTCGAGTTGCAGCTTAGTGTATTAAGTAGCCCTAACCCCAGACCTACCAAAAGACCAAAGTTATCCATTAAAAATGTTACACGTTCCGGCGAAAAACAAGCACCATTAGCGATAAACAACTGTGATGCCAAGCCAGTTGAAAATTCTATAAAATCTTCTGTTGTACCGCAAGGCGTAAAGAGTTATGCACAAATTGCACGATCATCGCTATTAGCTGGGTAGCACATTACAAACTGTGTGAATAACGTCGTTGCACAGGAGAATTCTTGCTGCAGCCTTGACTTGTCTTCCCCACAAGACAAGACCAACACTCCCACACGACAAACCTCCACCCAAAAAGAACTGCAACAAACTAAATTACTACGCAACCAACAAGCGATGACAGTCATATGTTCAAACGTACCGGAACCCACCAGCGAGTCGTTAAAAGGTCGACAAGCCGAAGAGCAAAATCGCTGGACTGAGATAAGCTGCGCACTAGGACTAAACGTTCACCCAACTAGTCTTACACGTCTGTCACGGAACCCATCGTCTGCTCACGTAGGGGAACCTCGGTTACTGCGAGTAACATTTGGCAGCACAAAGGACTTGGAGGATGTTCTCTTAGAAAGCCACAGTCTACCGAACTCTTCTCTCAGTGCCCGCATTTTTCCAGACATGCCATGGAAGGAAAGACAAAAGCGAAAATCCGACCCAACCGCGTCTCGTCAAAATGTAATGAAGAAAGTGGTGTTGGTTCATGGTGTGCCCGAACTGAAACATGGCGACACCAATGAAAGACAAAAACACAATATTGATGAGTGGCGCTACATCACAGAACTCTATGCATGCAGAATGTTGTGGCATTCGACGTCAGCCGCTTAGCTTCCTCCCCAAACTATCAAGGGAGCGGGCCGAAAATTTTGAAAGTTACCTTGGCTACGCCGGAGATGGCATCAATGGCAATTAACGTGTGGTACCACAGCAGAAGGCTAGGACCACCAGAAGTACGACTGAGACCATTCCTGCAAGCAGTACAGACCACTGGTACAGTTGAGTCAGACCTGGCTTTTCCGACCATAGACCAGCCAAGCGTGCAAACACTCGTGTCAAAAAAACGTGGGCAGACCGGCACTGTTTGTGCCGGTCAAACACAGCGAACCCACCTCCTAATGCGACAACAAATGCAATGCTGCTACACAAACGCCCAAGGGCTTTACTCCAAGTTGCCGGAATTGCGCCATCGGCATGAAGCAGCAACTTGGGACATCATAGCATTAACTGAAACCTGGCTCTCAAACGAGATTTTGGAGCCAGAAATTAAACTTAGTGAAATGTCAGTCATTCGAAATGATCGTCCATCTCGCAGTGGTGGCGTTGCTATCTACTACCGAGATCACCTGAAATGTGAAGCTCTCACTGAGCATTCCTTTATTATCCCCGACGCCTTATTTTGCCGGCTGCAGCTATCCGGTCCCGATGGTTGTCCTCAGAAGAAGACACATGATGCTTGCCTCAAAGCAGTTGTCTACAGGCCGCCGAACTCCTCCGCCGACAGCGATGATATTCTGTTAAATGCTCTCCAATATGCCATGTCGAAAAAGTACTCACACTACCTAATAATGGGTGACTTCAATGTACCGTCAATAGCATCTGTGTTCCCAAGTGGGCCATGCTTCAAATCAAAACTCCTTGAGTTCTTGACTATGGCAGTTTTGTATAACCATGTGGATCAACCAACCAGACACCGCGGTTCAAACAAGCCTTCAATACTTGATTTAATCCTGACTAATGAGGACTTAATGGTTGAGTCGGTTTCATACAACCCCCCGCTAGGTTGTAGCGATCATTCAGTTCTAACGTTTGATTATGTGTGTTATGCCAGTATGGTTGACAAAGAACCAGAAACCCGACGATTCATCACCAACTATTCCAAGCTTCACACTATAGCGACAACCGTTGACTGGGACCTCCAGATGCACACTTCGGCGAATGATGCCTGGCAAGTGTTGAAAGGCAAGATAAACTGGGTCCTACAATCAGCTTCAAAAGACGTACCATTACGAGTTTCGCGACGTAGCAACAACTGGATCCGGAGTAGAACACGTAAGTGGTTGAATAGGCGAGACGAGGCTTGGAGGGGCCATTTGCTAGGTCCAAGTGATATCACGTGGAATCATTACAAAACAGTCAGAAACTACAGCACTTCACTCCTTAAAGCTGACAAGTACGAATGGCAGGAAACTATGGTACGCAAATTTACTAGCAATCACAAACTGCTCTACCGGTATGTGAATGACAAAAGGAAGGTTAAGACGGGAATACCACCACTAGAGACGGTCAATGGCCTAACGGTTACTGAAGAGGAGACCGCGGACGCATTGCTCATGCAGTTTGTCTCAGTGACTAGACACACCATGGAACCATTGCCTTGCTACATCCCAGCAAATGTCGTCGGCTTATCCACGGTCAACTTTAGCCCTACATCTGTGGCAAAGAAATTACAGTCGCTCAGGGAAAATAGTGCACCGGGAATTGACAAGATCTGTCCGAAAGTATTTAAAACCCTTGCACCCACCATGGCAGTCCACCTTGCAACCTTTTTCCAGTTTCTATTTGATTCTCATACACTTCCGTCTGAGTGGAAACGTGGACTTATCACTCCAAAATACAAGAGAGGTAAGCGGTCAGACCCAGCCAACTACCGACCTATTACTCTCCTTCCTGTTCTATCAAAAGTGATGGAGTCTATAATTGCTGACGAAATGGTGAGATATTTTGAAAGTCTACAAATCATATTCAACCTCCAACATGGATTTTAGACGCGGACGATCTTGCCTCACCAATCTACTACTTGCTCGGGACTCATGGACCAGGGCTGCTGACGAGGGAGTTCCCGTAGATGTGATTTACTTAGACTTTTCTAAGGCATTCGACAGAGTCAATCACCCAGCATTTCTCCGAAAGCTTGCGGCCTATGGTATCCACGGATCCTTGCTCACATGGTTGGAAAGTTACTTATACGACAGAAGAATCAAGGTTAGGATCGCCAACACCCACTCCGATAGCCTATGCGTCACTAGCGGCGTACCGCAAGGATCAGTTCTCGGCCCGTTACTCTTTTTAGTCTATATCAACGACCTCCCTGCCAACATTCAATCACCTATGCAAATATTCGCCGACGATGCTAAGATGTGGCGAGCTATTCAGTCAACATCTGACCCTGTCTATCTGCAGGATGACCTGAACCGGATTCACGAATGGGCAGTAAACAACCAACTACCCCTGAACCCCGAAAAGTGTCACCTGTTGTCGCTGCGCAGTAACTGCAGCAACACATATCATCTGGGGCAGCGCGTTATAAAACAGCTGAGCAACGAAAGAGACTTAGGGGTCATCGTGCAAGAAGGTCTGGGTAATTCGCTCCAATGTTCAAAGGCAGCTAACATAGCGAACTTAAACTTGAGGCTTTTGAGGCGAGCGCTCGGTACCTTCGAGCGGCAACTCGTGCCATTATTGATTAACGCCTACATTCGTCCCCACCTCGAGTATGCGGTGCAGGCATGGCGTCCGTGGTTAAAACGGGACATTCGTCTCCTGGAGCAACCACACAGAAGAGCCACTAAGGCTACACGTGGTCTATCGGGCCTTAGTTTTGAACTGCACCTTCGTTCGATCGGTCTGTACTCCTTAGAATACCGACGACTTCGCGGTGATCTGATCCTCACTTACCGGATACTAAGAGAAGAGGACCATCCATGTAAGTCGCTGTTAACATTATCTGCCGACAAACGATGCCGAGACCATGCACTAAATCTTGTGACTCAATATTCCCGTTTAGATTGTAGAAAGTTTTTTTACTCTCTTAGTGTCTGTCCGCACTGGAACGCACTGCCATCGCATGTGGTGAACGCACCAAACATCGAGACATTCGAAAGACTATTGGACTTGCACTTACATGATACACATTATATAACGGTATGACAAACTGCAGTGTCTAACTTACTGATCTTTTTGTGTCACACCTGAAACTTTTGTTTTCTTTCATTTGCCATCCTGTGGGTCTTGTAAAGTTATTGCTTTTTATCCCACCATACACTATTGAACTATTGAACCTGTAAGTGCCTGAGTGGTTCCTCCAACCGTTCTCACACATGATTTGTATTGTTGCGAAACAGACCGATTGTGATGTTTTACCAGGGGCGACACACACTAACAGAAGAAAGAATTCCGCAACACTCGGGGAGGTTATACTATTCTGCCAGTTTCAAGGAATGATCTCAGTTAGGTGTGGTTGCTAAACTGGATAACTCAGAACAATCTAAGTATTAGCAGATTATAAGCTAAACAGCAATACTCGTGTTGCCGCCTGTTTTCGTATGGCAATTTATGCGTTCCAATGACGCACTTGGAAACCCGACATTGTGTCTGCTCCAGATCAGTGACATCGTGCTTCAGTTTTGGTTGCCTTGTTTGAATTTCTTGTTCTACGTGGTAATGCCATTCCCGCTTGCTCAGAACAACCCGTTATTACCAAAAAGGGACGTAGGTCACGTTCGACGATAGAGAACTGTAGGGTCTGCGTTTCGAACCTTTGGATGTAGAAGCTGTGGTTTCGTATGAAGAGTATCTTACACGCGTGTAGTCACCCTACATATGAGAATTTAATCCTTCAGATGCGCAGCTGTCGAGCATTTGTGAACTTTTTGAGAAATACGCTTTTTTTAGCACCAATAAATCGTAATATGTCACGAAAGTGAAAACTGATCTAGTAAGCGTAGGCAAGACTCAGACTGACACTACACAGTACAACACCGACGTGGCGGAGAAACAAAGCCCATCGCGACGCGGCTGGACTGGACTTTATTTCGATGCGATAGTTTGCCTACCTTCGTGAACTATTAAGCTTCGTTCGGTGACACATTCTAGGTGCCATCGGGACTGCTCGTACAAAACGTGTCAATGGTTAAGGCTCGGATTAACTCAGTCTCACAATCCTCTTCGAGGGTTGGTAGAGGTTCATGATCCTCTTCCATTAGAACTTCCACGGGAGACAACAGGTTCTAGAGTATATCACAGCTGGATTGGCGTAGAACACGAGTGCCACGCATTGTCTCTGACCGTGGGAGTGCACCACGCAGTGCTTAATGGGTTTGCTACCTCCCGCTTCAATCCAGGCAACTCATGGTGAAATAGGTTCCAACCTGCCAATTCCCTCATGCGGCTGCCTATGGTTACACATGAATTGCCCTAGATCCTCAAAGGCTGTATCTGACTGACCTCAAGCAGATCCCAATGAGACACGGCAATCACGCTATCTGGTTGAACTAGCTCCCCACTTCATTGTGGGTCAAACTGTTAAGCCAAACGTTCTGGTTGGAGCCACGCAAGTGAACCTCCATATACGTGACCGCGTTGTGGATCAGATTGTTGAATGAACGGTTAATGGTAGGGCACCTTAACCAACAATCCTCTTCCGGAATGGGCAGCAGGAGATTATAATCTGCCCTCTCAACCCAGTCGCCAACACTTCTTCTCATCTACTCGTACCACGCTCATCTCCCCCGTGTATTGCGCAAGAGACTGTCACTGACCTCGTAACTAAAGCTATCAAACCGAGATTCGCATTTCTGAATGCTTTATTTCAGATCCACGCACTTTGTCAGATCTGCCAACAGCAGCAGTAAATTTCACTATACACTCCTTCGGTATTGGTATGTGCTTTTTCCGAAGCACATATACAAGATATCCTCGTCGTGACGAATCTGCCACTTCTTGGTTCCGAATCTGCTGACAACGATTGCACTCTAAGCGCCTCTGGCGATACGAAGTAAATAACTCAAGGTTATTATGCTGTCCGTATTGCTCTCAGCAATCACGCAGAATGTAATCTACTTGATTGGATGCCAGTCAACAGCCGTATGCGTGATGTTCGACTTCAAAACTTTATTGTGGTGAATAACAACCGTCTGAGGATACCGTGCTTTTTCAATGCTTCTGTTTATGCCCCCAGTGACCGCATTTCGGAGGGTATGAATGACCACTTTTATCGTCACCAGGAACTACTGAGACTGTGGTTGTTGCTGGTTATATGAATGTCTTAGTGGGTCGCCTTTCGAACTCTGAACAACACCTGAAAGGCTGTTTCGGAGTGCATGCATGCCGAACAGACAATGGCGATCGGTTCCTACAGCTATGTGCTGTCCTCAAGGAGCCTGTTGGCAGCACTGCTTTCAAGTACTAACGTTCACATCGTGTCACATGTGCCCACCGAACCCCCCGATGACGTTGACCCAAATTGACCCTGTTGCTGTAGGCCATACGTGGCGCACCTCTGTTCAAGACCGTCAGCCATTTTTGAGTATATAACTACATTCGGACCAGGCTCTAGTGTCTCCCGGTTCACCTGCAATCGCAGTGACAACTATATATGGGTGCCAATTGATTCCATAACCCAGACGTACCTACGGCACCGTGGCTTGCCGTACACATCGTCCACGCTTCGAGAGGTTTTCGGCCTCGTTCGACACATAAAGTCAGCAACGATTGTCCGCCTTTGAAGGGAGTGCCACGGAATCTTCGGTCATTGCTACTGGATGACCCATTGTCCCGCGTTTGCGACACTGAATGCCCCAACCTTGCAACGAAGGCGGCCTGCGCTCTAGTCGTGGCCCATCCATCACCGCTCTGCGCCGTTGGTGCACTTAGAATGGCCAATACGAGCTCCTCTCTCTCTCTCTCTCTCTCTCTCTCTCTCTCTCTATATATATATATATATATATATATATATATATATATATATATATATATATATATATATATATATATATATATATATACTGTTCTCACTATGATTGATGTTCACAAAATTGGCTTGCCCATACGTCTCCATCTTACCCCGTAAATAGTTGAACCACGGCGCAGCGCGAATATTTCAGATAGGTAATCATACGGTGCAAGTTGGCACTATTTAGTTCACTCTACACATAATGTCAAGACCAGGCCCACGCATGCGCCATCCAGCGAAGGTTAAGGCAAGAATATTGAACACCTATGAAGAAGGCGATGACTGGAAGCAGGTTCCATCCGTGTTAAATGTCAACCTGAAGGCATGCCGAAGTTGGATTAAAACGTTAGAGTCCAACAAACCGAAAAGAAAACGTGGCGGGGCATGTCGAAAGTCATTGACTGACATTCACATTTATGATCTTGTGAAATGGGTAGAACCGGAGCCTACTATAAAATTAGAGAGTCTTCGTTTACGATTTAAAGCGGATCTCAACGTACAGGTCAGCCTCAGCACAGTAGCTAGGTGTCTGGAGGGTCTCCTCATTACCATGAAAAGCTACATGCTCTCCCGGAGCCAATGAATACGTTTGAGAAAAGATACGAAGGAAGTCTTATGTGTTGCTGCCGATGAAATTGAAAGCTGAAGGGTGGAAACCAGTTTGGATTGAGGAGACGAAATTCAATCTGTTTTGCGCTCGTAAAAGGGGACGTTCAGCACGTGGCAAACGTGCGCAGTGAACTGTAGCCAGCACTTGTGGACAAAATCCGCACTTCATCGGAGCAATGACTGTAGAAGGCAATTTTAGAATATATCGTCTTAAAGGGGAGTCACAACAGGGAACGTTGTGCCTGGCGGTTGCGGCAAATGCTTGATGCCAACGTCACAGCTGTTACTGACAAGTGTCTGCTGATATGTGACAACGCACCATGCCACACGGATCTGGAACGTGTGTTCCAGAAGGACCGTTCCCAATCATGGAGGCTATTGCGACTCGCGCCATATTCGCCTTCCCGGAACCCCAGGGAAGGCGTTTGGAGTATCATCAAGGTGAACGTCAAACAAGCCATGTGGCTCATATATCCCGAGATTCTGCGAGGAGATCCAGCTGGTGCGCTTAATAAAAGAGAATGGAGGATCCAGTTCCTTGAGAAGATTGTATCTGAAACACGACTCAGCGTTACGCAGCCCCATTGTAAACAATTGGTGGAACATGTCAGTGCGAAGTGCGTGCGTGCAATACACTTAATGGATTTGTAAACCTATTTATTGTCCCTGATATATTGCTTATATCTTTCACCAACATTTTTGCTTAAAAACCACGTAAGGTTGCCTTGTGTAATACAGCTCTCCAATTTGGGCAACACTAGGACGTTCTATCGGCAACCGTAATCTCGGTGGTTATATTACTGTGTTTGTACTTCGCCGACACGGCTGTCGTATTTCGACTGCTAATAAATCAGCAATCACCATAGCAGCTGCAGTGCTCGCAATGTTAGTGAACCACGCGTAAACGGTTGGTTAAGTGGGGAACACAATGTCTTCCATATCGCGAAACTATTCAGCATGTAGGCGGAGCTACTGTGTGCAGAAGCTGGGACGTTGTTTCCTTAAAGTAGGTGTTGAGAAACACAGACAAGTACGTAGAAGTCATCTGATGAGCCAATCAGAGAACGAGCAGTGGATAGCTAGTACCCAGGATCAAACACAACACAATCATACTACCAGTACCAAGCACGGTTCGGTTGTGCAACTGTGGCCTACGGACTGGCATTTCCACCAAACCCGCATAGGCGCTGCGCCCGTCCGCGGTGTGCAAACCCCACAAGCATAAGGTAATTGCATAAAGAGCAGAGCACACAAAGTGTCATTAACCCGTTACCAGCTACACAGTTACAGCAGTGCCTTCCCCAAACTGTCATGGCAACACATGGAGCATTGCGGCTTATTTGCCAATGCTGTCTTCCTCCGTCAAACCGATGATTCCTTACACACAACAGCCTTTGAAAGGTAACTCGGCGGTACAATCTCATGTCACACTTTCTCTGTTGCTCGCACTATGCAGTGATTGCGCGCAAAGAAATACCACGTACATGGATGGGTAAATGTCTGCAACTGCGCACAATTAGCAAACGCACTGGGAACAATGAAGCAAGGCAGTGAGATATTCCCCAGGATCCATGAAATCGAACAAAGGTCCAATAAAGGCTATAGGCGAGTGCTATCTCGAGTGCCCTATCAAGCACGTGCGCACTCAAACTGATTCGACTCGCCACATCCGTCAAGCGTTGACCATTCAGTGGACGTGCCGGACCCAGAGACGAGCCGCGGTCCACACCTTCTCACCGCCCCTCTAACGCCACTAGCTCAAATTCCATGCCAGCCGATTCTCCACATGAGCGAAACTAGTCATGTAAAACAGTGAGTCCCCTTCATCGAGCCAAGAAGAGAACTTCAGTTAGGTAGGTGGGTGTCCTACTAGCGCAATTGCGCCCACTAGTGAGTGATGGACAATGCGCAATCGAAAGCGGAGTAGTCTTACCGATTACGTCAGTAGTTTGTGTGCGTAGGACATCCGGCGAATCGTCTTTATCAACAAAACCTCCCTGCTGGCAAGCAGTTTCCGACTACGGTTACGTAATAACAATTTGAACGAATTTACCGAGGCTTCATTAGAGTTTTGTGAATAGACGAGGTGTGGACCCTGTTCATCACTTGGTCCACTCAATCATGTTGCCACAGGGATGGTATAAACCACAATAGGAAATGTGCAACCATCCCGTGAGTCAGCTGAACTGATAAAGTGGACCTTACCACGTTTGCTGAACTGTCTGGCAATGTAGTCTGGCGCTTCTGGGTGGCAATGCTTTTGGGGTTGCACACAAATGGTGCTCAAGCAGTCGTGTGTGTGTGCGATAAGGCAGACCCGGTTTAGTCTCAAGTACCGTTCACAAATGCTTGATGCCAACGGCATCGATGTTACTGATAAATGTCTGCTTATATGGGATCCCGCACCATTACCCACGGATCTCGAACGTGCGTTCCAAGGTGAGAGTTAATAAACAGGAAGACTTGCGACCGCAATATATTCGCCCTCCTGGAACCCAATAGATTTCCGCACTTCGTGTGGATCCATCACTTTTGTGCACGCAAGCTACGCAAATCTGATGTACATACATAAGAAACCGTGATGAATAAATCCTTCAGTGCACCGTGCACTACGAAGCAACCTGAGGAGGAAAACACATTAATCAGACCGCCCAGTTGTCGTGTGACACACATATCTGGGGATATATCCTTTGTTAGTTTCCCTTTTGCAATAACTTTCTTTTTCCGTTGCAACGGAAACTGCTTGCCAGCAGGGAGGTTTTGTTGATAAAGACGATTCGCCGGATGTCCTACGCACACAAACTACTGACGTAATCGGTAAGACTACTCCGCTTTCGATTGCGCATTGTCCATCACTCACTAGTGGGCGCAATTGCGCTAGTAGGACACCCACCTACCTAACTGAAGTTCTCTTCTTGGCTCGATGAAGGGGACTCACTGTTTTACATGACTAGTTTCGCTCATGTGGAGAATCGGCTGGCATGGAATTTGAGCTAGTGGCGTTAGAGGGGCGGTGAGAAGGTGTGGACCGCGGCTCGTCTCTGGGTCCGGCACGTCCACTGAATGGTCAACGCTTGACGGATGTGGCGAGTCGAATCAGTTTGAGTGCGCACGTGCTTGATAGGGCACTCGAGATAGCACTCGCCTATAGCCTTTATTGGACCTTTGTTCGATTTCATGGATCCTGGGGAATATCTCACTGCCTTGCTTCATTGTTCCCAGTGCGTTTGCTAATTGTGCGCAGTTGCAGACATTTACCCATCCATGTACGTGGTATTTCTTTGCGCGCAATCACTGCATAGTGCGAGCAACAGAGAAAGTGTGACATGAGATTGTACCGCCGAGTTACCTTTCAAAGGCTGTTGTGTGTAAGGAATCATCGGTTTGACGGAGGAAGACAGCATTGGCAAATAAGCCGCAATGCTCCATGTGTTGCCATGACAGTTTGGGGAAGGCACTGCTGTAACTGTGTAGCTGGTAACGGGTTAATGACACTTTGTGTGCTCTGCTCTTTATGCAATTACCTTATGCTTGTGGGGTTTGCACACCGCGGACGGGCGCAGCGCCTATGCGGGTTTGGTGGAAATGCCAGTCCGTAGGCCACAGTTGCACAACCGAACCGTGCTTGGTACTGGTAGTATGATTGTGTTGTGTTTGATCCTGGGTACTAGCTATCCACTGCTCGTTCTCTGATTGGCTCATCAGATGACTTCTACGTACTTGTCTGTGTTTCTCAACACCTACTTTAAGGAAACAACGTCCCAGCTTCTGCACACAGTAGCTCCGCCTACATGCTGAATAGTTTCGCGATATGGAAGACATTGTGTTCCCCACTTAACCAACCGTTTACGCGTGGTTCACTAACATTGCGAGCACTGCAGCTGCTATGGTGATTGCTGATTTATTAGCAGTCGAAATACGACAGCCGTGTCGGCGAAGTACAAACACAGTAATATAACCACCGAGATTACGGTTGCCGATAGAACGTCCTAGTGTTGCCCAAATTGGAGAGCTGTATTACACAAGGCAACCTTACGTGGTTTTTAAGCAAAAATGTTGGTGAAAGATATAAGCAATATATCAGGGACAATAAATAGGTTTACAAATCCATTAAGTGTATTGCACGCACGCACTTCGCACTGACATGTTCCACCAATTGTTTACAATGGGGCTGCGTAACGCTGAGTCGTGTTTCAGATACAATCTTCTCAAGGAACTGGATCCTCCATTCTCTTTTATTAAGCGCACCAGCTGGATCTCCTCGCAGAATCTCGGGATATATGAGCCACATGGCTTGTTTGACGTTCACCTTGATGATACTCCAAACGCCTTCCCTGGGGTTCCGGGAAGGCGAATATGGCGCGAGTCGCAATAGCCTCCATGATTGGGAACGGTCCTTCTGGAACACACGTTCCAGATCCGTGTGGCATGGTGCGTTGTCACATATCAGCAGACACTTGTCAGTAACAGCTGTGACGTTGGCATCAAGCATTTGCCGCAACCGCCGCGCACACCGATCTCCACTGTCTGTTCGTCATGCATGCACTCCGAAACAGCATTCCGGTTGTTGATCAGAGTCCGAAAAGCGACTCACTAAGATATTCAGGTAACCAGCCACAAGCACAGTCTCAGTAGTTCCTGGTGACGATAAAAGTGGTCATTCATACCCTCCGAACTGCAGTCACTGGGGGCATGAACAGAAGCATTGAAAAAGCACGGTATCCTCAGACGGTTGTTATTCACCACAATAAAGTTTTGAAGTCGAACATCACGCATACGGCTGTTGACTGGCATCCAATCAAGTAGATTACATTCTGCGTGATTGCTGAGAGCAATACGGACAGCATAATAACCTTGAGTTATTTACTTCGTATCGCCAGAGGCGCTTAGAGTGCAATCGTTGTCAGCAGATTCGGAACCAAGAAGTGGCAGATTCGTCACGACGAGGATATCTTGTATATGTGCTTCGGAAAAAGCACATACCAATACCGAAGGAGTGTATAGTGAAATTTACTGCTGCTGTTGGCAGATCTGACAAAGTGCGTGGATCTGAAATAAAGCATTCAGAAATGCGAATCTCGGTTTGATAGCTTTAGTTACGAGGTCAGTGACAGTCTCTTGCGCAATACACGGGGGAGATGAGCGTGGTACGAGTAGATGAGAAGAAGTGTTGGCGACTGCGTTGAGAGGGCAGATTATAATCTCCTGCTGCCCATTCCGGAAGAGGATTGTTGGTTAAGGTGTCCTACCCTTAACCGTTCATTCAACAATCTGATCCACAACGTGGTCACGTATATGGAGGTTCACTTGCGTGGCTCCAACCAGAACGTTTGGCTTAACAGGTTGACCCACAATGAAGTGGGGAGCTAGTTCAACCGGATAGCGTGATTGCCGTGTCTCATTGGGATCTGCTTGAGGTCAGTCAGATACAGCCTTTGAGGATCTAGGGCAATTCATGTGTAACCATAGGCAGCCGCATGAGGGAATTGGCAGGTTGGAACCTATTTCACCATGAGTTGCCTGGATTGAAGCGGGAGGTAGCAAACCCATTAAGCACTGCGTGGTGCACTCCCACGGTCAGAGACAATGCGTGGCACTCGTGTTCTACGCCAATCCAGCTGTGATATACTCTAGAACCTGTTGTCTCCCGTGGAAGTTCTAATGGAAGAGGATCATGAACCTCTACCAACCCTCGAAGAGGATTGTGAGACTGAGTTAATCCGAGCCTTAACCATTGACACGTTTTGTACGAGCAGTCCCGATGGCACCTAGAATGTGTCACCGAACGAAGCTTAATAGTTCACGAAGGTAGGCAAACTATCGCATCGAAATAAAGTCCAGTCCAGTCGCGTCGCGATGGGCTTTGTTTCTCCGCCACGTCGGTGTTTTACTGTGTAGTATCCGTCTGAGACTTGCTTACGCTTACTAGATCAGTTTTCACTTTCGTGACATACTACGATTTATTGATGCTAAAAATGCTTATTTCTCAAATAGTTCATCATTGCACGACAGCTGCGCATCTGAAGGATTAAATTCTCATAGGTAGGGTGACTACACGCGTGTAAGATACTCTTCATACGAAACCACAGCTTCTACATCTGTAGGTTCGAAACGCAGAACCTGCAGTTCTCTATCGTCGAACGTGACCTACGTCCCTTTTAATAATAACGGAGTGTTCTGAGCCAACGGAATGGCATTACCACGTATAACACGTGATTCACACAAGTGCCTGTCGATTCACTTTGAGAACCCTAGTCTGTAACGCAATTATCCTTATGTTTCTGTTCACCGACGTCTGTGCGTTAGTTGCACAGAGAGCGGATGTGTCGCCACACATTACTAGTGTTCTGGCTTTGACAGCGGCCACATTCGGGTTCACCATCAACACGAGCAAAACTCTCTGTCTGTTTCAGCCTTCACCGGAGGTGCAGTCTTCAATATTGCAGCAAATCTGCATTGGAGCTTAAGTATTAGAAACTACCTCCCGTCTTTGCTACCTTGGGAGTGTGATGCCGACTGATTGGCAGCTTCCCAGTGTGCTTCGTATCTGCCTCTCTAACGCGACTGCGCCATTCGGGAAGCTTGAGTACCCAGTATGGAGCAAACATCAAACAAACATCATGCATGCTGATGCAAGATGAAGTTTAGGTTTGAAGAAAGTGTCACGGTTGTATGGTGGCTGAGATACCGCCAGGAAGCCCATACCTCGACAGGAGGACGATTAGGGTCCTCATCCAAAGCCTTTGGCTCAAAAACCTGTCCGCAAGGCTGCGATGGGGTGCCAATCATTAGGTTTTACAGAAATGTAGGCCATCCTATTTCAAATCCCTAACCTGGAGGACCAGAAAGCTGAGTTTGTCTGACCTCTCTTTATTGACCAATCTGGTAGAAGTAGCTCTCAAGGAGACCGGAGGCACCGCCCAGTATAGCTCATTGGGTCAAAGAGGTACGCAAACCGTCGCACCACTTTAAAGTCCAGTCTCGTTGCGACAAAGAAAGAGAGAATACGTAAGAACTGTACCAGAATTCATACTCCAAAGACACTGACTTGATATGTAGTATTGTGATTTGAGCAAATAATCGAAGTATCTAAAAATCATGAACCTAGAGATAAAACTAAGTGCTCCAAGTTCAAACATCTTTCAACGCCTGGCTTTTGTGGTCAGTGTGTGCGACGAGCGTCCACGTCAAAGCCACAGATCGGTGATGTCAGCTGCACAAAGACACACGAGTTATCATTAACTTTCGGGTGTAGGTAGGGTGCCTTTGGGTCGCTGGGGGACCGCTGTAGATTGTAGGTGCTTCTCGGTCAGTGATCATTGAAAGTGCACTCCACTGTACTTGCCTTATACCGACATGGACATGACTGGTCAAGGGCTTGTAAGAAAGCCATTTGAATAGGCTTCCAAATAAGGTAACCACCTGTGATAAAAGATACCAAGGCGATGATGCTGCGCGTGGGCACTTCAGCAGAAAAAACGTAAACCTTGAACTTATGCGACAGTTGATAATGCCTAGTGTGTATGCTGTAGATATTTGAGTCCTTGAAGGGAGCTCGTCGAGCCTGATCAAATGAATACGGGTCGGCGGGTATGCGATAACAACCAGAGTCAAGCCTATCAAGTGTACGGGTGCGTTAAATTGACGCTACCACATGTCAAAAGTTTTGGAAGTGGGTCAGTATTCACTAAAATGGACTTGACTGGAACTTAACACCTGATTACAATAGAAGGGTACTATGCTCTTGTTAGCGCCCTTGCCAACTTCTCTAAGAAAATTGCATTTTCCAGCATACATTTTTCAGAGGAATATGTCAATGACACGAAAATGGTTTACTTATAACCACAGAAGTAAGTAACTGCGTTTGGCGGCAACTATGCAACAAGTACCTACAGGTAGGAGGAATAGTCGAGACAACTACCAATCCTGAATGGAAATATTTGGGTGTTGCTCTTCCCAACACTGGAACACCACGACCGCGGTTTCGTCCCGGTTTGGACTCCTCAGATGGAGGTAGCCTGAGCTGGGGTGGAACTCAGAGCTTAGTAGTTCACTGCTGACTCCCTGAACACTATGGTACTGAGATCCGCGAGCAACGCTTGGCACAGCGGAAAGCAATTAAAGCTGAATTTAGAGAGCACGCTTTGTGGTTGGGTTGCGACTCGCAACCTATCAATAGAGGTTGGTTGGTCGCAAGGCTATTTAAAGTGGCGGCCAGTAGCCTGGCTGAACCGTTGTCCCGGTTTTTCCAACCTTGCCCAGACAACATACAGTCGCCGGCCATGCGGAAGCGTGTAGTAGTCACTCCCATTTACAACGGGGGCAACTGCGCTGAACCGGCTAACTACCTCACCGGCAGTGAGTGATCAGATCATACCCGAGAAGTCGACTGTCAGATAGCTTGGAGCCTTTTTGTCCCAAAATCTATCATGGTCTACACATGTTGCAGAAACATTTGACAAGGTTAGAAGGCCGTCAGTTTATGCCCTGAGACTAAGAATGTTCCCGTACCACGAGGTTCGATTTTTAAATTCGTGACTGCATATATTCTGCCTCACTGACTTTAATGTTCTCCAGTAATTTTTCCTGGGTTGGTAAAGGAAGATTGCGTATTGTTCTTACGTTCATTAAAGCTTATTGCTTGATGCAGTGGACTGTCTAAATAGGCACTGGTTGATTTTACTGTCAACAAGCATGTAGACGCTTGTACTAGCATTTCCTTCAAAGTCCTAAGCGAGCCTTTTCATTCACTGTATGGATAGTTATCGATAGAGCTATTTCTTCTACACACTCTAAATTCAAACACTTCTGTTCTCGTACGGCTTCTCACCGCAATTCTATCCAACCGTACTTGTCACGATTATGTGTGGACTCAACGAAACTTATCAGCATGATGCGAATTTCTTTGCCTGAGTAATGCACAAGCTGAGTGCAATACACAACTTATTTGTTTTTGCTCACAAAATCTCATGTGCTTCCCCATTCGCAGTGATAGTGCAAGAAGCTGATGAGGTATCTACTCAGGTGCATAAAGACTATCTGTTTGACTTGACTTGACGACTCTTCTGTCAGTTCAAAGGTCATGGAATTCGCTATTGCAGAGGTCCTCATGTAATAGTTGAAAAGATTTAATATCATCATACTGGAACAACACCGTTTCCGTCGAAACCGCTTTTGTTCCATGAACTTTGTCAGCCCGTGTCAACTGGAGGAAATCTGTCGACGCTGAAGGGGGACTTGACGCCGTATTTCTCGATTTCTCCAAAGCGATTTTTCGTCTAGATCCATTCATCCTCCTTCTCGAGCTTCAGAGCTGTGAAATCAGCGACCCTTTCCTGGCTTGGATACATGGATTGCTACTACAACCACGCCTAAATGTGCGAGATCGTAGCGCTTTACCTGATCCAATTGTGGTGGAATGTGACATGCCACAATGCTCTGTTCTAGGACCAAGGCTTTTCCTCGTCGACATTAACAACCTCGTGGTAGTGATCGATTCAAACGTTTTACTCTTCATGGGGAATTTCAAAATCTGGCAATGAGCATTTGTGAAAAATGGTGGGATCAAACTAGCTAAACGCTCTCCACAAGTGACGCAAGTGCTGCTTGACCCCATGTTGAATACGTCATCCAGCTGTGGCCTCACTGGCAAAAGCACACGCTGCTTTTGAAACTTCACAAACAACAGCAACAAAATTTTTAAGAACCTGACTCCTCCCTTACCAGCATGGACTACAAACCATAGGAGTTTACCATAGCCGATACCGTCGCCTGCGCAATGAACATTTTTGTTGTTTCAAATCCTAGTGGATCCAAAGCACGCAAGTTGACACATATTGAAATTAAGTCACAACCTCACACTCCGAGGCCATCACTTGAATTTAGCCACGCAGTAGTACCGGCATATTTTCTCACTTCGTGTGTATCACAGTGGTGGAACCCTCCTCCAATTTCCCCCCCCTTCGCTTCTACCTTGATTGATGTTAAAACTCGACTTGAAGAAACATCACACCACATGCACTACAAGACTTAGCCAAGATTATTGAGATACATCATGACATAACCGAACGCGTGCACAAGTAAAACTTAGGTGAGTCCACCGATATGCGATACTTATGTTTTTGTTGATGCATTCCCATCCTGTTTTTACTCTCTGCCAGTTGGAATTATCAAGGTTTGCTTTTTGACCCGTAATAAATCCACCGGTCCATTTATCCACTAACTGATTGGAGGGTCATTTTGGAGTACACGTTGTGTGATTGTATGGCGACATGCAATCTCAAAGTGGACTGCGATTCACATTGAAGTGAACCTTGGCCGATTAGATCATTATAACCGTAGGTGAAGAAGATGGACATTGGCTGGTGTCAGTCCGGGAACACTCTACTTTGCGTTTCAAACTTGTTTAGTCTCCTCAGGTAGACATAGCAGGCCTTGAACCCGGCATCATTGAGACATGTAGGCCAATTTCCATGCGCTTCGATTACGGTCGTATTTATCGAATTGGCATTGGCTCGCTTCAGTGCGAATCGCGATCAAAATTGTGATTATGCACCGCAGTCCAATTACACAATAATTACTTCAAAATGACCCTCCAATCATTGGGTAAAGCTTTTATCCCATCCCTGGTCATAATGCTTGAATTTTGACTATCGAAACGCGGCATAGGTATCTGCTAAGCAACGCACTAAATTTTGCACAAAGATGTTTCACGTATTCGAAGCCAACGCAATTTCTTATCATTATTGTTCAGTGCAACATTTGTATTTCTATTAGTCTAGCTTAACACATAAACTATCTCGCAGCTGCCGATTCAGCAAATAAAACAAGAGTACTTTTTGTAGAAATATACACTTCGTTGTATGGTTATATGAGGGGATCTATTACATCTTTAAGCGATAACATGATGATATCCTAAGTTACATTTTCTTGTTGCCAATCCAACAACCCCACCTGGTTAGCCATCAGCATCGTGACCAGTTTCCTCCAGTTCGTTTCGCTCGTAACTGCATTGCGGTTTCTATGTTTCTCGGCATCGTAGCGTGTCATGGCACGTCAATCGTAGACGCCTCTTGGTGCTTGCCCTTGAATTTCACAATCTGTACTTTTCAGTAGTGTTTATGTGCAGCTATTAATTACCTGGGTGCAGATTAATTGGTGACTCCGAATCAGTTTAAAAAATTGAAGTTCTGAAATCGGTGGAATTCGTGCTAGTGTCAGACGTAAATTTCATTAGAGCCTAAGTGACGCATCTCCAACGAGATTTTTAGCGAGAGCCCAGGTAGCGATTCAAAAAGACAGGTAGAGTTGCAGAGAGGCTTTTATTGTGTATACTGAAAGGTTCCCTGTTGCTTGAACTTAAAAACGACACCATTGACTCTGGTAGCTTGGGGAGAAGATAACAACACTGCAGACACAGCACGAGCGCGCTTTACAATCGAAATGTGCATCAAGAAAAGGCGGTGCTCGACTCAAGCAAACGAGCTCGACAAATATTTCAACAATCCGCACCGGTTGCCTAGCTGCACAATAAAATGCAAATTTTAATTCGAATTTTACACAGGCAAACCAGGGAATCTCCAGACTGCTACGGATTACTTTTAAGTAGGCAAGCAGAAAGCGTAGACCAATGATGTATGGAAGGTAAGGGGTGTGAAATTCGCAACTCCCGGTGAAAGTCAAACGGGCTACAGCGAAGTTCGTCTTATCTTACGCCTTTCGGATAATACCAAAAGGCAGCCACACACCATTGTCCAATGAACATATGCCTTCACCTGTTTCAACTAACGCATCAATGACGAAACAAAACAGCAGAAATTTCCGGAAGTGGCAAGAACACAGTAATTGTGGGGGTACATTTGATTCTCTCAAAACGCTAAATGAGTAGATTTGTTGATAGGGAGTGCGTGCTGAGTAAATTGAACAGAGCGGTTAACTATCGTGCTGTTTTTACGTAGTTGGAACAGACATGGCTTCTGACACTATTACAACAAAACGAAACCAGGGTTGGTTGTTCACACCAGTAGAATTGTGCACACGCAGTGACATCAGGCGCTTCAGTACTTCCGCGGCAGTAAATGAAATGTGCCTAAGTCATTAACCGTTGTACCAAGCGTTGCCCTTCTTGACTCAGTAACCAAAGGGGTAGGGGTTCCTGCTACTATTCCAATGGTAGCGGATTCGGGACCTCTTATTTCCACCTGATGAGATCGAATGAGAACGAAACGCGCGGTGGTAGGCTGTGTTTTCGTGCCGGGAAAACACAAATTTCCATAGGCTCTACATAGTACATATGATAGACTACTCAGAAAAATTAGTTGAAGGCGTCGGAAAAGTGGGGACATCAATGCGACAAATCGCTAGTTACAAACTGAGAGTCACTTGACTTCGTTGACATACAATTTCTATGACAGAAAAGCGTTCCCTTATCTGCCTTTCTACTGGCATATGACATAGACAACATTAGCTACACAGGCTGTTGGAGGGGTCGATAAGGGAAACAGAGAGATCACACGATGTTTGGTGAAAAATTGTGTAAATATGCCAAATAAATACTACCGAAACTATTTGGTATAGCATTTATCTGTTTTGAAAATAATTATGGGTACACAATCCAACTCGTATCAAACTTGTTTTGGAAAACAGGTTTAATTTCATGCTGTTTGAAAGTTACGTTGTATTGACCACGAGACACACCAAATGATTTCCGACACTCTTCTGGGAATTGAACTGTGTCTACAACATAATTCCTACTTACTCACCGGTAATGCAACATGTTTACCAACTGAAGTAAAAGTCTCTTCACAGTTTAGAAACCCAGCAGGATGTCAAGCACGTACTTTCACCGTAAGGTTAACAATGTAAAAAATTCCACTGTACTTTGAAATGGCTCGGATCGTGACGCAAAAGTATCCTAGCTTCATTCATCCGTCCATCAGCGGCCGATACGCAGAGAATACCTTTCAAACTGAGTTCAGGACATTCTAGCCACTTAATCAGTCATCCAACTAGCTGCTTTGTACCCAGTTTATCCTAACATCAGTGTCCATCAGAACAACCCATACAACAGTTTTGCGCCTTGTCTTATCTAAATTATATTTTTGTGTTGGTTTGGTGAGATTCTAAGCCAAATTTACTGTCAGTGGTAGTACTTCTCAGAGTTGTTGAAGTAGTCCTCAATGCGGTTGCATCAGTTTGGTTTGCATTGTGGTTGAAAACGCAGAACTGAGGAAATTCAGTAAAGAAATAGATAACATTAACCAACAAAATCCTGATAAGCTATCCTTTTGCAAAGAGAGTTCCCAGTCAGTGTACCCCCTCGCACCACTAACTTTTAATGAGAACATACAAGATTCCCTTACGTTCAGTGCCTTCCGGCTGTACCCACGGACGCCGCGGAATTTTCTGCTACCACGCGCTGGATCCTGCTTTTTCTCTGGAATTACTGTATTTTACGTGTGTTGCTGTGTTAGTTTTGCACCAAACTTTTTAGTTTCGTGCTTTCATCAATCCGTGAAAGTTTCGTGGAATTCCGCTTGATATCTTCGGAGATCTCAGTGATTTACGGCTGTGCCCGTCATTTTGGAATTTGTGATCGACATCTTGCTTGTCCTCGTGCTTGAAAAAATACAACAACTATGCCGATTATCATGCAACGACGTATCTGCTCTTCAGCTAATTGCGGCAAAGCCCTTAAAATGGGTATAACGTGCCGAAACTGCAGTGGCTCGTTCCACCCGAGCTGTATAGGAAAGTCCGCCCAAGAAGCAAGACAAATAAACAAGGCAACTGACGCATTTTGGTTTTGTCCAACTTGCCAGTTAACTCCAGTGGTCGGTTGTTTATGTGAACCCATGGAAAGGTGCGATACTTTGAATGCGACAATCGCTTATTTGTTGAACGCCAGGCTTGCACCACCGGCCGCGAATATGGCCATGATTGTACCACAGTCGGTCAAAGAAAGCTCCACCTCGAGGCAGAAAAAAAGGGCTAGACGCTCAAGCCGCGCTGCAGCCTCAGTTTCTTCAAATCCCCTGCCTCATTCAACTCCCAAAAGCGGACGAACATCCAGAGTACTGATGTCCACAACTTTGGGTCACACGCCCCACCTCCATTCAACAGCAACCGCGGAAACTCCGGGGCAAACCTCTTCCGCCGTAGAGAAAAGTCGGTCGTCGTACGCCTCAGTCGCCTCAATGCATACACCGGCTAAATTACCTCCGACTCCGGTGGCCTCACCAAGCAACAGTAAGTTGACCAGACTCCAACAACCAAACAATCCGTTTAACACCGTGTCTTTAAGTCATGGCAAATCTGCATCCAACGCAAGGAGCCAAGGCGCGTTAACCGTTGTGTGTACAAATGTTCCTGAATCACAGGCGAGTACAATAAAGGGGAAGCTGTTGGATGATCGTAATCAGTGGAAGTCTATATGTACTGCGATTGGCATTTCGGTTGAACCTGCAATGCTGAGACGAGTCACACGCCATCCAAATTCAGCGCACTACGGTGAACCCCGACTTCTCCGGGTGACACTAAACTCCACCAAGGACACAGAGGCAGTTCTACTATCGTCCAACAGGCTTCGTCATTCATCACTCGAGGCGCGCATACTTCCTGATATCCCCTGGAACGAACGTCCGAAAAAGATGAGCAACCGTGAGGAAGTTCGTAAAGCCGAGGCGAAACGGACGATAATTGTGTACGGGGTTCCTGAGCTCCAAAACTCAACCTCTGATGCAGCGGATGCACATGACCGGGAGCAATGGAGTTACATCCGCCACGAAATCTCCCTCAATAATATCATCGCTAAGCGGTTGACCAGGATTCCATTTTCACCCAACTACAAAGGGAACGGTCCCAGACTTATGAAGGTGGTGCTTCAATCTGAGTTTATGTTACCGCTCGCCTTGGAAAACTGGTCCAAATTCCGCATGAAGCTGCCAGCGGAAATTCGGTTAAAGGCATCAGGTACGCTGCCACGGATTACCAACGACTCACGGGGAGCGATCAAATTGTTGAACCATCCACTCATGCAACTTTGTGAAGGCATGGATTTATCGACAACCACAATATCCCACGAAACACGGCTGAACACGGGGGACCAGCAGGGCCCGGAAGGCCGCGATCAGTCGTCTAACCGAAAGCAAACTCAAAGGCAAACGTCACCACAAAAAAACGGTTAATGGCCGACCCGTTAACGGTCGGCACAAACTCCATTCCTACCACAACCTGTGCTAGCTCACTCTTGGTTACAAAAGCACTATCCTGCATGTATACTAATGCACAAGGCCTCATAAGTAAGTTGGTAGAACTCCGTCACCGTTTGGCTTCGGAGCCTCGAGACATCATAATGATCACCGAAACCTGGCTGAGCGGCGAAATCACAGACGCTGAGATTGTCATACCGGGTATGTCACTTCTCCGGAACGACAGAACGGGCAAGGGCGGTGGCGTGCTCATTTATTTCCGAACGAACCTTCGTTGTGAGCTCATAGACGATCCCCAGACTTGTGTCACCGACGTCCTTTGGTGCAAACTGTGGTTGGAACGCAACGACGTATGCCTTCTCTCTGTGGTTTACCGACCACCGAAATCCACTCCGGAAAGGGACAACAGACTTATCTCCGCTTTTCGCTCCGTGCTTAATCAGAAGTACAGCCACATCCTCGTTGCAGGAGATTTCAACACCCATGACTTGGAAAATCCAGCATCCGAGACAGAAGTGTTCAAGGCATATTTGCAAGAGCTACTCTCTAGCACCTTCTTGTATAACCACGTCACCGTTCCAACCAGGTTCAGAACAGGAAACAACCCATCGATATTAGATCTAGTGCTCACTAACGAAGAGCTCATGGTCGATGGACTAAAGGTGTGCAGTCCTTTGGGCCGTAGCGATCACGTGACTTTGCAGTTCGATTACATCTGCTACGCCGAATATCCAGCTGCGGAGCTCGAAACGAGGCAATCTGTTATCCATTACCACGTTCTGTCTGCTCTAGTTGAGAATACCAGTTGGACGTTTCTAGCTAACTGCACCCCAGAACTAGCCTGGGAGACATTTGCGAACACCATCACGTCACTAGTCATAGAAGCCTCAACGCCAAAAGTTTCCCAACATCCCCGCACAGCGAAATCATTCTTGCGAAGCCGGACGCGAAAATGCATGACTCTAAGGGATCGGGCATGGCGCACGTATAAAAGCAACCCCAGCGCAGAAAACTGGACGGAATACGTTTCGCATCGCAACTACTGTGTGCTTTTGGTTCGCGAAGACAAGAGAACGCATCAGCAGGAGCTAGCCAAACGATTCTGTTCGAACCAAAAGCTTCTTTACAAACATGTGAATGGACTTCGCATGGTGCAACGGGGAATCCCACCACTTAATACGACCAATGGGTATACACATACTGCGAAGGAGGCGGCCAACGCATTACGGGCCCAGTACTCCCCAATCTTCCAAGGTGTACAAGCCTCGACGTATATTCCGCCACTAGTTACCCCACCGTCCGTTTTATCCAACGTCACGTTCAGTGCAGAAATGGTGCTGCAAAAGCTGCTATCCTTGCGTCCACACAGCTCTCCCGGGGCCGATAACATTCACCCGAAAACATTACAGGTAGCTGCCATCCACTTGGCCGAACCACTAGCTGCATTTTTTCAGCGCTGTTTCGATGAGAACATCGTACCTTCGAGGTGGAAACAAGGTGTAATAACGCCCATATACAAAGCAGGAAGTCGATCGGATCCTGCCAATTACCGCCCCGTAACGCTTCTGCCTGTGATCGCCAAAGTCATGGAAGCGGTGATAGCAGATGCGTTAATGGGATACTTGGAAAACTACGGCATAATTGCGCCAGAACAGCATGGGTTTCGTCAACATCGTTCATGTACGACGAATCTGCTGATAGCTCGTGACAACTGGACCGAGACTGTCGATGAGGGAACAGGAGTCGATGTTGCATTCTTGGACTTTTCGAAAGCCTTCGATCGCCTGGATCATCGAATCCTGCTCATTAAACTCCAACAGTACGGTATCGGAGACCCGTTGTTAGGATGGATCGGTAACTTTCTCTCTGAACGGCAGTTAGAAGTTAGAGTTCGATCATCCTTTTCCGATCCGATTCGAGTGGGATGCGGCGTACCGCAGGGTTCGGTACTTGGGCCTCGTTTGTTCCTGCTTTTCATTAACGATCTAGTAAGAGTTATTACGTCGAAATTCTTACTCTTCGCGGACGACCTCAAGGTTTGGCGGGCGATAAAACGATCGGACGACCATGAAGTCCTACAGCGTGACTTGAATGAGGCCTGGAATTGGTCGGTGAGAAACGCCCTGCCGTTTAATGTGAACAAATGTCGCGTTGTTCATATCCGCCATCGACAAGTCCACGTCTACAAGCTTGGGGCACACGATCTGAAGACCACCACTCAGGAACGCGACCTGGGTGTGCTGGTACAGGAAGACCTCGGGTGTTCCAAACAGTCAGATTCCGCTTCTAAAAGGGGCAACCAGCACGTTGGACTCCTGCGAAGAGCATTCGGAATTTTGAATCCATCCATCTTCTCTTTGATGCTGAATGCCTACGTGCGTCCTCACGTCGAATATGCAATCCAGGCCTGGCAATCCTGGCTAAAACGTGACCTTGCAGCGCTTGAGACCCCACAGCGTCGAGCAACGAAAATCGTCAAGGGCTTGCGCCACACTCCTTACCAGGAACGACTGGAGATACTCGGAGTGTTCAGCGGACGGTACCGGCGACTTCGTGGAGACCTCATACTAGTGTACCAGATATTGAGCGATCCCAGTCACGTATGCCGCCACCTCTTGAAGCTCAGCCCGAACACTAACCTTCGCGGTAACAGTTTAAAGCTGAGCCAACAGTACAGTCGTCTAGACTGTCGGAGAACCTATTTCTCCCTCCGGGTCTGCGGGCCGTGGAACGCCCTTCCAAACTCAGTTGTTTGTGCCCCCACATTAGATACGTTTAAAAAACGATTGGACGTCGCACTGAGCGCCCTGCGCTTTGTTTTATGAACGAAAACGCTTGTATATATTTAGGCTGACCAGCCTCCTTGGATTTATACCCCAAATTCACGGTCGTAAATCTGTGCGAACCGGTGAGTACTCCATTTTTATTTGCTACCATCACCAACGATACCAATTTCTTAGCCAGTTTTGCGTCGTACCACTTTATCCCCCTAAAACTGTTATACTTCTACCTTTTATCTCACTGACGCTCCTTACTTCAACCACTTATGTGGTTTGCCAATTTGTCAGTATTTCTATTGCCAACCTGCGGGACTCGTTGAGTGTATGCTTTTTTACCCGTCATATACCATTGTTCCATTGTTCCATTGATGATGTCAAACACTTCGCCTATAAACCAGAGCGCTCTAGACTGAATGCAGTTTCTTACCTGGTGCATTCCATTGCATTCGCTTTAGGTAATAGGTGCAAGAGCGTATGGCTCCTATTTCTTGAATAGACCAACGCTTCTGGGAACCTTGGCAGATCATTAGTGCTCAACAGTTTGTGCGGAAATGGTCAAGCTTCCCGTCGCTCTCTCTCTAAACTCTTCAAACTGTCGTGACGCAATGTTATGTTTTCTGCATCCCAGCCGACTGCAGCCCCTTGAACAACTGGGTTTAACCCTTATTAATTTCTCGGAAAATCTACTTATCTGGTGTTCTCATACCTTACATACTACACCCAACTCGCCAGTGGGAGTTCACTGCTCCCTGTAACGCCCAAATGCATTCTGCATATCTAGCGCTGCCATGGAGCTTTGCTCTGTCCACTTCCAACGCAAACGATGTCATGTCATCCGTCGATCTGTTCAGATTCGACAATTTCCTCCCACTTCCTGACGCTGCTGATCAAACCTTCACCATTAATTAAGCGAACTGCGTCGGAAAGCAAATTTCCTTGGAAAGTGACTCACCGCATCAGGAGCAGATGTTTATCGCTATGGCCAAAGCACTAGTAAACCGAATTCAGTATCAAATTCCTGACGAGGCACCCCAGCCAGCGTCGCCCATACACACTAGGCAGCGCGGATAGCAGAATTCACACGTTCGGGACAACCGTGATTAACAATAGCGTGTCATATGGAAAATATCCTCCGTTACCTTATATATCAAATCAACTGGTTTCAATACTACCACAAGTATACTTATCAATCCCCTCCGTCATACAAGCTTTTCTCTACACACGTCGATATTCCACAATTCGTGTCTTTCCTCCACAAACTTTCAGTAATCTTGGAGGGTTGCTATACCCATCGTATAGACGCTATTTCAATGGAACAATGGTTTAGTACGGGTAAAAAAGCATCGCATTACAAGTCCCGTGGAATGGAAATTATTGCGAAAATCAATTGCATAATAAAGTGAAAAGCGTTGTGGTGGACTCACCATTGACTTATGTGGAATAGCGGAGATGTTCGCGTATTAATAGTATAAATCCATCAATCCCTTGGTTAGGCGTTTGGCAAGAAACCGTTTGATTGCGTTTTGTAACCCCTGGCTAACAAGTCATAAAATGAAATGTAAGTGAGACAATGCATCGTCAACACGTTTTTTAAATATCGCCAGATTGGGAGTAGAGACGACATAATTAGGGAGGGCATTCCAAGGCTGGCACACGCGGAGAGAAAAGAAATTTCTACGGCATTCAAGCCGGCTATACTGAATTGCCAGTTTCAAAGGGTGACCTCTTAGTTTAGTGTTGGGGTTCAATTCCAGCAGCGGACGGCAAATGTGGTTTGGGTTCTTCAGAATCTGGTAAACCATTATGAGATCCCCCCGCAAAAGCCGATATCGACCGCTGTAGATTCTTAGAGGTTTCAGTCTAAGCTGATAGGGCAGATGAAAGAGGCCCCTGACGTTCTTGGTTGCCCTTCGTTGAGGAGTCTCGAGAGCAACGAGATCCTGTTTCTGCCACGGCTGCTACGCCTGAATAGCATATTCCACGTGAGGTCGCACGTAGGCGTTAAACATTTGGGGAAATATTGAGGGTTCAAACCGACCGAACGCTCTGCGAAGGCCGAAGTGTTGATTTCCGGTTCTTCTCGCCTTCTCTGCTTGTTTGGAACACCCAAGAACTTCCTGTACCAATACACCCAGGTCGCGCTCTTGAGAAACCTTCGCCAAGGTGTGGTCTCTAATCTTGTAAACGCTCACCGGCTGGTGACGCAGATGCATCACTTTGCACTTAGCCATACTCAATTGAAGCTTGTTCCCTTTGACCATTCGTAAATGCAATCTAATTCATGTTGGAGCAGATCCTGATCTGGCTTGTTACTAATCGCTCGCCATATCTTGACGTCATCGGCGAAAAGCAGGAAGTTTGAGGAGATGACTCTTGCCAGGTCGTTGATAAACACCAGAAATAAACGCGGTCCCATCACTGAGCCTTGTGGGACACCACATTCCACCTCAATTGGGTTAAAAAGTGATCCCCTAACACGTACTTGAAGCTTTCGTTGGTAAAGGAAGTCGCCAATCCAACCAAGTACAGGATCTCCGATTCCGTAACTTTGTAGTCTTTGAAGTAGCATGCGGTGATCAAGGCGGTCGAAAGCTTTGGAGAAGTCCAGATAGATGACGTCGACTCCGACCCCATCATCGGCCACTTCTGTCCAACTACCTCGTGCAATAAGTAGGTTGGTGGTGCATGACCAATGTTGACGGAAGCCATGCTGTTCCGGTACCAAAATGTTGCATTTTTCCAGGTAGTCCATTAAAGCCTCAGCGACGACTGCTTCCATCACCTTCGCGAGCATAGGGAGGAGAGTCACTGGACGATAGTTTGCAGGATCGGAACGGCTACCGCCTTTAAAATAGGGGTTATAATGCCACACTTCCACATAGTGGGGACTTGTTGTTCATCAAAGTACCTTTGAAAGAACTGTGACAGTGGTTCAGCTAGCTTGGTGGCCGTAGCCCCTTTACGACAAGTACACAATGATGATGACTGTACTTAACAATTCCATTTACGCAAAAGACCGAATTTCCTTATGTGGTCGTGCTGCATATCCACATTACATTTATGCTCTTTCGCCGATCCTTCATTACACTCGGTACTTGAAAATGCATACGCGCGTTTCGCTTTATTCGTGTCCTAAATCGCTGTAACTATTTTTGCTATCAACTGTACATTTGTGAATTTTCGGATCATGCCATGTCATGGTGTGTCTCGTTCTATCGAGAATAAAACACTGTTTATTTATTTAGTTTTCTCCCTTCCTATGATTGTGCATGACCAAAGCATAGGTCGTTCCTCCACCGTAAAATATCACGGAATTTTCCAAGTTCACAAGTTATCTTGGTCTACACATGTTCTTAAGATATTTGGAAAGGTTAAAAGGCTCTCTTTTTACGCCCTCAGACTTAAAATGCTTTCCGTTCCCCGTGCTTTAATTCTTAGATTTATAACTGCATATATTCTCCATCACCAGTTGTATTGTTCTCTGGTTATTTCCCCAGGACTGCTTCAAAAAGATTATGTTCTTCTTGTCCGTTCGCTAAAATGTATTTCTCGTTGCTCTGGTTTAGGGAAAGAAGCGCTCATAGATTCCAGTGTTAAAAAGCATTTTGTTATACCCAACAACTTTTCATCCAAATTTTATATGACCCCTCCCATCCATTACACACTATTCTAACCAGCAGTATATCCACTACGTCCACACGGTGAAAATTCAAAGTTTTATATTCTCATATCTCGTCGTATAGAAACTCTATCTTGCCATTTCTGTCACGCTAACTAATCAAGCCAACAAGGATGAAACACCGCTATCGTGACCGTATGAATGATTGAAGGTGCAAATTTTCGTTCACTGTGTCAATTGTTAGTATTCATTGATGCTTTGTTGTATTGTATTCCGCAATGTTGGTGCGAAAAGATTGAAAAAGCACCTACACGAGTGAATAAAGCTTAATTGGACTAATCTTGACTTAAAAAGGTGTATCCGGCTATTCAAGTCTCACAGATGCATGACGGCGAATGACCGGGGCCAGGGGTGCCAATGCATTATGGACGGGCTTGTGAGTAAGGCAACAAAAGGGGCCTGCGTAACTTGCGACTGAAATACAGGTTGCAAGCTGGCCGCCTTGGATATGAGATACGTGTTGGGTGGCGTTCGGCTGAGAAACCTGATGCCAAATACGACTGCGGCAATTTTGTTACGAGGCGAGTAGACATTGCTTTGTTACAGCGTACACGAAAATTGCGTACATGGAAAATTACGTTCATGGAAAATTGCGTACACGAAAATGCACATAAGGTAAATTTCACCCTCGGAAAATGGCGCACACGACATACGGTGAACAAGGAAATACACCAGTTCGATCGCTTTGCACATAAACGACTGCCAATGACCCATTTAGAATACTCAACAGACAGAACACTGCTCGCCTACTGCCAAAGCGTCAGTGATTCGGTGGCTCTAACGCATTTGGTATGACCAGAGTTCGTGGCCACCCTGGCTTTGGCTGAATGCAGTTGGTGACCGCGTCAAATGACCGATAGCCATTTTCTCACAATGGTACTGCATATGGACGCATACCCACATAGTAAACCCCCCACACAGAAAATCGCTTGGACGAAAAATTTGTAGTAGTCTGCAGGTGTACCCGGTTTGTTAGCGTACAATGTGTACAATTGAAATCGAACTTACTTTTTCCGTTGCACACTCAGACGACCGATGACAAATGTGATCTGTCTGTTCAAAACGTTTTAGTAAACCGAAAAACAGACCCATGGTCAGATTCTTCGAACATCCGCGACGCGCTGCCATTCTCACTACCCCAACCAACACGGTTCACCGGTGTCATTATATAGGGGACAACTGTATGCGCACAATAAAAGCGTGTCCGTTCATGATTCCGTTAGATTAATATTTGGGCCTACCACCATCAAATGTTCATAAACTCGGTCTGGTCACACCAAGAAGGTTAGAGCCACCGAATCACCCAGGCTTCGGCAAACTGCAGTAGGCGAGCAATGATCTGTCTGTTGAGTATTCTGAATGAATCATGGGGTATATGTGATGTTGAGCAATCGTTTTATGCACGAGGCGATCGAAATGGTGTAGTTCCGATTTCGCCATATACCGTTTGCACCATTATCCGAGGGTGAAATTTTCCGTGTGCGTTTTTACTTTGTATGCATTTATCCGTGTATGCTTTATCCGTGTACGCAATTTTCAGAGTACGCAAGTTTCGTGTACGCAATTTCGTGTACTCTCTCATCATGGAACCGGATGTAGTATACCTACTCGATGGTTCCTGAATCAAATGTGCAACTGCGACGGGGCTGTCGGCAGTTTGTATCGGCTGACCTGCACTCACATGCATGGGTGGCTGGACATCCAACGAATGACGGTTTGTAAACTGCCGACTTCAAGTCGGCTGTACCCACGGACGTTTGTTTTCAGGCTTTATGCTTCCTCATTATGTCAATTTCGTGTTCTACAGCAGCAGAAAGTGTAACCTATCACGGGTGAAGTACGACAGGGTCATTTATCGATGTGTCCGCTGCGCAAGTCGGAAGTCAAAAGTACAGGAGTGAGAAATGTTTAGTAGGATTTCGCTTCTATTATTCTAAATCTTTTAGCTCACGTGATACTATCTGCCAAGCTCGCGTTAACCTCAATAGAACGGGAAGCACGCTAAAAGCCATAACGCTCGATCTGTCTCACAATCACCCAGTTAATCGCCTTCTTTTTGAGCGACACCCCATCAATCGCCGTCTGACGGACGATGAGTTTACTCACTCCGTGGACCTTTACCACTACAACACCCCAACGAGCGACATCAAGCAGTTCGTCGAGGTTCGATTCGGAAAGCGTATTACCAGCGATGAAGTCCGCAATGTTTGTCTTAAACTGAGACCTGACGTTGAGCATAAGCTTATTTTGATAGTTATTACTTCCCGCAGTAAAAGTGCATCAGGTTATCAAGTCTATGGAGGAATACGGAGTTGTGCGAATGATTACTTAGGAAGGCTTGTGCACACACGTATTATTCGCTCGGCATCAACAAATAGAAAGTTTCCGCCGATTCTCGCATGTCGTTTATGTAGACGCTACTCATGATACTAACCGTTTGAAGTGAGAATTGATAGCAGCCTTAATTGTTGCTTGCAGCTTCAAACTGTGCCAGTTTCTAATAACTGACGGCATGGGGTACGGCCGGCGAATATCTTATGCGTTTCTGCGTCGGGAAGATTACGCATCATTGATTAGGTTGTTCGAATCGTTTCGGGATATCATGGGTCATGATATTCCCGTCCGAACTATAATGATGGACAAAATGGTCTCTCAAATACGTGCGACACGCGCGGTTTTTAAATGCGATGTTTTGTTGTGTTACTTCCACATCCGCCTGGCCATCAGGAAGCATGTAATTGATAAATCTTCGTTACATTCTGTAGACAAACATTAACCGGTCGCGTTATCTGTTTCATCGCATGGCAACTTCTGACACGGAGACTGAATATAATCTCTTTCTATATGTAATATTCTTGTTTTAGCTTTCAACAAGATTTGAAGCTCCTTCAAAGAACAGACCCCCGGTTTGTGCGCTACCTTACGTTGTACTGCAGAATAGAGTGCCAAAGTAAGCTATTCGGTGCAATTTAAACTCCCATTTTCACTTCAATGTAGCGTCGACATGGATGCCAGCCCAGTAAAGAAAACGCAAAGAAGGAAAAAGCTTGTTCAGATAAAAACTCATTCAATTACCCGACAGTAGGCTATATGTTCGCACTACTATTATATTTTAGCCGATGAATACGACTATGTGTAATGATACCCTGCATGGGACATGGGCGTCCAAGGCACGAATATAGTGAACAACGCTGAACCTTCTCTCGCTGCCTTTTGTTAAATACAATGCACAGTTTTTATATCGGTTTCTGCGCTCATTTGGGATTACAGCATTTTAAACAATGAACTGGACTAGCGGCACGTTTGCTGCTAGTGTAATAGCACACCGCTCCAAGTCTCGTGGTTGTTGTATATAGGTTACATCAGTGGCACATTTAGTGTCATCGTAATAGGACCCAGTTGGGTTGTAATAGCATACGGCTCGAGGTCTCGTGGTCGTTGTATATAGGCTCCATCAGTGACACATTTGGTGCCGATGTACTAGGACACAAGTGGGTTGTAACTGCACACCACTCCGAGTCTCGTGGTCGTTGTATATAGGCTCCATCAGTAGCACATTTAGTGTCAACGTAATAGGACACAGGTGGGTTGTAATAGCATACGGCTCGAAGTCTCGTGGTCGTTGTATATAGGCTCCATCAGTGACACATTTGGTGCCGATGTACTAGGACACAAGTGCGTTGTATCAGCACCCCACTTCAAGTTTCGTGGTTGTTGCATATTGGCTCCATCAGTGGCACATTTGGTGTCAACGTAATAGGACCCAGTTGGGTTGTAATATCATTTGACTCCGAGGGTTGTGCTTGTAGTATACAGGCTCCGACAGTAGCGCACTCACGATAATGCTGTGGTAGCATCAGATAATGCATACTGTTGGCTGAAAGTCATCCTAATTAAGTTTCGTTTGGACGAGAATTGGTAATTCAAAATCAATTTAGGGTTTGGGTTTACGGCTACTGCATTGCGTAACTATAATTAATATGTGGCTTTCCGCTTCATGTTTACGATATTTTTACCATGAAACTTTCGTTGCTGAAGTCCAAGGGGCGTTGGAAGATATACTGGGTGACCAAAAGGTCGTCCATAAGGTGTACATTTGCACTGCTGAGGGCCAAAAGTTTGGTCATTTAGGGAGTTACAACACTCACACGACGGCACACGCTTTCGCTGCTCGCGCTGAAGGGATGCATATTCCGTCAACCTTACGT